>ML685918.1:1030133-1093167 GCA_007922175.1 Pelusios castaneus | reverse complement strand
GCCGCGGGTCTTTAAACACCCGCGGCTTGTGCTAAGAGCCGAGCCGGGGGCTGTGCTGGGGCTGGCCGGCTCCAATCGGAGCCGTTGCTATTGGCGACTGCTGGGTAGCGTGGGTAGCGCAATGCCACAGGGGAGATGATACTGGGGACTCTGGGATATGTACCCACAATCCCCTTTGCTTTCCTGGAGGACTGCGATCAGAAGCGGGGGGGCTTTGTTCCGTTCGGCAAGCATGGTGTGTACGCGATCTCGCGCAACAACAGCCACGGGAGAATTGTTGCGGAAGAGGATTATTGCGCGTTAAAAACGGTAGTGTGTACATAGCCTAAGTCTTTTAAAATATTTTTATAAGACAAATAAATCCACAAGAGAGAGATGACTAATTTAAAATCTCTAGATAGGTTTTGGCTCTGTAGCACAACATTGCGATACTCCACTCAAGTGACACTGACAGCCTCCCATATTATTTTAGAAATCTCATTTTAACAAGTTCAATTCCCCAGCTCTAATTATACGTTTCCACAAAGATTTGCTGCTGTAAAACTCCACTTTAAAAAAAAACAACCAAACCAACCATGGAAAAATTGTAATCTCATGGTGTGTGGGGGAGGTTTTTTTTAGGGGGAGTTTTATTCTCAAGTGGAATCAAAAAAATTTAAAGTGGAGTTTTATTCACTTTATTCAAAAAAGAGGTATGCATTAGAATATGTTTCCTGTAAAATATCTGCTAACACAATTTTCCATCAGCTGGGCAAGCCCAGAAACCCTGTCTGTGTAGAGTACTACAGTTCAAGTACAGTTGAAGTTTTAACTCAACTTTGAAGAGCTAAAATCTGCCATGGCTGGCTGGCTCCAAAAGGGTTGCTGGGAAGTCATCCTGGTATAATAGTTGAAAAATAAATCAGCAGGCTATTATATCATCACTTGCCTGCAGCCTGGCTATAAATAAAACTCAATTAAACATAGCAGATGTCTGAGCAAACACTATCTATCCATTCACTGGTACACAGAACAAGTGACTTTAGAAACTTTTTCATCTCCTTCAGTGCATGATAAATTCCTATTTTTACGCCCTTTTTCTGGATCATGAAGTGTAGAAAGCAGAGAGAAAAGCCAACAGGCAAGAACACAGGGACATGAGATTAGGGATAAAGAGCCAAACACAAAACACAAGGACTCAACATCAAAATGAGACACTGATGCAACAAGTAGAACAGGTGGTGCAGACATTACTGTCCTCTGCCACCAGAAGCATTAGCTATTCCCTAGGAAAGGTACAATATCCCCATCTCACTATAAAGGAGATCTGTCATTCACACCGAACACGCCACGGAGAAAATGCAGCCATCTATAAACAGGAAAAGATACCTATTCTTTCAATTTCTGCTCAACAACAATTTAAGCATGTGAAAACCAAATGTGAAGCATTTTAATTAAAATGTTACCTTCTGGAAGTCATCTAGCCAAATTAACCATCACTATGAATCCTGTACATTTCAAGTATTGAGGAACCCAAAGAAAGTAGGGAATAGATTTCCTGGAATACTCTCTAGAAGTGACTTAAAATGAAACCCACAATAAATAAATGGTTGCATTTTACTGTTCCTCAAGTGGCTGGGAACCGAGCAGGCAACATCAGCCAATCGGATGCCAATGCACCTGGATGCATGAGAGTGCAGCTTGACGTAATGATGCAGTTAAATCCTGACAGCGAAGTACACACCTTGGCATTGATATAGGGGTCAAAAGGGCCGTACTTTTTGAGTTCTTTGATCTCAAGAGTATTCTACAAAAAAAAGGAAAGGAGAAAAGAAAAAAACGTGATAATGAAATGGGTGAGATACGGCAACACAGCAATGGGTGATTCTGAAAGGGTGAGGAAGACAACATGCCATCTTATTCCAGCCGAAAGCCATCAACCACACTGGCCATTCCAGTGGTCAGATGGCATAATTTGAACTACTGTGCACATTATTTACAAATCTTTAAACATAAAATGCGCAGGCTCTAACTGACTTTACTCATTCAGAAAGGTCCCCTCTGAAGACACACAATGATGAAAAATTACCTCAAAGGATTACACTCAACTTTATCTTCTGCACAGGTTTTGTCCAAACCTGTCCTACTGTAACCTCAGACAGCAGATCCATTTACATGGTCACTTGGTTGGCTCCATCACAAACTGAGTGATATTTAGCACGCTTCTTGGATCTCTTTAGATAGAACAGATTGCATGCTGGCCGCACAGCTGCAAGCCACTAGTAGGGCCGGAGCTAGAAAGTGACTGACGAACATAATCAAACGTTTTACATGTGCACACTAAGCTATTCTTGCCTCTTTGAGGAGTGGTAATAATTAGCACTGTCAGCAATTTTCATCTTCAGTGTGCTTAACAAATTAACTCAACCTTAACACAGCATTGTGAGGCAAGGAATTCCATTTTACCTAAGAGGAATTGAGAATTTAAGGGTCTTGTCCAAGGTCACAGAGGGAGTATGTGTCAGAAGCAAACTTAGAAATCCTGAGCCCCAGTCTCTTTCTCCAGCCACTAGGGAACACCTCGGTAACAGGGGAAGTTTATTGATATTCTGAATTGTCTAAAGAGTACCATTTGCCTCCAACTCTGCAAATGGCTCAGCAACACCACTAAATGACATTACTGAACAACAGGCTGCTTCCCTGTGCAAACTCTCAGACAAAGGGCAAACATTCTGGATCTCAAACAGGATCCTTATATATTGCCAAAATGAGAAAAACCATAGGACTGGATGGGATCTCAAGAGGTCTTCTAGTTCGGTGTTTCTCAGCCATGGGTCCATGGACCAGCACCAGTCCCTGGACCTTCCTGGCATAGTATAGGAAGCCCGTCCATGGTATCAAAAAGGTTGAGGAGAACTGGTTTTGTTAATGCTGCCAGAAGTACACGGGACTGAACTATTACCCGTTAATATCCAGCAGCCACCTGTATGAGTGAGTGGACAGGCATTCACACGTGATCTTCTTTGGGTCAGAGGTGCACTCAGAAAACACCAGCAGCCTTTCATGGGAAAGCTACAGCAGGCAGTTAGCACTCCAAAATGAGAAGGCTCCGATCAATGCACAGAGTAACAGACTGATACAAGCCACGCCAACCTGGATCCCACTCAAAGGCCAGGGTGCAGAAGGAAAGGAGGTTGTATTACTTGATCTTCTCGTTCAATTGGGGGGATTGCCTTTAGGATCAAGTTATAGTTCTCAGAGTGGGGTAGCTGCAGGCTACAGGCTTTTAAAAAACCCACACAAATAGTTAAGTGGGCACAAGTGCTAAAAACCAGAGCAGCTCAGGGAGTGCGACCCAACTAATCCTGAAGGCTGCTTTGACTAAGTCCCAACGAAAAGGAGCCAGAACATCTATCCTATGACACTATTGGCAATTTTCACTCCATCATCCAGCAACAGGAGAGGAGATAAATAATGGCTAGGGTTTGTTCCGAAAACCCATGGGAGAGCAGACGACTACCTCCCAGGCACTTTGGGATGGACACATGCTCACCTTCACACCCAACCAACCACTCGGGATTTGATTTATTAACCCGCCAGAATCAGCATACTACGCCAGGAAGCAGTATTTCCAATGTTCAAACCCGCCCACTTCCAAGTTGCTCAGCACCTTATGTCATGCGGCTGACATTTCTTCCCACCAGAGGAGTGGTCCCCACGTCCTAAATCCACGGCTACACTAGAGAGAATTAGGAGGAGAAAGATATTCAGACCTGTTCATTCACTTTAGTGTGGGAGGGGCCCTGGTGGATGAGGAGTTTTACGATCTCCGAGTCTCCTTTCCAGGCTGCCAAATGAAGAGGGTAACAACCTTTGCTGTCTGCGACATTGGTTAGTGCATCATTCCTCAGCAGAACTTCCACGACATCCCTGGAAAAAAAAGGGACGGCTGAGAGTCTTGAAGATCCTCAGTCACAGCAGAACGGGAAAGGGTACAGTTCAGCAATTTACACCCAATAAGTTAAATTGTTCTTTAGCAGCCTAATCTTGATGAACACTGGGCCAAAAGACATCTCATGAGGTTCAACAAAGACAAGTACAAAGTCCTGCACGTAGGACGGAAAAATCCCATGCACTGCTACAGGCTGGGGACCGATCGGCTAAGTAGCAGCGCTGTAGAAAGGGACCTGGGGGTTATAGTGGACGGGAAGATGAATATGAGCCAACAGTGTGCTCTTGTTGCCAAAAAGGCCAATGGCATATTGGGCTGCATCAGTAGGAGTATTGCCAGCAGATCGAGGGATGTGATAATTCCCCTCTATTCGACACTGGTCAGGCCTCATCTGGAATACTGTGTCCAGTTTTGGGCTCCCCACTACAGAAAGGATGTGGACAAATTAGAAAGAGTCCAGTGGAGGGCAACAAAAATTATTAGGGGGCTGGGGCACATGACTTATGAGGAGAGACTGAAGGAACTAGGCTTATTTAGTCTACAGAAAAGAAGACTGAGGAGGGGATTTGATAGCAACCTTCAAGTACTTGAAGGGGTGCTCCAAAGAGGAGGGAGCTAGGCTGTTCTCGGTGGTAACAGAGGACGGAACAAGGAGCAATGGTTTCAAGTTACAGCTGGGGAGGTCGAGGTTGGATGTTAGGAAAAACTCTCACTAGGAGGGTGGTTTAGTATTGGAATGGGCTATCTAGGGAGGTGGTGGAATCTTCGTCTTTGGAGATATTTAAGACCTGGTTAGACAATACCCTGGCTGGGGTGATTTAGGGGGAGTGGTCCTGCTTTTGGCAGGGGGTTGGACTAGATGACCTCGTGAGGTTCTTTCCAGCCCTATAATTCTATGAAAGTTTGTGAGAATGCTTAAATCCACAAAAGGATTGCCCAAGAATTATAGAAATGAAAGACTGGAAAGGGCCTGAAGAGATGATCTATTCCATCCCCTTGTGCTGAGGTTATCTATTCCACTCCCTTAAACATCCCTAGATCATCCCTGACAAGTGTTTGTCTAGCCCAGGGGCCGGCAACCTTTGCCAACCCCTGTGCCAGTCCCTACTCCTCGACCCTCAGCTGGTGCCGACAGCCCATTCAGGGAAAGAAACCACCTGGAGGGGCTCCTCTCAGCAGCGTGCCTGGAGACCCCTATCCGTAGGTACCTGGAGTCTCTCCTTTGGCGGTGGCACACCAAAGAGAGGAGCCACCCTGGGTGGCTTCTTTCCATGGCGTGCCTGGGGCATGGACATGGCAGGGACCTCTGCACTGCAGCTGCCCCTGAAAGAAGCCACTCAGAGTGTCTTTTGGTGGCAGGAGTGGCAATTTCTGTGGCACCACAGAGGATGCTGAGTGCTGCTCCGAATGGGCTTGTGTGCCACTGTTGGCCCGCGTGCCGGGGGTTGCCTACCCCTGCTCTAGCCTATTTTACAAAGGTTTTAACTATGGAGATTCCAGTCTCACCAAGTAACCTGTTCTAGGTGTAACTACCCCTAGAAATTAAGTGTTTGTCTAATACCTAACCTGAATCTCTCTTGCGGTAAATTAAGCCAATTGCTTCTTTTCCTAACATCTGGGCATGAAGCACAACTGATTGCCATTTTCCTTTTAACAATTTATCAATCAGGAAACTTGTCTCCCCCTTCAGCCTTCTCTAGAACAGCATTTCCCAAACTGTGTTTTGTGGAACACCGGTGTGCCATGTGATGTGAATAGGTGTTCCGTGAAAAAAATTTGATGCTGTGGCCAAATTAGTTTGGGAAACTTTGCTCTGGAGTATACTTGCCAATTCTTTGAACTCTTCCTCATAGGTAGTACTTTCTAAACCTGTCATCAATTGATCACACTGGTGGAACCTCCTTCTTCAGACATACTGCACAGTGTGAATTTGTTATATGGTGCACAACTTCTTCATTCCCGCACTGCTGGTGTATACAAGTGAGTCTGTCTCAGTGCCAAAAAAAACAACCACCCACACACCACCATCGGAAGCAAAGTTCCAGGGCTATAGTACAAGCCAAGCTAAACTGAGGGGGGGAAATGGTGTTAACTTTTTTCAAGTTTAAGTTTCAATACATCATCTCGTGACTGTTCACTACTAATCAAGATTCTACAGATGTAGTAAAGACGTTAAAAAATGGCATGCTATTGCATTTAAGAAAACACAATCAAGAAAGCGAATCAGCACTGTAACTGGGAAACAACTGAGTGCATGCAGCATGTCTACGTCTTTCAGGCATGTTGCCCCATTTTTAGAGTGGATCTTTGTTCCATCTCCTGCACGAGGGCATCAACAAGAGCTGTTCATCCCCTGAGGTTATTAAAGAATCAAAGTGGGTTTGAGATAGTCCCGGCATCCTGGCCAAATTTTAAAGGTGAATAATTGCTTTCTATAGACTATGCCCCTGCAGTTTCACAGCAATATGGCATTCTTGACTCCTTGTCCTCAAAGTGGTATAATATTGGACCACTGCCCTGTTCTATCGCTGAGGCAGCCGCGTAACCCTGGTGCATTAGGGAATTCTATAGCTCACTCGCTCGCCATATATTTGCACATACATATAGGTAGTAAAACACATGGATATCCTTTAAGGCAAGAGGCACTGTAATAAAATTGCTTACTTGTGGCCATTCAAAGCAGCGTGGTGCAGTGGAGTGTATCCAGTACTGTCAAAACAGTTCACATTTGGTCCCCTCCAGATGCTGCAAGACAAAAAAAAATCTCCAACAGTAAGTCATGTACCAAATTTAGAGGCAGCCAGCTGGCAAGGAAAGGTTTCTGCAGAGTTCTTTGTGCTAAGTCTGTTATTTCAAATCAAGCCATAATAATGGACTGGCAGCTGCAATTAACTGCAGTACCGCAGAGAGCAGATATTGCACAATGCTTTGTTAAACAAGAGCAGCAAATGTCACACGGCACAACAGAGTCATTAAAATAGTTTCACTACTCAGCATTCTTCCCAAGGATTGAGGGCTGGAGCCAGGGGTTTGCTGTTCCCTCACCAAGGAATATCCTTCAAGGCTTCTCAACAGTACATTAAGGTATTTTAAAGGAACACCAGGGAGATAAAAATCTATCTAAAAGTTAACCACAAAAATCAGGTACAACATCCCACCAATCCTCTCCCTTCGCTGAAGTACCTTCATCAGCTGGGGGTCCCTTTTCTGGAGGATAAAATCCATTAAGGGATGTATAAATGGGAGATTAGTAATGGGATATGGAGCCTCACATCTCTAGACCACTGATGCAAGTTCACTCAGTCAGTGGCGCCCAAAAATCATCGCTGACAGCTGCTAGTGGTCTGTGTGAAACAAGTAGGTGGTCACAGAGCAGTTCCAAGAACTACCATCACAACTAGCCTACTTTGGTGGCAGATTCTGAGATCAAGGATTTAATGAACCATGGCGAATTAATCTTTTCTTACCCCTTAGAAGCAGTCCGTCTAAACCAGGGTTGAAACATATTGACCCAGCCAGGGAAGAAGGCAAATGTGCAGGAAACTGGCACTCATAGCAGAAAAGAAGTCAAACTCAAGGGTTGCCGCATCTGGCTGCTTTCACCAGCATTATAACCTGCTTTTAAGATGATGGGGTGGATATATTTGAACCCAGACGTGCTGTCAAAGAAAGCTGTAGACTTCCATCTCTCAATGTGTCTACTTCTTTTATCAACCCCCAATTGCTGCACTTTGGCCTTTCTGAAATTGATGCATCTGAAAGTCTAGTACGATAAATAAAAGAAACCCAGAAAGGTCCCAGCACCAATAGGCATTTTTATTTTGTTTTTCTTTTTAAAGAAAAGTAGGGGTGCTGCTTCATTGCACTCCTCTACTCCCCAGTTGCACTGTCTTAAGAGTGAACTGTTGCTGTTTACGGATGAGGCCTGATAATTTTGTTTCCTCCACAGCATATAATCACTATGGCTCATTATAACATACACAAGCAACCTGAGCAGTCATTATGTTTTCTAAGACAGCAGTCATTACTTGAGGGCTGCTCGCCAGAAAAATGCCACACCACACACTATCAACTCAGCAGAAAAGGACTAGGGTACAGCAGGAAGGGCACCAAACCCATAGGAATGTTATGCAGACCAAGCAGGAACTCAAACGTAAACCAAACAATTTGCTTCCCTCTTTCTGCCAAATATATGCTCAAAAACCCAAACTGGCTTCGCAACCACAAAATGTTTGCCATTGAAATTTGTTCCCTCCAAGAGAATCCAGATGATCTAGCGGTTAGACTGTGATAAACGGCTTTCCAGGCGCAGGTAAAGGACAAAGAGCAGTGTAGGGAAAACACAATGGCCACGGGCATTTTGAGGGGTGAAAGGGTCACAAAGTCTACCTTGTATAAAGGAAAGATGGGACTTCTACTTAAAAGGTCACATCCAAACGCATCCCTCCATAGTTCTCATTATCTGCTTCAGAAGGAAGACAAGGTGAGCAGATAAAGACAGAATATAAACCAGTAGGGTTTATACCTCATTGCTGGGTGGAAGGCAAGAATATTGGCTTCCCTTTCAGGGGTCCCATGCTATCCCTCCCCTGCAGGGTACACTTATGGACAGTGCATAAGATGATCTGGTGCTCCTGAATACAGTTGTACACTTCCAGGACCAATTCCTTCCATCCTCAGGAGGCACTGTCTTAGGGATCTGAAAGCCATAATTCCTCAGGACCAATTACAAAGACAGGGTAGAGCACCGTAGACATCTCATGCAATGATTATGTCTTCCTAGGAGTACATTGACTCATCTAGATATTTGCCTAGTCTTATAACATGCTACATAAAAAGCACTACCAAAGTTAGTTTCTACTAATGTTTCACACGGACAAAAGGAGGAAGTAAGCAATTTCAGCAAAAGTGTGCTTAGACACTTTCCTATTTTTATGTTTGGTTTTGTAAGCAAATAGTTTTCAAAGTGAGGGGGATCTTGGGGTATGCAAGACAAATCAGACTCTTGAGAGGGGTACAGTAGTCTGGAAAAATTGAGACCCACTGATCTAGTGGGCTGAGTTTGGAGCTGGGGGTCAAGAACTCATGGAGTACCAACAGGACTCCTTGGCTATGTCTACACTTAGTAAAGTTAGTTTGAATTAACTTAATTTGAACTAGCAAAATTTAGTTCAAACTAAGCAAGTGCCATTCATGGCACTTACTTAGTTCGAATTAGCCAACTGCATTGAGTTCAATGGGCCGGTTATTTCAAACTAAGCAATTAGTTCGAACTAACATGGCCACATTGGTTAATTCGAACCAACTAGTTCGAATTAATCCTTAGTTCAAATAGCATATTCGAATTTATTAGTTTGAATTAAGGAAGCCCTTAATTCGAACTAACTAAAGCCTAGTGTAGCCATGGCTTAAGTTACTCCGAATTAAGCTTCCTTAATTCGAACTAACTTGCCAGTGTAGACACAGCCCTTGTTTGTTTTGGTGAACTAGACTAACAGCCACCCCTCTGGAACGTGTCAAGAACACACAGGTCTTTCATCCCAGGTCTGCGGTTAATTCACTAATCTTTAATGTTGCTACAGTTCCAGCAATGAGACTGGCAAGGCATTCTACTCTGGAACATCTATAATCTGGTAGGCAGAAAATCAACACAGTGAGATCTACAGGCAGGATTTTGGCCATTCTTGCCTCCAGTTCTTCCAGTAACAACAGAATGAATTCAAGTAAGTAATCACTGAATGCCTAGGGTATTACAGATTCTGCCAGCACCACTTACAAAGCCGGGTTAAGGCCCTGCCTGTGCACTTTTATGATCTCTTCAAGTCAGCTCAGACAAAATAAGCTACAGGACATTATCCAGGAAGAGTCCTACCCACTTCCAGCTGCCGTGAAGCTGGAGTGGTGTTTCGTCAGTCCTAGAGCGCTGTGGTTTCCATTTGGCAATGGACTCAGTGTGGTTACTGAACCAATTTATTGCTGGATTTACAGTGGCAATTAATGGTTAAAATAATGGCAGAGTAACCTGTCTGTAATCTGGGCAAGAGTATATATATTGTGTCTGCATAACTCCTTTCCTCCTAAACCTTTAACCTGACCAAAAACCAGAGCACATTTAATTATCTGGAATACAGAAAGGAAGCCAGAAGTGTATATATTAATGCTATGTGCACACACATGCATGCACACAGCCTGATGCCTGGAGTTAACCACCATCAACACTTGGCACCTCTGGGCCCTTCTATCCCACGAAGACTGCAAATTACTTCGAAGTGGTTAATTTTTATTGTCCCCATCAGTAAGATGAGGGAAATGCAGACACTGTAAAACAAGAGACTTGCCCAAAGGCCACAGCAGTACAGCAATAGCCCAGAGCTGTGAAGTAGCCACATTTGCAGATATCAGAGATATTGCTGATGCAAAGACCACTTTTCTTACTAGGACAACAGGGGAGAGGAGAAAGTTTGAACATACAGAATGGAGGAGTATTTCTATCAGGAAGGCTTAGCTGATTCTCATTCTGAGACAGTTTGGCTGTTGCAGGGGGTCTGTATGATGCGACTAGAGGTACCTACCATCTGCAACAAGTTTTTATTCTTACTTATGGAAAGAAATAAACCACAACTAGCCAACCTTGGTCAAAAAAAGTCATGCTGACAAGGCCTAGCATGGAATAGGGGTCAAAAAGATGAGAACCATTCAACCTCAAGTACATCATTCAGTCTTTCTTCTTTTCTGTTTGAGGATGTGCTGAAGAGGAAGCAGCATAGTTAAAAACAGTCATTCTTAAACTTACTGGAAACCAAATCTTTGTATAAACAAAGAGTTAGTGCATGGTACTTGACGCAAAAAGATACGACAGCTTTCTCTAATCAGATCTAGACAGCAGTTTAACTACATAGGGTATGCCGAGACTACAATGTGTGAGACTATTAAGATGGGAATATTTCTTCTCAAGGAAAAGCGGCATCTTCCACAGAAAGCTGTTTTCAGTGCCTGGCACAGTTACAGAAGAGGAACAATCTGAATGACCTTTTAACATTATTTGCAGAAAGAGTAGGCATGTCTACACTACAAATTAAAACCTGCTGTGCCAAATCTCAGAGTCTGGGTCAATTGATTTTGCGGGGATAGTGTGGGGTGGTTTCAGGCTACAGAGCTAAAAACAACACTGTACACACTTTCACTCAGGCTGCAGCCTGGCCTCTGAGAAACTTTCTTCTCAGCAGGTTTCAGAACCCAGGCTCCTGAAAAGTTTACAGTGGGAAAGTCTACAGCGATATTTTTAGCCCTACACCCTCAGCGAGAGCCAAATGAGCTGGCCTCAGATCTAGTCCCATAGGTATTTCTTTGCAGCACAGACATACCCACCGAGAGAACTACTGCAAGGAATGACACCAACACATGAATTTAAAATGTTAGGCTGACTGCAGCGCTCAGGAAGTTTGTGGAGCAGATACTAAGAGCATAAAATTAAGCACTGTATCAAGTCAAGAATGACTGTCAAGTAGTTGCTGCGGACAAAGCCAGAGTGGGAAAGGAAAGCAGGCAGTTATCACTGGAGACTCAGATAAACTTTTAATTAACTAGCAACTGTTAACAGTGCTTATAAATTTGGTGTAGCTAGAAAACAGAGGCCAAATTATAGAAGGAAGTTATTACATGTTGGGAAAGAGTGATAAACTAGAGAGTATTCTATTGGTCACACCCACAAAAACACACCCATTCACTAAGAGGAGATCTCACATTAGGATTTGACCCCTCAGTCAGCAGAGGATTATCAAGGGGTTTCAAGGTTTGAGTGAGCAAGAGAGAGAAAGAGCGCATGCGCACGCACATAAATAAAGAATTCATCCCCATCCAAACACTGCTAAACCATTCTTGCCTGGGCTGGCTTTTAGCCTTTGATCTGAAAGAAGCTTTTTAGTGTAATCACTCTAAAAAGAGTGATTTTCTTTTTAATAGTGCTTAGGGCAATGTGGTAGTGTTCTAAACAGCAAGGCTGGATTGTGTCTTTTTTTCTTTTTTTTTTAATTGCTAGAAAATCTCCTCCTCCACCATGCAAAGGATTACTTCTCTTCTCCTGTGAATTAGTTGGCATTTTGCAAAAACACCAAACACTAAAACTAGCTTGAAGTTCAAGTCCCCTGAAACCTGAACCCTCCCATTGGGAACACTGGAAGGGAATGCAATTTTGATGACAATCCAAAGCTTTCCTGCACCAAGGAAACAGAAGCAGTGGAGACCCTTGGTCCCAAGCAGTTAAGAAAGCCATTGCACTAACAGATAAATATATGGCGTGTGCAACATCACCGAGAAGCCACAAACAACAGAGTAGAACAGGTTTGCGTTGCCTTGTGTTCAGCGTTAGAAGGCGGAAGATTCTTACATCGTGTTGGCGTCGGCACTGTGCCCATAACCATTTTGAAAGTTTTAAGCACTGACTTTGGACTCAGTCGTATCCAAGTGATGGTCACTGTGAAACTCTGGTTCAGCCATCAACATCTTTAGAGCAGATTTGTTTTACCGTGGACAGAAAATCAACAAATAATGGCGCCTACTGACATACATTTCAAGCAGCACTGAGTTTAGAACACACATGGTGGTGAAAAAAATAGGGGAAAAAAAATCAGACATTAAAAGCTCATTAATTTAAGTTGGCTGTGCAGTGTGAAGACAAGAATAACTTATGGGAAATCACAACAATGCATACCTGTCTGAGGGGCTCAGCCTCCCCTCACAGAAACTCAGCTGCACAGTGATTTCTGCCTTCAATCATTGACCTCTGGCTGTGACATGGTACAGAAGACCAACCTAGTGCTGCTGCTCCAAAGAGAAAAGACACCAGCCAACAGCACAGAAACAGGAATGAAACGAGGGGGACAACTAATTGCATGCAGCATGTCGCCCCCATTTTTACAGATTGGGAAAATTGGAAGAGTAGCATTAAAGTTAGTTACCCAAGGCCATCAAGGAAATCAGTATTGGGACTAACATTCAAGGAATCCTACCTCAAACCGTATCATGACCTGCCCTCAATAGGCCTGCAGATAGCGAGCCAGATCAGAAGTCAGGACACACAGATTCTATTCCTGGCTCTCCTGGGGGAGCCCTGGAAAATCTGCTTAAGCACAATGCCTCTGTTTTCCTATCTGTAAAATGGACATACAAATATTACCCCATTAATAAGCTACTTCAACATCTGCAGGGCACAAAGTCATACTCTTACCTATTGATAAGATGAGATGATGGAAGGAAACTCTGCCCACTGTATGAATGAAGCATTACAGGCAGACATTGTTACTAGGCTGTTTCCCAATTTACAAACGAGACAGCATTCATATTTTGAGCCTTGAAGGATTGAGAGAGTCATGCAATAAAAGTTTCCAATATTTTTCAGACAGCTAGAAGAGCGCAGATGGTTTGAAGCAGATTCGACTAACTTCTGTGAATGGTTTGGTTTTTTCCTAGCCTTACTTCAAAAGTTTTTTTGGATTTATAGTATTGGCCTTTGTTCTGAAGACACAAACTTTCCAGCCATAATAATCTTGGTCTCCTATTTCTTCACACATTAGCTAATGAAGAATTTTACATCTTTCTGATATCCATGTTTAATTAGCTTTAAAAGGCAGAACACTATGGAAATAAAGTGCCAAAGGGGTAGCCGTGTTAGTCTATTGCAGAAAAACAACAGTCTTGTGGCACTTTTAAAGACTAACAGATTTATTTATCGCATTAGCTTTTGTGGGAGAAAATCCCACGTCATCAGATGCTTTTAAGATGGGAAACTTACACTATAGATGTAGAGGCTCTTTATACCAACATCCCACACAAAGATGGATTACAAGCCATTAGAAGAACTACCCAAGATGATGCCACAGCTAAACTTGCGGCTGAATTTTGTGACTTTGTACTCACCCCACAACCATTTCAGATTTGAAGATGATTTATACCTTCAAGTCCGCAGCACTGCTATGGGTACCCGCATGGCCCCACAATATGCCAACATCTTTATGGCCGACTTAGAACAACGCTTCCTCACGTCTCATCCCAAAGTACCTCTACTTGACTTATGCTATATTGATGACATCATCATCTGGACCCATGGTAAAGATGCCCTTGAAGATTTCCGTAGAGATTTCAACAAGTTGTACTCCACAATCAAACTTAGCCTGAAATACTCCCACACAGGAGATCCGCTTTCTGGACACTACAGTGCAAATTAGTGACGGGCACATGAAGACCACTCTATACCGCAAACCTACTGATCACTCTAGTTACTTACATCCCTGGAGCTTTTATCCAAGACACACCACACGACCCATTGTCTACAATCAAGCCCTAAGATATAACCGTATTTGCTCTGATCCTTTAGACAGACACGTTCAGGATCCCTATCAAGCATTCTTAAAACTACAGTACCCACCCACAGAAGTGAAGACACAGATTGACAGAGCCAGATGGGTACACAGAGGTCAACTACTACAGGAGAAGCCCAAGAAAAAAAAAAAAAACAGAATGCCATTGGTCGCCACCTACAATCTCCAAGTCAGACCTCTTCAACACATCATCCGAGATCTACAGCCTATTCTACAAGATGATCCCTCACTCTCTCAAGCCTTGGGAGACACACCGCTCCTTGCTTACAGATAGCCCCCCAACCTTAAACGGATACTCACCAGAAACTACAGATCAAACAACAGAAATATTAAAGCAAGAACATATCCCTCCAACAGATCACTTTGCCAACTTTGCCCACATATCTACACTGAAGACACCATCACAGGACCAAATCAAGCCACCTACTCCATCAAGGGCTCATTCACCTGCTCATCACTAATGTGATTTATGCCATCATGTGCCGGAAATGTCCCTCTGCCTTATATACTGGACAAACAGGATGGTCTCTGCGCCAAGGAATAAATGGACACAAATCTGACATCAGAAATTGCAACACTACAAAACCAATAGGGGAACACTTCAATCTCTCTGCTCACTCCATTGACCACTTGCTAATAGCTGTGTTGAAACAGATGAATAACAAATCACAGCTTCAAAGAGAAACTGCAGAACTCGAATTCATATGCAAATTTGACTCAGTTGCCTTGGGGTTAAACAGGGACAACAGATTGTTCTCTCCTTGCAACAGGTGATTTGACCTCACCTTCCTCTATGTGCTGTTCCCCAAGTGTTTGAATACTAACACCTATTTTGATTTGCTGTTACAGCCCGACCTGATCCTACGTCATACACTCCCCTGCATTTAATTACCTCCCATTGTGTAAGTTCCCCATCTTCAAATCATCTGACGAAGTAGGATTTTCTTCCATGAAAGCTCATGCGATAAATCAATCTGTTAATCTTTAAAAGTGCCACAAGACTCTGTTATGGAAATAAAGACATCCTAAAAGTTACATCCGACATCATCTTCCCACAAGTTTTTCTATTCAGCATCTCTTGCTTCTGATTCAGCAACTATCTTGAGCTCTCAGCCTTTTAACTACTGCTTCCTGTTGGGGAAAATATATGAAAAGGGCACACTGCTTTAGGACACAATAAAACCTTTTACTTGTTTCTTTTTTAAACAAAACCTTATTTTGCGTCTTGCCTTGCGATCTACTTCTTTTTGCTCGCAGAAACTAAAACACAAAATCAGCCACGAGCGCCATGCTCGGATCAAGTCACAAAGCGCTTAAGTTAAAGAACACAACACTAAACTGAAGAGTCACCACCAGGTAACTTGGAACCTCCGTTATTAGTCATATTAAAGGGGTATCTGGAGATCCCAATGAAGACTGGAATCCAAGTGTCCCAGACACTGTATTGACAGCGTAAGGCAGTTCTCCTGCCATGAACTATTACATTAGAAATATTTGAAACAAACAACTACAAGTAGAATTACCCCTACTTTACAGATGTGAAACTGAGGACAGCAAGAGTAAGTGACTCGCTCAAGGTCACACAACAAGCCCAACAGCTGGCAACTAAACCCAGGTGTTTTGAGATCTAATTCAGTGCCTCAACTACAAACTCAAGTCATGAAATAATAGTTACAGTAGGAGACCTATTAGCTCAAACCACCCATTTTTCTCCAAGTGCAGGGTACCAAGTGAATATACAGAATGAAATATTACTTCCACAAGATATTAGATCTCAGTTGTTATGATTCATAGATTTTAAGATCAGAAGGGACCAATATGATCATCTAGACTCATCTCCCCAGAACCTCCCAACCACTCCTGGAACAGACACCTAACCTATGCTTGAGTCACCAAAGTCTCCAAATCATGGTTTAAAGACTTCAAAGTACAGAGAAGTCACCAGCAAGTGATCCATGCCCAACACTACAGGGAAAGCTGAAAAACCCTGAAGGGTCCTGCCAATCTGCCCTGTGGGAAAATGCAAGGCCATTCTCACTGTTTTTATAATTGCCTTGCATAAAAAGGCATAGAAAATGAAGACCGGCATCTCAGCACATGCCTGGCACTTTTATAGTGATTTCTATTTTCAAAGCATGCAATAAACATTTCTTAATGCTGTGAGGTAGGTCAATGCTATGCCTATTTTACAGATGGGAAATGGAGACACAGCTCCAGGATCTTGGAAAATAAACACATGGCAGAACAGGGAGTACAAGCTTTGACTCCCAGTCCTATGCCTTAACGCTGAGACAATGCTACCTCCCTAAACTAAGCAATCCATGCTGTTAAAGGGGGAGACATCTTAAACAAAAGGAGTGCTTTGTCTTCTGTGTCTTTATGAAAAAAAATAGGGAAATATTTTTTCCAATAAGCTAACAGAATTCAGACAATTATAAATCTTAGCTTTAGTATTTTACAGCTAAACTGCCTTATCAATTAGGAAAACAAGTTTAGACATACTATTTAAGATGTATGGGGCCACTTAATCCAAAGCATAATTATATAAGACACTGAAAAGAGTACAAGCATTTTAAATGCATGCATTAAGTGTCACTTAACATTCCAATCATGTACTGGAAGCATTTAGTGCGCACAATGTTCTCCCACTAACATTCATGCCTTAATTTTACCAGAAGAGTGACATTCAATAACTCATTTATTTAGACATCACAATATTGCCAAGCATTTTAAGTAGTAGATAGCTGGCAGTTAACATAGACCCAAGCACTTTAGGGGGGGGGGAAAAAAAAAAAAAAAAAAAAAGGAGGTGCTGGTACTTGGCCAGGGACCTGGAGACGCACTGCTGTGAAAAAAAGGTGCCGGTACTCAGTACCCCTGAGCACCATCACAAAAAAATGCCCTGCATAGACCCCAAATCAGGAGACCCGTGTCAAAAAAAGTCAGTTTTTTGAGATTAGACTATTGTTTAGCTCAAAAAAAAAAAATCTTCCTTCTTGTGGGATGCAAGAGATTATAACCAAATTTGCTGTATTTAAATAGGTGTGGAAGACCATACAGGAAGTTTGAGCAGAGAGGATGCAATGGAAGAATGTGCCAAGTGACCAGATGTCCTGATTTTATACCAAAATTCCAAATATTCGGGACTTTTTCTTACACAGGTCCCAATTACTCTCCTTCACCCCTTCTCCCCATCCCAATTTTTCACACTTGCTATACGGTCATCCTAATGTCAAGCTACCTACATTTATGCTGTACACGTCCATAATACACGTCCATTTATGCTGTACACGTCCATAATGTTTGAACTTTAAAAACAACACACACTAGTAGAAGATCTGGAACCAAGGAATCTGCAGAACTGCCGGCTACCAAGGACCACAGAGGGGCCACCCCAGCTAGCTGTTTCAATAAAAAGGAAGCGGGAGATAAATCACAGCACATTCCCAAAGCTGTCACAAATGCTTTCTGAAGCCTTAGGTATTCCAGGCTCTAAGCTCTGGATCTACCAAGCCTGTGGGGCCCACACATGGTTGAAAACATGCACCCTAGGCACTAGTGACGTCAGAGCAAAATGACTCCGTCACCACCTGCAAGCCGCCTTGGAAAGGGATGAAGGGGAGAAAGTATCTTCAATAGCGTCCACTGATTGGTACTCTAACTTCTGCATACACCAACCACATCAGTCCAATGGGGCGGGGGGAAAATCCCCAAACTCAGTGACAAGACCTCTTAGGATGCAGGAAGGAGGAACATATCTGACTGTCAGAAAACCAGCACCACTACTCTATGCCCTGTATGGGGAGCTCCTGGCAGATGGCAGTTAGTGGAAAATGTATACACAGTTGAGACAGAATCTTATCTGTGACTGCACAAACAGACGTTATAGTAAGGAATACCTCATCAATGTCCCAAACAATCGTGTCCAGGTGGTATCTGTGCCAACCACTCTGCCTCTCCAGAAGCCATTAACCAAACTGACAACTTAGATATGACACTGCTGTTTCTAAACCATATGATTCCAGGAATAACTGGATACAAGATGCCCAGAGTGATGAAAGCAAGTTTGCAGTTGCATAGATTGGAGGAAATGGTAGAACAGCTTGATTATTGCCATCTACATGCAGAATTATAGCTTTATACTGTCAGTGATCAATGGTTTCCATAGCACTTCTCCCTCTCCCTAATATTAGGGAGCACTTCATATGCTATGAAAACGTACACTACTGCAATGCAACCTCTTCTGGGGTGGAGTGCAGCAGCCTGGTGCTTAACTGCCACACAACACAAGAATGGGAAGGGTAAAAGTTGGCAATACCTGTGACGAAAACCACACTGGGATCAACAACATCTGGGCTGAGCACATAGTAAAGCGTTATGTAAAAGGGAGAGTCAACTACCAGAGGAAACAAGCCGACCCTAATAGGATTCCAACACATGGTTCCAAGAAATCTGGATACTTCCACTTAAAAGTTAAGTGTGCCCCCCCCCCCCTGCCGGTACACATTTAGCAGAGACTATTGGTCACCTGACAAATTTATTCAACGTTGATATAGATGCACACATTAACCACAGAGGTATTTACTAACTGCAGAACTTGACCAGTACATACATAATACCGAATAGAGTCTTTCCAAAATGTATGAACACAGTATGTCCCACATACTGAGAAGGAATTTAACTAAAAACCTCACCAATGGAGAACACACACATGATTTCTGTGGGATCTAGATTTCTATCCAGTCTGCACTCATCAGGAGAAGTCTGAACTTCACAGCTATGAAATTAAATGGTGTGCATTAGCCGATGTAGAGCAGGACCAGTTAATCTGTGGAGAAACTAATCCACTCTCAGAAGACTGCAGAACAGCAACAAGAAAAGGAAAGAACCAAAGAACAGGCCATAATAATTGGCCTGAACCCTTTTTCCTGCCATAAGGGCATGCCCAACATCTTGGAACGTGCGCGTGTGGCACCGAAGCAGTACGAGGGGCATGCCTATATTCCCAGCTAGGGCAAGCAGGTGAAGACACGCAGGCTCTGCTACGAAGACCCAGCAAAACACCAAGGCTTGCTGGCGGGGCTTTTCTCTACGCTACTTGCATTCAGCTATTTTCAGGAAATTCCTTTCAAGTGCAGGGAAAAGAGAAAGATTTACTGGCGCACACAAGCCTTTGCAAAAGCCCCTTGGTAAATAGAAACCTTGAAAACCAAACAATTCAAGCCTGTAAAAAACCATTACCTTAACAGTGCTAAGTCATTTCCTTGAGCAAGTAGAGGCCCCACCGAAAGGTGGGTCGTCATTTATGAACAATGAGGATGGGGAAAAGTTTGTTCATTTAACAGCTGCAGCTCTCCACTGCATTATTGCTTCTGGCGCTCAGGAGCTATTTTCCTCCACCACTACTCTCCTTCCCCCCTGCCCCTCCCTTGTCCCTTAAATAGTAGTACCTACTAATTCAAGATTAAGTGGCTAGTTTCTAGATTTATTAATTCCAGACACTCAGTGCAGGTTTCCATATGATCCATACTTGAAGTACTAACTAGTATTAAATAATACTGCTTCCTATGGACCTCTTGTTTTGATACAGTTTAGAAATTCAGCTTTACTTGCCCATCCAGGTAACGCACAGCAGGAACTCACACAGCCCAGTAACCTGCAGCCACCACGGCCAATCGGTATATCAAAGACAGGCTGCCATGACTGGCCCAGCCACCAGCAATGACGACATTGGGGCGGACAGAGAACAGAGTCTCCATCCCGGTCCATGCCCGTAAGGGAATTTGACCAAGCTGCACTGACAATAAAATATTGCAGGAGCAAAGCAACCCGACGCATCAGCAAGATGCTTCACAGGACAAACAGACCCTCTCTCCGGGCAATTTGAGAGAAGCCTTTAATTCCTCAAGGGAGAAGACTTCAAAACCACCATTGCATGTAGGCAACCCTTCACACAACCCTAGCGTTTTCCTCCAAGTCTTGCGTTGGGCTGACCAGAGAATTTTTAACTCAAAATGAAGAGACAGCTATGGCTCTAGGAAACAAGAGACCTGAACTCTGAAGGCAGCTGCCTCTCGAAGCTGTAAAGCTTAACATCAGGAACCCTAACTTCACATCAGAGACTATTGTAGAAAGACAACAGAGTCCTGTGGCACTTTTAAAGACTAACAGATTTATTAATCGCATGAGCTTTCATGGGAGACGCTTTGAAGCGTCTGACGAAGTGGGATTTTCTCCCACGAAAGCTCATGCGATTAATAAATCTGTTAGTCTTTAAAAGTGCCACAGGACTCTGTTGTCTTTCTACAATAGACTAACACAGCTACCCCTTTGGAATTTCACATCAGAGATCTTTCAAGCAAATCTGAGCCTTGCTTGCAGCCAGACTTGGGAGAAGGGAAAAGGGTAGAATTCCATTAGCGTATTAAACAGGAAAACCCAGGGATATTTAAGAAAAGCACCTCAGAGCATTAGAGCAAATGACCTAGCTCAACTCCCTCTGAGAAAGGAAATCAGAATGGAAGAAAAGAGAAATCTGAGAACAACCTTATGCTATTGCTATAACCAGGAAAAATTTGGGTTGAGCTTGTACCGAACAACACAGAACCAGGGTTGTTTTTTTTAAATTCTAAGATGTCAATAGAGAATTATTTTTCTTTCCTTTTAAAATTCAAGCCAAAAGAAACAGGTTTTGCATAAACGAGAGAAAATGAAGCTTGCTTCCGAGCCAAACTGTCACCCAGCCCAGTTTCCACCACAGAGGCAAAGCTTCACTTTTTAGAGGCACCGATTCCCTCCTCTAGAAGTGGGCGGGAGGAGATGCGTAGTCTGACAAACTACGCAAAAGCAAAACAGCACAAGATTTAAGGGGTATGAATGGGAACTCACTGAATTACTCAAGAAGCAGCCAGGTTGTTAACGACCAGTTCTGAGCACTGAACATCACACCAAGAAAGTTGAGGGATTCTGGGAGCTCTTTGAAAAGTGTTTTAATCTGTGGCCCAGACAAGAAAGCGTTCAGCGGCTGTTTAATCGCAAGCCACCCTCCCCTGACAACTGTGCATATTTTAAATACATGCATCGTAGTTAAGGAAATTCAAACCCTTGAAGATAGAATTAAAAGCATTTACTACTGGATTTTTCCTCCTGTACCCTTTTTGCATGGAGATGAAAAGCAAGTACCTCCTACACCTCCTCTCTGTGTGTTAAATTCCAATATATACAAACCCTTGAGATGCAGGTCTGACCCCCTGCAGGAAATCCATCCATTGACTTTTTTCCAGTGTACCGGGACACTACAGTACAAATTAGTGATGGCCACATGACCACCACCTTACACTGGAAACCTACTGATCACTATGCCTAACTAGATCCTTCCAGCTTTCATCCAGAACACATCACATAATCCATTGTCTACAGCCAAGCCCCAAGATACAATCGCATTTGCTCCGATCCCACAGACGGAGACAAACACCTTCAGGATCTCTATCAAGTTTTCTGAAAACTACAATCTCCCTGGACAGTCTGTAACTGTGAAATGAAATGAAATGAAAAAGGTACAATACTTCAGCAAAGAAACTTCAAAAACAGACTTCAATGTGAAACTGTAGAGCTGGAATTCATATGCAATCTAGATATCTTCACACTGAATCCAAATAGGGACTTAGAATGGCTAACTTCCTTCCCCTCTAACATTCTCACCTTCTCATCTATTGTTGTTTAAAGCCTGGCACTGTTTGAATCAAAGCAACTGTTTGTTTTGCTGAAATAGACTCCCCCTTTTCTGCATGTGTGTATATATACACACCTGACACACTGCAGTTTCGATTTCATACATCTGATGAAGTGGGATTATGTCTGCAGAAGCTTATGCAATAAATAAATTGCTTTAAAAGTGCCACAAGACTCCCTGTTTGTTTTGAGGAATTTAAGTACACTAGAATCACTTACCACTACTGAAACAGATATCTGGAATGGAGAGCAGCAGTTGTTTAACATCCTACAGCAACTCTGCACAACAGGTTACAACAGAATAACTGTACTCAACTGAGGCACCAGCTAACAAAATTTACAAGACCAAAGAAGGTAATTAGCAACCCATTATAAAACTGTACTGTTCCTTAAAAATCAGCCTCTCACCCCTACTCTGAATGTCTGACAAGGTTGCTCTGGATTATGCAGCCTTGGCCCCTAGTTCGAGAAACCTGACAATCACATGTCTAGCCTCTAGGACCACACGTTTTTGCTACAAATGAACAAAATAAATAGGCTTTTTTCCTCTAGGGCTGCCAACCCTAAGTTAAATCCATAGTATGGAAAGGGTAACCCTACTTTTATCAATAGCCCCTTCCCCTCAGATAAAAAGAGTGGGCCTCCTGCCCCATGCATGCGAAGTTGGGAGAAATGCATTTCTACTCTAACAGAAAACAAATAAATCATGGGTACATTTTGCTACAAAGATCAACTCTGAGCAAAAACCAAAATAAACAGCTATACGACGACATCAAGCAGCTGAGTGCATACATGGCTTTTTATTCCTAAAACTATTACAGCCACTCACTCAGCAAGGAGCTCCCATTATTGGAGCATTTCCAGCTGATTAGACACAATGAAGCAGCAGAGTTCACACTTCACTGGCTCTGCTACACACTGGTATAGACTGCAGGGGGACAGAAGGACGCAAGCACCAAGTCTAAACAGAGCTTCTCCAGTAAAGTGCTACTGCTTCAAATATCAGTGTAGATAAAACTAAATGGTCAGCACTCGGCGATGGGTGCTGTACCAAGATGTGCAGCTTACAGGAGCCCTGTAAATCAGACAGGAAATGTCTGAGGAAATAAAGACCCTCTTAAGGAGCAGCAGCGGTCTCTGCACATGATCCCACAAAGCAGCATGCTGGCACGGAAGGGGCAGTGAGAGAAAGGGACATTAGTACTTTTTAAATGAGGGCTGTTTTGTTGATCTTCCAGTAACAGGTCCTTGGATCCCACACTCTTTGAGCTTGCCAGTAGATGCATGTCTGAAGAGAGACGAATCTTAGGTCAGTGCCAATTACAGTCAGAGAACTTAGTCAAAAGGTGTGGGGTGAAAGAGAAGGCTACTCAAGAAAATGCTGAGGGGAAGGGAAAAGGAGCCAGAAGAAATCCTGGCTTCTGTATTTTAAAAGAAGAGAACTTCCTCTACTGTATAGGAACAGACTCGGGACTCTTGAAATACAATCTCAACAACTGATTCTGTGTGATAAGCAATACTTTCAAACCTGGGTGCCTAAAATTTCAGTACAAATTGTAGCTTCTAAGGAAAATGCGTAGAGATTCTCAGATGAGGAATACCAAACTGTGAAGTATTATTAGTACTGCAAAGCAATCTACCATATTCAATTTGGTATCTGAATGGATCCATTTTGGAGAAGTGCATGAGGAGAGAAGGGAGTGAAGTTCTTCTGTGAGCACTACACAAATGGAGAGGCACTAAAGAGTTCATATACAATGCTCCAATGCTAACTAATACCTTGGACCTTCTCGCCAACTGGAATTAGCACCATGACTTAGGCCAATGCTCCAGGCTCATCATTTGAATAAAAAGTTTCCTATTTCAGCAATGCTGGGAGAAAGTTGCATTTAAAGAAACAAAATGCATCAATATACGAAAACAGCAATACCAGCCCAAGTATCTCCCTGGCAAGATGAGTAACAGACATGCTTGCAGCAAGAATGCCCAACCTTGTCCATATGACGTCAGCAAAAGGCTCTAAACCACACCGTGTTTCACCAGGCTCTGCTGAAGCAGGGATCTATTGGTGAAAGGCTGTTCTGGACCAAAACCTTCCCCCTTGAAACGGTGTTCAACACTCCATACCTTCTAAGGAAATGCTCTTGAGGCGAGAGGGATTCTCTTCCATGAAAGCTCATGTGATATGTAAATTTGTTAGTCTTTACAAATGCCACAGGCCGCCTTGTTTGCTTTGCTGAACTGAACTGAACATAGCTACCCCTTTGGAAATTGATATCCAAGCTAATCTAGTCGTTCAGCTTTGGATAATTCCTCCCTGCCTTAACCAAACACAGCACTGGTCACACTGTACTCTTATCAACGGCCACCAAGCTTGCACTGCATCGTCTGTTCTTCCCGGTTTCTTTCTGGTGGGGAAATGGACGGTTATTTCCCTCTGGCACACACAACTGCAGAATCTCAAAATTAAACCAAGGCTAGTGGCAACAAACAGCATGTGCCAGCTCTGTAGCTATCTGCAGCTCATCTGTTCCCATTGCCAATCAGCAGTCACATCAAGGTGAAAGTTCAAGGGTAACATTGCCGTAACAGAAGCTGTGAAAAAAATATTGAAGCCTACGGAACAGGGAAGGGTGTTGCCTAACTCAACTCATTCCCCACGCCCCATTAGCCCCAGTCAAATGGAACTGATAGACCATTGAAGTGTCTTGGGATGACAGAAAGCATATCACACACAATTAGCTGCTTTGTCTGTCAAACAGCAACAAGTTACCTGTCAGAAGTCGTCAATACTGAAAAAGAATAGCTTGTTTACTTGTTTCTAAAAAAAAATCCAGAGATCTAATCTGATTCTCATAGGGCTTTTTCGGTATGGAACTGGCAGCTTTAATGACATTTTCACCACCTCTGAAACATGAGGCATCCTGGTTGAGCCTCAGATTAATTGAAACCTGCAAAAGAAAATGTGGCTTCCCCTTCTCTCTCTCCCTTGCACCAGTACAGATTGCTCATAGGATCTGCCAGCTAGAAAACCTTTCCCTCCACCCTGAAGCCGTCTGTCCAGTGACAGCTGCCCTTGAATGCTCCATTTGGTTATCATGCCCTGCAGCCTAAGCAGGACCCTCTCTAGCCCACGCCTCGATTCATTATGTTACAAGCTCCTTCGCTTCAATAATGAAGTGGATGCTTTTGTCTTAGATCACCGCTTGGGGTTCTTTGACTTAATGCATGGAGCACTAAGGAACACAGCTGAGGCAGCAGCAGGTCATTTCTGACCAGGAAAGGGAGAGAAACAAGGAACCAGGCTGATGAGAAAAGAAAAACACTGAGAAAAAGAAAGACAGATGCAGTGTTAGTTTCTCCCCTACTCCAAAGAGCAACTGGAATTAACCACCTTTTGTTACCATTAACCACATTCACACTACAGGGACTGAAGCCACAGAAAAGCGTGGACCAATCACCCAAAACATCACACCACCCTCCTTGCATTGCTGAGACAGGTAGTGTCAGGCTGTCAGAAATCCATTGCTTTATTAAAGCTCTGAACCATGCAGGTAATGCTCTCTGTCCTGTTCATGCATTCACTGACCGTGGATTGTCCTATCATCTTCCCAGAAGACTAAAATGTTTCAACTAGGGGAGGGAAATTGGGAGGAAAGAGGAGGAGTTTTAAAGGCTGAAAGCTTAAGCTACAGCTATGCTTTAGGTTCCAAAGCTAAGTGAAAAGGAATACACAAAACACAAGAATTACAAGCATAGCAGGTTAACTAATATTAAAATGAGTGAGCAGACACTATCCTTAAGCTATGTACACGCCACAGACTTGTCCCGCAATAAATCGTTGTGGGACAAGCAAAAGCATAATAACTGTAACGCTTTCCCCTGTCCTCACATTAATCCTTCTAACGCAAAGGAGCGTTCACACGCTCCTTTGGATTTTTGATAGAAGGAGCAGTGCATGGTGGGCACCTATCCCACCATACACTGCCCAGCCAGCCTTTAGGCTGGCAGTAGGGTTCTCCAGCCACTGAAATCACTGACTTCTTGGAGGCAAGGGAGCCTCCAGCAGTGGCAACCCCAGCGGCACAGAGCCGGGAAACCGAGTGGCTTGAGAGACTCCCTGTAGCAGCACGGCTGAGTGCCAGCACTGAAGGCAGCTGGAGGCTACTACGTGTCAATTTCACTGCTCTGCTAGAGCAGTGAAACTGACAAGTATGACAGCTCCAGTGTCCCAGAGTGGCCTCAATTGGCACTTTGGGACATTTCCAGAGGCTGTCTAACCCGCAATGAGTGTACACACACACACTGTATTGCGGGACAGACGATCCATGGTCAGTATTACCACGATCGTCTGGGTGGTTTACCTGTTGCGCGGCAAGAGGGCTGTTGCCACACAACAGGCAACATTGTAGTGTGTACGCTCACAGCCTTATCACACGGTCAAGCTCCTTACCGCACGATAAGGCTGTAGTGTGTACAAGGCCTTAGACAAGTGTGCGATCCCCTTGCTCTCTGGAATCCATGGCAATACAGTGGCCAACTGATTTCACAAACAGGCTATTTCAAGTTCCAAAGGAGTAGCCGTGTTACTCTATTACAGCAAAACCAACAGGAAGTGGAATTTTTCTCCCACGAAAGCTCATGTGATAAATAAATCTGTTAGTCTTGAAAAGTGCCACCAGACTCTTTCAAGACGACTGGCACAGCAAACTATCAACTACAGGCAATTAATGGTCTCAAACTCAAAAGAACAGCAAAGATCTAAGCTACAGGTTACAAGCAACTGTGTGGTACGTAGTCATTGACTGCTTACCATATGCCATCTCCCTTAGAAATGGCTACTTGATGGGTTGCTTAAGTGGGTACCAACAAAGTGAAGAGCAGGAACACAGAGCAGATCAACAAGGTAAAAAAGGAAACTAGAGAACTAACATAAGTACAGCTCGGAAGGGGACATTTATAGACTGATACATAGAGCCCTGCAAATCCACGTATATCCGCATTATGTCCGTGGATATCCGCATCTGCAGACAAGATGCGGATATCCGCATCCACGGATACGACGTGGGTACCCACGGGCCATTTCTTGCAGGTGCTGATCGGATGCGGATCCACATATTTGTATCCAACCAGGGCTCTACTGATACTGCATCTTGACTAAGCATTTAAATTTGAATACCAGCATAGTACTGAGGAGCGCAAGTCCTTCAACTTCTGGGTCAGTATACAGAGAACAGAGGAAGCAAGTACATTGATTTAGTTAAGACTTGCAGGACAAAGTCCCAAGAAAGCAAGAAGTGTGTTAACCATTTTGGTGAATAAGCCTAAGGACATTCACAAATGTATCAGTGGAAAAAAGTGGGCCTACCAAAGAGAGGGCAATAAAGCACCAACCCCAAGTGGCTGGTTTCATCCATCTGTCTTGAAATAAAAAGAAGTACAAGCAAGTAATGACAACTTTACAGGCAGCTTTATGAAGAACAGGTAGCTTTGGAACATGTGACTTACAAGAAAGTCAGTCCAGATTCCCTTAATCTGTAATGCATGGCATCAGCTAACTGACTATTTTGGATGAATCACGTAAAACTGGAAAGATATCACAAGACTGGAGAAAAACCTACAATACCAATCTTTGTAATGACCACATTTTTGTGCTTGCGGGTGGAGTAAATAATGGAAGAAGTAGCGAGGAAGAGGTGGGTTTTCACAATGCAGGTTTCATTGTATACATAGGCTGTGACTTAACGGTTAAGATTAGGTGATGGCTTAGTAAGGCTCTGTTCTGGTCTCATCTGCCAAACTTCTTGCTTTACTTGCTTTCAGAGGCAGCACTGGGAGTCTTGCAGCAAAGGTGCAACAGCCCAGCTCCTCAGGAACAAGGATGACTACGGTCAATTGTCCTGAGTACACGTACATCAGATCAACTAATAGTATTGAAAGGCTGCATATATTCAAGTCCTTAAAAACCTGCACGTTTATCTGAAAGGGAACATCCACAGCTTGATAGAAGCCTTTTGATCTTTTTCTTGACTTGTTACTGTAGTGCTCCAAGCCACAAGCTGGCTCTGGTGGCAAGACCAAATCACATGACATTTCCGAGCTCAAGACAAGTCAGTTCAACAAACAGAGCACAAATGAATTCTCAGGCCCTGTTTAGGGACAAACTGCCTGATTACTCTAGAAATGTGCTTTGCACTTCAATCCTGTGTTCCTAGTTATGCCAAAAATTGTCATATATTAGATTTATATAGCTGCTTGGATCCTTAAGCATTGCAACAGCCTTAATAATCATCACCCACCCCCCAAAATGAAGTCACTTCTAAGATGGAAAGCACCAGCTATTTATCAGCAGACAGCAATGTTACACAGTCTGGGAATTAAATCCAACTACAATGTCAGGAGGAATTTAGAGAGGCAGAAAGCAGTAACATAAGTAAAAATTTGGCCCATACACTTATGAAAAACATTTAAAGATATTTAGTTACCTTAAGTACACGTCATGTCTCATCTACAAGACAGAAAGCTAAGATCCTATCAGTTTTGTCTTCAGACACCATTAAGGAGCACACAAGTAAGGTCCAGAATTTAAAGCTCACTACACAGAGGGAGGGGAAATAAGAGTTGGGTATCTACACAGGGAGCTTTTACATGTATACTTTTAAAATGCAACATTAAAGGCAACACTTTAAACACGTTTCTGAACGTTAAAGTTTCACATTTGGATTTGTTTTTTTATTTTGGTTTTTTTTAAATCTCTACCCCTAAACCCACATTGCCTTTTTCACCAAATTATATTTTTCATCTGATGCAACTTGGCTGATTGGAGATAAAACAAGCAAACAGGCAATTTCCTTCAGGGGCCTCAGAGCAGAGCACATCCTGCACCAAGTGGCTTCTTTGAACATGAGAACCCATGTACATTTAAAAAGTGTAGCCAAGACAGCACAGGTTAGTAGTGGCATTTATGGGAGGAAAAAACAAAATGACCATACAGAGCATTCTAAAGACTACAAGGACCTGGGAGACTGGACAAAAGGGTTTAATAGTCAATCCTCAATCTTCAAACAGATATTTCCTAAGTAACTTTCATCCCTCCACAGCAAATCCACACAGAGAATTCATAGACCAGAGGAAACAGTTGTCTTTGCATCTGTGAGTTGAGAGTCTTATTTCCTGAAAGATATTTCCCCCTTTCCCTTTTCCTGAAGAGAGACTTCCAGCTAAATGTTTCCTGACCTCTTCCCACCAACATTCAGGTACTGAATTGCATTAGTAAGCCCTGCTGTCTTGCTTTAAGCAGGCCTCCCGCCTCCCCCACCACCATGAGAAGGTGGAAAGAATACCAGCTCAGAAAGCAGTCCTCAGGGATGCTAGTGTATAAATAGAGCAAGGACATAATGTAGGCTCCTTTGCCATTAAACAAAAAAGAGGCCACATGCATTAATGGCATCTCATTCTGAGCATGACTCGCATCACACCGACCTCCCATTTTTCCAGAATATTGGACGCTTGACTTCAACTCAGTCTCAAGCAGACTAACAATTTGATCCATGTTTTCCTCCCTTCTGCAGAAAGCTCTGTCAGCTTCTCTAGTCACCGTTTCTATAGAAAAAATAAATCCTTCACAGTCTCTATTTTAACTAGTTTCTATGAAACTGTAGTTAATTTTGAAGACTTTATGCTCATTGAAAGAGTGTGACCTCTCTGGGGCAGGCACTATGTTTTCTGGATTCTTCCGACAGTGGCTCGCACATTCTAATAATATCAGAAACAATAGTGCTGACTTACATTTTCTATGTTTCAGGGTGGCCCTTCTTCCAGAAAAGATCCTTGAACATTACAGTAGGTAAACAGCACCCCTGAGATGCAGTCAGCTCTGGGGTGGAGGACAGCAGCCAAACAAAGAGCAGAACCCAGGAAGTAAAGGATGTTTTGAGTAAAGCTCACAAGTGACCCAGTGGAGCTCAAGTGTTCACTTACAGCAAGCAGGGGAGCTCAGTTTTTAAGCAAGTCTTTATTCAAGTGAGATATGAATCAGTTCCATGGAACTTGGTTCATCCACCTCACGCAAAAAGAAGGGCTGACGCAGCTCTCCTGGGATTCAACCTTGTAGTTGTGAGTGTTTTAAGTGTTAAACACATGTACCCATCACAATGGGAGAGAGCTTAGCCCCTAAGAACTCCTGCCTCATTTTTGTCTCAGAAATTCAGAATTTAAGGCCCAACAGGGCCACCTGACCTTCTGTGTATTACAGGCTAATGCCCAGCACCCACACACTGACTATACCCAACAACCAAATGTAAAACCAACTATTACAGTCCACATGAGACTAACTTACTGTGAGCCATAAACAGAGAACAAACCAAGGTGACCAGTGCCTGAAACCCCTGCAATGATAGGGAATGGATTAAGTGAGATACACCATGGATAACCAGTGACCCAGACTCCAGGCTGCAGATGAAAAAAGCGAGGGAGGGGGGAAAAAATACCAAAAACCCTGACAATCCAACCAAGGGGCAATTCCTTCCCAACCCCATATATGGTAGCCAATTAGATCCTGTGCATGCAAGTAAGAACCAGCCAGCTAAGCATGAAAGAGAATGTTTGATACCGTTTCAGAGCCCCCATCTAGCATCCCATCTCCAGCTAGCCATGGCCATCTCTGATGCTTCAGAGGAAGGAAATAAACAAATCCATAATAAAATTGGGGGGGGGGGAGATCCCTTCTGATCAGGTGGCCAGCTGAAGTCCTGTTGCATGACTTTTAGGAACGTAAGGCAAATAAGAAGCAAACCACAAGCTGCCTAGCCCTGTCCCTAACACCACAAGTAACCCCATTACACAATCCCACCCAACTTTGTCTAGCTCTCTCAAAACTAGTTAACGTGGCTGCCCCCCACAACTCCAACTGGGAGGCTGTTCGAGCACATCACCCTCACTCTTCCAATGATTAGAAGCCCTCTAATTTACACACTCTACATTATTCCCACAGAATCTTTTTACAATCTTTGGACATACAATCAATCCTACAATGATTTAGTTGCAGACAGGTTGCTTTGTCCATACAATCATTTGTAATTTCTTTAGTTTATTGCATTCTTACACTATATTGTTGCACCACCTCCATTTCTCTCTCTAACAGCACATGCCATTCAATATCTGTATTTGAGTCACGAATGTTAGTCTACCATACTTCTGTAATGCCCGTCATACCTGATTTGACCTTCTCTATCAATAGTTCTAGTTGCTCCATTTTATTGCCCAGACTCTGTGCATTCATACATAAACATTAGTTATTTACCTCCGAACTCACCCAATTTTCCAGCAGAATTACGTAGAGTTAGGCATTTAAGTTAGCACTTTTTCCTCTCTTTGTTTCTGTATTCTTACCTTGTGGTGTTCCTTTATCCTTGCTATCTCTTCATTTAGCTGACTCTCTTCCTCTCCTGTATTCAAGCGTGGAGATTTCAAAGGCTGATGTGTTTTGCCCCAAATGTACTCAAGTGTGATCTACATGCAACAGCTTATGTTTCCAACTATGTCATTCACCCAGTTTCTTTAGTATCCTACCAACATTTCTTGCTACCTCAAAGTGGGATTTTCTCTCACGAAAGCTCATGTGATAAATAAATGTGTTAGTCTTTAAAATTGCCACAGGCCTCCTTGTTTGCTTTGCTGAACTAGACTAACACGGCCACCCTATTGGAACTTGCTCACGTCAGCAATGACCTGTGATGTGCAAAACAAAGTCTATCAAAATAACATTCTGCTTCTCATGTCAGGTACTTCCAGTATTTTCAACGTGTCATTTCACACATTCAGCTTTTCAAAACGTAGTCCTCTGCCAAACAATGCGGAAGCATAGACAACCCACCATTTAAAAACCTCATTAGTGACACAAGGCGCGTCACAACATCGAGCAGAATTCCACTTGGTAAAGGAACGGATATACGCAGGTTAGACAATCCAACGGGCATAGGTGGTATCTTACAAATAAAAAAGGCGTGAATACCTACAGAGCTGTTTTTACGATCCCATTTCCCTACAATGCACTAGCCTATAAAGAGCAAAGTATGTTTTGCAGAACATAACCTCCCATACCCCACATGACTGCAAACTACATCTTTCTGTTTCAGTAACGTCATTTCTCACATGTAAAGAACAAGGTAACAGTGTAGTCCAGGGGACAAGACATGACTCGGAGACAAAATTCTTGATCCCTACTCCTAGCTCAGTAACTGATTGGGTGTTTTACATTAGGTAATTCACTGCACCTCAGTTCACTCTATCCGTATCAGGCATAAGGAACTCGATCCATGGAGTAAAGTAATATTTAGTGCAACTGTTATCCAGAGTCACCACACTGCTTTTTAAGAGGACTTGCTTTATCCACTACTGACATGAAGGACAATTGTTCAACAGCAGATAACATCTGTTAGATACAGAAAGTGAAAGACTGTATCCAATTAAAATACTGTGGCGTGGCAGTGGGTAGAAACTTGGCCAAGGTATCAGGGTGAACGTCTGAAAGGGCCAAATGACCAGAAGCAGTCAGAAGCTCAGCGCTGTCTCATTTGAGCCAGCAGCAGTGCGTCCCAGCATACCTCAAAAAACACAGAACAGTCTGCCTTATTTTTGAACAGGTATGTTTTATGTGGTGGGACTTTCACACCAACACAAGTTATTTCTCCTTTCTGTGACCCCAAGAATCAGGCAAAAGACAGAAACAGTCACCCTTCTCTTTAGCAGGTGTGCAACGCACTAGTCTCCTAGGGAGGTGCTACCACAGATTCACGTCACTAGTCAACAGCAAATGGTAAGGCTGCTCTACATGTCAGGCTTCCCATGGTACAAAGCAGCTCATCAAGTTTAAAAGAAGCTCAGGAAAATTTAAATTCTGGCTGGGTCTTGAGTATGAAGCCACTTTTGCATTACCAGGATCTGCTGTGCGGCCATCCCAGCTGGAAACACAAGATCTTCTCAACACGGTGGGACAAGAAGGACTAAGAGAACCCCTCATGCATCACTGAACAGCTTTTTCCATCTTAACCGCTCTTCATGCCTCCTCGATAAGCCACACTGCCCTTTTTCTTCCTCCAAGGAAGACTGGATATGTTCCCTTCAAACTTGGAGGCTACTGAGGGATCAGCCAGTAAGGAATGGCCAACGAGAACAAGCTTCACTCACACTGCTTTGGACTGCCATAACCAAACCCCTCTTGCAGCCCAGATTTACAGAAAGCCAATGATCAAAAATATATTTTTTAAGGCCCATCAAGGAATACACAGAAGCTCCTGCTTCCAACCACAACAGAGCACTCTTGGCCAGATGGCACACTATACTTGCGGTGTCATTTGTTCATTTTCAGGACTGCAGGCCCAGCAACAGGAACAAAGGGAAACAGAAGTCTACTGAAACTTTAGTATCTAATGTTTGTTTACATGCATAGCTGTGGATTCAGTCCTGAAAATCCTACCAAGAATAAGTCACGGTATGCAAATGAAAAAAGCCACCTGGGAATCCTGCATGTGTTCCAATGTAATGTTACCTTTTTGAAACCGGCAAGGAAAACTCGGAAGCCAATTCAAGCTCTTGTAGAGACTGATCAGTTATTTCAGCATCACTGCACCCAAGCCTAACAATTTCACCAAGCAAATTTTAGCATGCATCTTGCATTTTAACCAAACCGCCAGGAGCAAAAGGCAATCTACAGCCACCTCCATGGTGACAGAAACCATCTTCTCCATCATCCCTAGGCAATGGCCTCCGCTTGTTTAAGATGCTCTTCTTGTGACTAGAGTAAGACCCAATCTCAATCAATGCTGGAAGGATGCTTCAGATCCAAGCAATCAGCTCAGTATAAAACAGTTTCATTGTGGTCTGCGACCGGCACAAGCCCACGGGCGCTGAAAGAGTTTTTACCATGGGGGTGCTGAACGCCATTAAACCCAACTACCAACCCAGTATATGATGTATTTCACTTCAAGCTAACACTCCCGGCATCAACACACAAGACCAGAAAGCCTCATACAAGTTGTATTAATAGCAAGAGCTTCAGCAACAGGAAGCTCTTGGTAAGGAATGTGATCTTGCTGACAGAGTAAAGGACTGCAAATTAGATCTCCTGAGTTCTATTCCTAACCCCTACCTTAAATGACCTTCGGCAGACATCTCCCTCACTGTCCCCAGCTGTTACACAAGTCAAATAGCCATGGAGATGCTGTGAGGTTGTCTGAGACACACCATCTCTCTCCAAAGTTAAGAATTAAGCTAGCCTTCCTCCCCTTGCCAGCCAAATTTTGATCCCTCTATCAACGCTCACCCTGCCTGAAATTTCTCAAGTCACATCTTGGCCTTTGTTTTTTCTTGGAAGGCTAAGGACAAACTGGACAAGTTTTGGAAATACTGTACACGTGACGTACTTTGAAATCCTCCAATGAGAAGTTCTATCAGAGTGCAAAGCACTTATATTAAGCTACTGTATGCTCTCTTATTGCACCTCAAATTTCTAACAGTTTAGAACTTAGTCCCAGGACACCTCAAGTCCTTTGACCTTTCAGACTTCAGGTGGATTTTTTTTGGCCTCGGAAGAGTAGCAAGAGATCAACAAGAAGACAAACATATCACAAAGAATATTCTCCAGCTAGGACTTTTATATTAGTGCTGGTTCCTCAACTTAACTAATAAGTCACAAAGGTTTTGAATTACTGCCTCTGTAACCAAGAAAGGGAGTTGTATTCAGAGATAATGAAGAGCAGGGTGAGCACCATTCAATATTCTGTGTCACAAGCACTGCTATCTGAAATCAGGGCTGCTGAACCCGATTCATAAATTGCTTCAACATCCTTTGCACCGCTTCACTGTAGCATCAGAGCATTTTCCGTTTATTCTGTGCTAAGGAACAGTACGCAAGCCAGGAGATACCCCCATCCTGCCCTCTTTATTACAGGAGTCAGGGGTATGTCAGTTTCCCCTCCTAAAATGGGGAGACACTAATAAGTCACTTGATCCTCATGTGAGCTCTAAGTGTTAGATGCTGTGCAGACAGAATAATAGTCACAATCCAAACAAAAAATACATAAAGAAAGAAGTACCTGCAGGTGACAGAACTGTCCCCCACTTACAGATTAAGTGTCTGATGCACTGATTGAGTTCTCTACAATCGCACAGCAAGCCTGCGACAGAGCCAGAAATTGAACCCAGACCTCCTGAATCCCAGCTGCAACCACAAGCTCATTCCTACCATAAAATTACATGGGTCAGTGAGCAAACAGAATGCTGCAAAGCTGAATTAAGCGATCACCCAGATACAAACCTCCTTAAAAAAATCCCTTGCAGCGTTCTTGAACTGTAAAGAAAAGGTGCTTTTAAGGAAGCAATTCACAGGGGAAGACAGTCAGTTCAGAGACCCCGTATCAACGCACACCTAATACCTGCGGACACACTAGCATTCAGCACTACTACAGTATTACTAAGGCTATGTACACATGAGAAACTTGTCCCGCAATAAGTTATTGCGGGACAAGGAAAGCGCTATAAATATAGCGCTTCCTCGTGTACACACGTGCTGCTTCTTTCGCAAAGGACCATTCACCGTGTGAATGCTCCTTTGCGATAGAAGAGCAGTGCATGGTGGGCACCTGTCCCACCATGCACTGCCCACAGCCAGCCCCCTAGTCCAGGTGCAGGGCTTCCGGTGGCAGCGGGGGCTGCGTTGCCAGCCCCCGCTGTCATCCGAAGCCCCAAGGCTGAGCTGGGGGCTGGCCTGAACCGGCGAGGGTTCGAGCGAGCCCCCCAGCTCAGCTCCCAGGCTTCGGGTGCTGGCAGGCACTCTGGCGCTTAAGCGCTGCAACGCCTGCTGACACCCGAACCAGCTCGGGGTTCGGGTGGTGGCAGAAGCTCCGCCGGAGCTGGCCCCCCAGCTCAGTCCAGGGGTTCGGGTGGCAGCAGAAGCTCCGGGGCTTAAGCGCCGCAGCGCCTGCCGCCACCTGAAGCCCGGGAGCTGAGCTAGGGGGCTGCAGGGCTTCGGGTGGCAGCGGGAGCTGCAGCGCCTGTCCCTGCCACCACCCGAAGCCCCAGGGCTGAGCTAGGGGGCTGGCCCGAACAGGCGTGGGCAGCTGGTTCGGGCCAGCCTCCTAGCTCAGTCCAGGGGAGCTGCCAAACTGGGCAGCTCCCATAGTACTCAATTTCACTGCTCTGCTAGAGCAGTGAAATTGACATATTTGACAGCTCCAATGTCCCAGAGTGGCCTCGATTGGCACTTTGGGACATTTCCGGAGGCTGTCTATTGCGCAAAATGAGTACACACGAGCATTACAGCGGAACAGCTGTTCCGCAGTAATGCTACCACTCTCGTTTTGAGTGGTTTAACTGTTGCGCGGCAAGAGGGTGTTGCCGCGCAACAGGGAAATTGATCGTGTGTACGCTACTGGCTTTATTGCGTGGTAAGGAGCCTTACTGCGCAATAAAGTAATCGTGTGTATATAGCGTAAGAGAAGCCTGTCCTACTTTACAACTGTTTGCTAGAGAGGGTGTGGAATACTTTAGGGTTCAACTGGGTGAGCCGCTATTGTTCAACTAGAAGCGTCAAGCAAGAAAAACAGAACAGGGCTTTCCCTGAACCTAGTATAAGCCTATTTTATGAGGTAACTGTGGCTCAGAGCCGCTTCCTTTTTTTTTTGAAGGGGGAGAAAAGGAGTAGTGTTGCTGATGGTGGGGGAGGGGACCTTGGAGTCTAGAAGAGAACACAGCCTCATCTCAGCTCAGAGACTGGGTGCATTTACAGAACACCATAAACTTAGCAATACCTAATGGGCACCACTACACCTAGGGATGAAAGGGGCAACCGCTAGTCTGGAACCTGATCCTCACCACAGACCCAGATCCTGGTCCCACAAACAGGTTTTAAGGACCAGTCTCAGAGCACAAACTATTTTCAGAAAATGGCCTGAAATCTGGCAGAACCTCACTCTGTTAGAAGTCCCTGAATGTTTTAAAACATGCTTCTTTATATGTTATTTTTATATTTATATATGAACTCTATTCATATGTTCAAGTTATAAAACATCCTCATCCATACTGGTCAACTAGAAGTCCGAAACCATTCAGAGAGCAGCCACTTTTCAACAGTGCAAACGCTTTTCAAACACGGTGCAAGTTACAGTGGTGACAAGATCCAAACCTCCTCGCTTTCTGACAGAAGCCAGAGGATGTATGTTGTCTGGTTGTTGTAGGAAGTTGCATGAGTGAACTAAGCAATACTGTTTTGATTGTATAAGTGTCTCTTCCCCCACCTGGAACTCCAAGGATATTAAATATTTGACAGAATTGTCTTAACAGGTTTAGCCATTCTCTTTGCCCATTTTAAAAGGGACCTCATCATCTTAAGCAAGTTAGTTTAAAAAAAGCTGAACAAAAACCTAATTAAGACCCTACACACGCCCGATTCTCACCTGCTCCTGTTATTTCATAACCACATTTTCTTATTTTTAAGCTATTCTTCTCTGCCCTGTGTGACTGAGAAAGTCTGACCATTCAAGAGAAACAGTGAAACTGAGAGTGCCATCATAAACCAAAAGGAACTGAAAAAAAAATAAAGACAAGTAGTTTTCTATAATCTCTTCTAAAGTTCACTTTAGTTATCATTTGGAACCATAATAGGAACCATTATTTTGGCAGGAAAATTTCTGCACAAAGGGCCCCTTGCTTTCCATGGTCTTTTGAATCCTGCTCATTTAGTGACAAAAATTGACAACACCCATTAGTCACACTGAGTCAATTCAGGTATCTAGTCCAATTTGTGTTAGCAGAACAATTCTCAACCGAGTATGATTAACAGGTGATCTTTATGTCTAGGGATAGCATATGGGCCAAAAAGATCACAGCTGGATTTTCAGATCATAGGCAACAACTACAGCACTTGGCGTTAGAGTTGTGTTTTGACTGGTAAACTGAATGAGAAGAAAAAACTAAACTGAATAAGAACACCAGGCAGTTCTTCTTGCAGAATCACTTTTCTGACCATAACCACATTTGGACTGTCTGAAATTGTTTAGCGTGTATACTGTCTGATATGTTATTTTCTAAACCAAAGAAAACTTGCTAGCAATACTCCTGAAAACTGAATGGAACACAGTTGCTACAGCTTTTGTGAAGCAACAACAGATGTACACAAGAAAGCTCTTAATATACAACAGAAGCTCTTAATATACAATCCGCAGTTCAAAACATCCTCAGTTTCCCCCCTGCCAACCAACACTTACAGCCACTTGACATCAGCAGACCTGGCTTATTCTGAAGGTTCTGGTGGAGAAGCAATACAGCATTATTGTAGGACTCTTCACTAACACTTTTTGAATGCAAGAAGATATTTTAGGCCACAAGATCATTTCATTGCTTCCTGCTTCAGAATTTTGCAATAAAGAACATTTTAATGTCACACCTGCTAAGCAGAAGTGTCCTGCTCAAGACAACTAGTGACTTGCTTAATTCGTATGGCATTTGTATTCCTTGGACTTTCTTTTACTTACATAAGTAGTCAGCTACACTGGTATAAGATTAGATAATCTCTGGACATGAGCTTGTCACCAGACATTTTTATACTCATGGTACAAGAAGGACTTGAGGTATGTTTTGGCGAGGAAAGCAGCAGCAACTACATAATCAAGATCTCAGTATATAAAGACCAGCAATCCTACAATTTGATCCAGGCTTAGAAGACTTCATCAGGAACCCCACTGACTTCATGTTGTGCGATCAGGATCTACAAATGGGTCCATACTCAGCACAACTTGGCTCTAAAGTTACATGATCAAACCCCTTTTTAGCAGCCTCAGCAACAGCCAAAGGCTGCATTGTCCGTGCAGATTGAACTTCGTTTCTTCTCTCCTAGTCCTTCAACAGAACCCTGCTGGCACTGCCTGAGCTCTCCCTGTAAACAAGAATGGAGCCTTCAGGTCTGTCCAGCTGACACCTTTCACAAGCATAAATCAGTCAAACTGAAGAGTTGTTGTGCATTCTGTTCTCTTTTGCCACTTCGGAGCTCAGGAGTAGAAGTCACCACCTGGGCCATTGTCAGTTTTAATCTTTCCATCACCTGGTTCAGTGTGATCCTCCTTTCCCCTCTCCTCCATATGAGGAACTAGCATGAGTTTGCCATCAACCAGTAGGAACACAAAAGTAAAGAACACTGAAAAACCAAGTTTGATCTCAAACAGTCTCTTGTTTGTCTTTGCAGGCTCTCCTTATGATTTCCGTGAGCCTGTAGTGCAGAGTTAACTCAGGCTTTTTATTAGGGTGTTGACCCTCCCAACCCACACCTCCCAACCCACACCACACAAAAAAACCATCACTCAAGTTAAGTGGTGCTTCCAACCCAGACTGCCCCATCTGATGGTGTGGGTCAGTGTCAGGGGTCCACTTTCACTCAGACCAGTACCCCACCTACTTTTCAGAAAGGATGCAGGCTAAAATACTTGAGTGCTGATGGCCATTCAACACCTTCTCATGTTTCCCTCTTCTCTCCCAATACCTCCTCCTTTTGCGCTAGAAGGACAGGTAGATTCCACCACAATTCACTGGGAAAAGAATCAGCTCAAAGAACCATGGAAGGTGCCCCCAGAAGTCCCAGCAATTCACACTGGGGAGCAGTGCACCAAGGAGGATGCAGTAACATGACAACATGTTCCTTACATAAAAGTTTGGATAACTAGTAGCGTGATCGTCCTTTATGCCTGCACTGACCAGGCTTTCATTCTGTAGTCCTCCAGTACAGCTCTCTACCTGCGGCTTCAAACCTACTCCTACATCTTTCCTTGATTACTACTTTGTTCATTGGCATTCATTTTGCCTTGTGGCTTATTTTTAATATTAGTTAGTGGCACCTATGCATCCCAAGAGGAGGCTTTACCTTTAACTCTACCTGCGGGTTTCCTTCTCTGCATTCGGCTTTCCATTTCCCACCAGATCTCTCTTTCCACATATCTACAAAATTTTATTACGCTGGAATGGTATGATTTTATTCCCAAACTATTCACCTCATTTTAAAATGGATTTCCCTGTACAGTATGGCTCAAAGGTCTATGCACCACATACTGAATACTCCAGAGTCATCTGCAAACTCAAACGTGAACTCCAGCAAAGTCTAACTCAGCCCATTATCCTTTTGAAGTAGGAAAAAATTGAGCTGCCTAGAAGTTATGGTATAGGTGCCTACAGGACATGACTAGAAACCAGTGCTTGCTCTCCCAGGGATTAACAGCCTCACCGCACTTTTTGTACAGGCTTGCACCAGTTCCCTTGCCAGAGATTCCCTTTCCACACCACTATGCCACAGCACAACGCAAGCCATTTGGCGACCAACCAAAACGTGCCTATATCTCTGCAGGTGGATGAAGACTATCTTCTGTGATAAAGCTCTCTGGGAAGAGATGTGCCAGATGAATATCTAACAAATACTAGTGGATGCTATGAAAGTAGAGCCTGCACCACCACTAAGACGACCCACATTCTACTCCTGGCTGTCAAGGCCCGCTGGAGGGACTTTGGACAAGTCACATCCCCAGCTGCAAAACAAGGACAATGGAAAGTGGTTGAGAACTACTGACGAAAAGCTATGTAAGAGGCAGGTAGTATTCATTTAGAAGCCAACCCAAACTGCCACCTCTCTAGACGTCTCAACTACACACTGGGCAGACACCATATACACAAGTGTACTTCTCCCTGCCCACAGCTTTGCCCACGGCTGTGCCCGTTCTTTAAAGCCTCCTATTTCTTGTTTCTACTATTCAGAAGTCTTTGCAGGACTCAAAGCCACATTTTTGGAATTCTGTATGTAATCTCCTGTGAAGGAAGACCCCAGATTGCTTCTTTACTGCATCTAGCAATGTCCATTCCGTTTGTATCTGGGATATTGGACAATCCTATTCAAAAGAGTTAAACCAGGCACACTACCCAGACCAGCCAGATATTCCCTCAAACAAAATACTAAGGAATAGTCCAAAAAGTAAGATGGTGGAAAAAATAAACCTGAAGAGAAGAGTTCAGGCTAGATTAATAAATTACCATCTACAAGACCTTGAAGTGAACTGACTGACTACCCAAGAAAAAGAAAGCTTCTTTCATGCCTTCCCTTACTCAAGAGTGCTTTGGGCAAACACAAAGTGAGGGAAATTTACCCTTGTCCAACCACAACCGGGAGCCCCACCCTGCATAATGTCCCCTACCAGTTGAAATATTCCGAGACCTCTGTGGCAAGACCTTTCCCAACACATACCCTGCACATTACTACCTTGGCCACCCCAGCAACCCTTTTTCCTAGAGAAGGCGGCCCAGACACTACGGACCTCACCACCTCTCCTGTACCACTCCATCTTCAGCAGCTTTCTCCAACGGCAACATAGTGGATAGTTTTCAAAAGTTACTTAGGATGCGGGAAGTTTTACCCAACGCCTGATTTTGGTATAATGAACCACTACTAGAAGCCACACATCTGGCTGTTCCGATAGCATAGGCTAGTCTGCCCCATCAACTCCTTCAGCCTTGCTAAGGTGGCTCTCAGCTGAACCTTTGTTGACAAAAGAGGACCATTATTCTGACCTGAGTTCTCCACAGAAAGGTAAATCATCATGCAAGCATGACTTCAAATCCCTGTTCCAAGCTCATATGAGCCAAGGAGCCATAAAATATTTAGCATTACAAAAGTCTATTGTTCTTTAACCACCTCCTGCTCTTTGCACTCTTGATAAAGAAAATTACCAGCCTGTAACTGGTTGTACTCAGATCTCTCCCCAATTGATTCACTTCCCTTGACATGCTTTTACGTTATCTTTGAGGTGAAATTCACCTCTGGGCCTATCTCCAGCTCATATTTATTGTTTTAATTAGAAAATGTATCTCATTACAACAAACTCAAGGCACAGTAAGAAAAGTTTTTAAAAACAGCTCCTTCAACTCTAAATTTAACAAATTATTATTCATGGTTATTCTTGAACTGATGGTCAAAATCTTAGATACTTTGCACACATCTCATGCCCTTCCCTGAAATTAATACAATCTACTTCACTGCCCAAGTGACTTCTTGTCACCTCTACTCATGCCATCTGCCTCTGCTATGGCCTTTTCATCCACCCCATTCAGTTTTATACTAAGGACAAGGCTGACATTTACATTTTATTTTGTGTTGCTACTTTTCATACTTCTATAGTTTTAATTTGCGCACCGCAAGCCACAGTAGAGTGAAATATAACTAAGGACATGCCTGACGTAGAGGATATGTTACAGTACCCTCACTGCCTCCAGGAAACTGAGAGAAGCCATAGATTGCACTTCATGGAGACGCTCGTAAAAGATCATAAACGGTGAAAGCAATGAACTAGTCAGCAGTCATTCAAGTCTTGAAAACAGGGACGCGTTAATTTCACATGCTAGAGTAAGAACAGAGCGAGAGAGACAGGATGACACACACATAGGAAGACTGGACTTAGTCTCTCTGATGCCACTTGGACACTCAGTCTTGCTACGTGGAAACTCAATCCTATTTGTAATAATACTATCGATCACATTCACATCCCCTTTGTGCGACACCAATGAATGATGGAGCATGCCTCCTCTTGGGGAGAGACTAAAAACCTTCACAGATCAGAGAGCTCCTCTAGCACCATCCATTTTTTGAAACCCATACTCACAAGGATGGGCTTAAAGGAAGTTTATGCAATGTTGTTGCAGCCATGTCAGTCGCAGGATATTAAAAAAGTGTCTCACAAATCAGTCACACACAAGTCACAAACTAAGCTCAGCTTTCAGAACCCAGTGAATTCTGGATACCTGTTCAGATTGCAGTTAATTACGCAATTCTCAGGCCTCCACTTGCAGTGAAATCTAATAACTGCTCTTCCTAAGGACATTAGGTAACTATAAAATTAGCTCACAAATTTTGTCCTTGGATCCAAAGTAAAAGAATTCACAAAGATACGTTGACAGGATACTGAAAGTGATCAAGGACATTTCTAAGCTACTGTCAAAGCCCAACCTCAAAATTCCTATTTAACTTCAGTGTCCAGAACACAAGACAAAAGGCATTAACTGAGTCCCTGACCTATCTCCAGGTGCACTGTGTATCTGGACATAAAAGCCATAGCCACAGAAGGGTTTGTGACCATGTACCCAGCACATTTCCAACGTGAATGTGTGCCTGCAGGCTCTAACACAAACCATTCCTACAAGCATGCATGCAAGTAGTATTACACACAAGTTCTTCCACTAAGTTCAATGGAACAACTCGAATGCTTAAGTGTTTCAAGGATGGCAGCCTGTGTCCAAACATGTTCAAAAGTCTGCCTAGAACTCAGCCTTCTGGAAGACTTAGGGAAGTTGTAGAGAGGAAAAGGGGGTCCGTAATAAACTTCTGTTAGCATGCTCATTTTTAGAGAGATCCTTAATATGTGGGAGCAACAGTTTGACATGAGTCGTCACCATTTATGCTCCAACAGGCATGTGTCTGAGCATTGGAGTTGGAGGCTGCACATACATGCAAACACAGCAAGTTAGCAGATCCGATGTCAAACACACCTCTCTGTTCTGTGTAACTTAACTGGTACTGAAACCAGTCATCCTACCAACGTAGACAGGACCATCATAACCACGTGTTCAAAGGAAGTGTGTTCAAGCTGCTAGAACAAGGGCTTGACGACACTTCTGTAGCATGCATTTAACTCACCCAAGCCAATTCACACCATCTCAAACACACTGTCTCCCAATGTAGATAGGCTCAAAGCATTTGAATGCTTTCTGACCCAGACCAGAGGCTGCAAATGTTGATTCATTTTCCTCTATGTTTTGTATATTAAAGTTTGATACAAGCAAACACATACAATGTTTACACTTTGTGGAGAGAAATTAGAAATATTTACAGCAGGCAAACAAACTTCCTTTGCTTTGCATCAACACATCTCACTGGCTCCCTGCCATTCATGGCAATAGATACCCAGGTGTTACCCCCAACAATCATCCTTAAGGCAAAACAAGGAAAGAACAGGTTAAAGACTATTTAGATAAATTAGATGTATTCAATTCATCCTAAAGTACTTAAGGAACTAGCTAAAGCAATCTCAGAAACATTAGCAATTATCTTTGAGAACTCTTGAAGGACAGATGAGGTCTCAAAGGACTGGTGAACAGCCAACAGGACCTATCTTTAAAAAGGGGAACAAAGAGAACCCAGGGAATTATAGACGTGTCCTCCTAACATTAATTGTTGGAAAGCTACTGCAACAAGTTATTAACGCACACACTTTATAAGCACCTAGAGAGAACAGGTTTATAAGAGATAGTCAGCATGGATTCGTCACAAACAAATCATGCCAAACCAAACTAATTTCCTTTTTGGACAGTGTTGCTGGCCTTAGTGAAGGGGGGAATGGGGAGTGGAGAGAAGAGGTGCGGCATGCACAAAGCAGTGCACACAATATCATGCCTTTAGCTAGGCTTTTGACAAAGCCCCATATTCTCATAAGCAAACTAGAAAAATGCCGTCTAGTTGAAGTTACTATAAGGTGAGTGCCCAACTAGTTGGATGACCATACTCAAAGAGCAGTTATCAATGGTTTGCTGGCCAACTGGGAGGACATATGTGATGAGGTCCCGCAAGGTCAGTCCTTGGTCTGGTTCCATTCAACATGGTCATTAATGGCTTGGATAATGGAGTTGAGAGCACTTGGGAGGAATTAGAAATCAAAATGACTGACAAACTACAGCACTCTTCTGAAATTAACAAGATTAAGTTCAGGAAAGACAAGCACAAAGCACTTCACTGAGGAAGGGAAAAGCAAATGCAAAACTACAAAAAAGGGAATATCTGGCTAAGTGATAGGACTGAAGAAACTGACCTGAGCATTACAGCGGATCACAAACTGAATACAAGTCAACGTGATTCAGCTCTGAAAAAGGCTCAGCTGGAGTAACATGTTCAGTTTGGGGCTCCACAGTTCAGGAAAGATGTGAACAACTTAGACTCCAGGGAAGAGTAACAGAGATTAGAAAAGAAAGGTTCAAAAAAAGGGGGCATCTCTAGTCTTGAGAAAAGGTAACTGAGGGAGGAGCTCATCCATCTTTCCATACATTAAAGGCTGTTACAAAGAGGATGGGGATCAGCCCTTCCCCTGTCTACAGACGCAGGAGGAGGAATAAACTGAGAGGCTTAGGGAAAACCTTTCTAACTGGAATGGCAGTTCCCAATCCCCTCTCCCAGCCGTTGGGCAAACACCTGGCGGGGGTCAAGGGACCTCGTTCCCGGCCCCACAGGCCAATGCAGAGAGGAGGACGGCTCACGTCCCAGCCAGGCCCCTCTCGCGGACGGCCCGGAGTGACCCCCAACCAAAGCCAGCCCCGATCTCCCAGCCCGAGGGAGGCGGGCCGGGCTCCCGGCGAGCTGCCCGCGGAGAGGCAGCCACACAAAGGACCGCGACCCGCCCGTGTGTCCGCGCAGCGCCCAGCCCGGCTGGAAGGGGCACGTCTGCGCCCCGCGCCCTCCGCACAGACCCGGCCCGGCCCGGCCCGGCGCGGGACCCACCTGAGCAGGCTGGAGAGCGGGTGCCCCCCGCCGCTGCCGCCCCCTCCCGAGCCGCCGCCGCCGGAGCCGAAGCCCGAGCTGAGGCGCTTCCCCGAGAGCAGCTTCTCCACGGCGGGCAGGTTGCCGGTGCGGGCGGCCTCCAGCAGCTCCTGCTCCTTCCCCATGGCCCGGCCCCGCCGCCGGCCAACGGGGCTGCCCGCACGCGCCAGCCACCGCCAACCGCCGCGCCTCCCCGCCCCCCCGGCGCGTCCTTCCGGGGCGGGGTCCCGCCGGCCCCGCCCCCGCAGACAGGGGCCCCGCCCCCGCAGGGCGAACGGATCGCGCGCAGGAGCGGGGCCTGGAGCAGCCCCGCCCCCCAAGGGCTCCTTCGGGGCCGAAAGAGGCTCCGCCCACACAAGGGCAGAGAGGACGGTCCCCTCGATGTGGGGGCGGGGTCATTTTGACCACGCCCCCAATGGGCGGGGCAATGTCTGGTCACACCCCCTGCAATAATCCCTCTCCCAGGAGACTAGCCCCAGCCCTCGGGGGAAAAGCAGGGCATAAATCCCCTGGCAGAGGTGAGAAGACAGGAGTAATGGCCCTAGGGCGCATAAGCGGAAGAAGGACATGGAATAAATAACCCCCACCTTCACCTGGGGAAGGAGCAGAAATAATTCCACCCTTCGCCGGAAAGAGGGGGGATGTTAGGCCTGAAACCGTGCCCATCATAAGGCAAGACAGACAAAGGCTTGTAGCACTCTTAAAGACTGACATTTATTTATCCCACGAGCTTTCATTTGAAGATCTTCAAAGCTGGGATTTTCTCCCACATAAGTTCATGCAATAAATGAATGTTAGTCTTTAAAAGTGCCACAGGACTCCTTGTTTGCTTTGCTAAACAAGACTAACATGGCTACCCCTCTGGAACATAATATAGCACCACCAACTGCTTCTTTGTCCCCCCCCCCCCCACACCCCTTAACCTTGCAGTAGACAGAGACACACCTTACCTCCACTCACCCACAGCCTTGCGGAAGACAGAAACCAAGCCACCAGCACTCAAGACTTCAGCACACAGGTGGACCCCAAACATTGCTCTGCAGTGTCATGTGGCACTCTTCTACAATCTCCCAAAGAGTAATGTGCCATGTGAAATACATAGGGTCCACTTCATCCTCCTTGACTTGTAAGGAAAGTGGAAGGGGGAGAGCAGTTTACCATAAAGGAGTCTTTCTGGGGGATCTTCCAAAATCTTGAGCACCTTTGTAGGTATGATAATAAATTCATGAATGTCTGTGAAATTCAGAGCCTAACAAAGGAAATTTAGCTGTTAAGCATCTACCTGACCCATTGCCATCCTAACAAAGGACAGCATCCAAAACCACAGCCCTTCTGCGGTAGTAGTTTTGCCTGGACCTCAAGCCCACATGCCAGAGATAGCATCCAATGTGCTTTCTGTTCCCAGGGAACATCTGAACCACAGACTTCCTGCCTCATTACTGAAAGCTGGTACAAGGAGGACAGCATGACATTTGCATACATAAAAAGGAAGAATGCTCTGCTTGCTTATCCCATAATGAATTAAATGGAAGAGGACAAGACTGTTTATCTGTAATTTGAAGATGTATGCAAGCTTCTCCCTCCTACAGGACAAAAAACATTATACATCAAGTTTGACCCAAGAATCAAATTAGTATTGAACACGAGATGATTTGGGAGGACAAACACACACTATAGGGTAGGTGCTTTGGTGGCAGTTATAACAACAGAGACCAGGGATTGAGCACCCTTCCAAACCCACTGAAGACTAGTCCCTCCCATTCCAGATAGAGGCAGGCACAGCAAGGCAATATGGGGGAAAAAATACAATTGATGCTATTCAGATTGTAGCTGCTCTGCATATAAACAGGAGTCCCTGAGGCCATCAATCCAGCACCTTCCACTAGTACTAACCCCCCCCCCCCCCCATCTTTTTAAAAGTAACATACTGCCTCATGTTTTTTAAATCTGATATATCAGTATCAGTGAAGAATCCTCAGGGCAGACAGATGCTCTAATTACTTTGTTTAATGTGATCTCGGCATATCTAGCTCTCAGCTGTATGTAAACACCATTAAAACATGTCAGTTTCATCCACCTATTTTTGGACTTCCCCAGCCCCTAGCATAGGGGCTGTTTTTCTGCTGTTTAGCTTTTCATAGTCTTGATTGATCATGTTCCATCAAGTTCCACAAGTGAACAAGTCCTCACATAATCCTATGTTACAGAGAGAGAAACTAAGTCAGGTCAACACTATGACTTGTCCAAGATCATACAGAAACTAAGAACAAACCTGGTTCTCCCAACTCCCACTCTTATACCTTAGCTAAAATGCAATCCATATTAGTTTTCATGGCATGGAATAGTATTGCAGTAATCATGATACAACTGAAGGATTCATTTTTATAACCCAGGAAAGAGTTACTCCCAAGAAGCCTTGATTTTTACTTGGTAAACAGATACCTGACATTTGTCAGCATAATGAGACACACGTGGGAAAAAGCTTGACTGACGCAGACAGTCGACTAGGTAATGTGCAGCTATTATAAAGAAATACAAATCTCTCGTATTCACTGCTGTTGTGAAAAAGATAGGACCAGAATGATTTTAAATGGCCATTAACCTCCCTTTTAAACTACCTTCAATGTGTGAAAGAAGATTTAGAAGTAACTTGTCCTTAGAAATCTTTATTTGTTGAAGGAAAGGATTTGTCTCCAATCATACAGTAGAGCACGACTAATGCAGCAGTGGGGGTACATCAGGAAAGACCAGATTGCATTACATCTAAACATATCTAGGCTGGTATAGTTCCCAGTGTAAACATTCCCTAAAGCCAGCTCTCCACTACGCTCCATCCCTGCACCCTCCCTGCCAGCCCCGCCCACTGACCCGCTTTGCGTTGCCATGGAGACAGAACGCCCCCGGAAGTGGGGACGCGGAGTAGGTGTGGCCCCTCCGAGGAGCCGTAGTGATGTCATCATCAAAGAGCGCCGCCTCTCTTCTTCCGGGCGACTATGGAGGAAGCCGGAGAAGTCAGGCGCGAGGAGAGCAGTGATTCGGGCTCTACTCAGGAGACCTTCCCAGCTACCTCCCCGCCCCCGGGGCTTGGGGCTGCCCCTGCGGGCTCCGAGGAGCCGCTGGCTGCGGCAGACCCGGTCGAAGGGGAGGGGACCGAGCCCGGCTGGGACAGCGAGCCCACAACGGACAGCCAGGCGGAGTCGGTGCGCGGGGAGATGAGGCTGTTTGGTCGGGGGGGAGGAAAAAGGAAGAGACCGAGGTGGAGAGGGGGATGAAAAGGAGGAGCTGGGGGTAGTAGCGCCGTAGCCTGGAGGTTGATTGGAACGGGGTGGGGGGGAAGCTGTGGGTGGGATCCAGGTACTGGCCACTCTCACCCTTTAAGGGTGACTGTCCAGAACGGAGGGGGCAAGAGAATAATGGAGTATGAGGAAAGCCTGGACATTCACAGTCTAAGGCAAAGTTAAGTCCACCAAATAATGGTCACATGCTGCTGTAACAAAGTGGTAGCAGCGAAAATAATGCTTGTAGATGAGCTGTAGTTGGGAACTGCATAACAAAGATCATTGCTTAATTTGTGCCAGGGCTGAGTTCTGGTACTTCTGGGCTTGGCAGTTCATAGCCAATGCACCTGTGAGCTTGCCACATCAGTTATGAAAGTAAATTATTGCTTGAGCCCTGGCATCTTTTTCATTACAAATTAAGTGCTGTCAAACACCTTACTAAGATGATGGTAATGTCTTGCAGCTGATAAAGTGGAGCCAAGATAGCTTGGACTTAGCATCGCAAGAAACTGAGGATTCTACCCCGCAGTCTTCTGGAATCAAGAAGATAAAAATAGAGATAAAGGAGAAGAAAGAGAAAAAAAACAAAGTAGATGAAGATGAGATTCAGAAAATGCAGTACGTACAACCTAAATTTCTAATGCATGTGGTGCTGCTAATACAGCTACCCCTTTGGAACTTGTTTGGTTTCTTGACTTCGTTTTGACAACTAACACCTTATCAGACTGAGTTTAGCTCACTCAATTCGCTGTACAGAGCTTGCTGCTGGAAATAAAAGCACTGTAATGTGTAATATGCACTCTTAGTTCTTATTAAGCTAATGTCAGAAACTATTCTGTAACTTTTTCAATCTTTGTCTCCATAAAGAAAGATCTGAGTCTAGTCTGTAAATCAGAACAATTTAATACTATTTGTATCCAAAGATGTTCATTAGGTAATTAGGGCACAACCTACCTCTTCCTTCTAATGCTCTTTTTTACACTTAATAACATATCTGGCTAAAGTGCTATGCTGGGAAAACAGACTTTATATGGATTTGGGAATCATTCAGAATAGTTTTTAAGAGGAGAATAAGTTAACTTGTGTTCTGTCATAACTGATCCCCCTCCCCCTGCTTATTCCAGAATACTGGTTTCTTCCTTTTCTGAAGAGCAGCTGAATCGTTATGAGATGTATCGCCGGTCTGCTTTCCCCAAGGCTGCTATTAAAAGGGTAAGATTCTGCAAATACTCAGTCCACAGACAAACACATAAGGTAAAATACACAGCATCATTGTAGGTTTGGTCACAGGCTTTCAACTACAGAAAATGTGTTGAGCAGCTGCTGTGTATATTGACTCCAGTAGTTGCTGCTCAGCATTTTTTTCTTTATTAAAAAAAAAAAAAAATCACTTAATTGTATCTTCTTTTCTCTCAAGCTGGTCCAATCCATTACTGGGACATCTGTGTCTCAGAATGTGGTTATTGCCATGTCTGGGATTTCCAAAGTCTTCGTGGGGGAGGTGGTAGAAGAAGGTAAGTGCAAGAGGAATATTATAAAGCTATATGTGGGAGCCACTAAGAATATATTGTTTAAAGATCATTAATATTATTTTTATTCCTATGAAAGGAATTAAGACAGTTTTGATGGCAGTCTTCCTTTTATGAACTAGGTACCTTCTGGGGCAAAATCAGATGTCTCACGCTGAGATCACTATATGAAAAACTAAATTGAAGGATGAGCTACTTATGTTTAGAAACATTTCCAGTACGTTTGAAATGGATATAGTGGTCCATTGGTTCAAACCAACCAGTGTGTAAAGACTAGACATTAAAATACTCAGTCTTCATCTGTAGAGAACTTTCGTTATTTGAAGGAATGATACACCCTGGTGGCTGTCAGTGCAGGTTACTTTTGTTTCCTGAGACAGTTGAGCTAAAAATGGTATCATATCTGTATGTGGCAACTAGAAGGGGATGCAGGCAGTGATCCAACAGGTCCTTTCCATCTGTACTGTGTATCTTCCTCTCCTGCCTCTATACGTTAGTCCCCACATGCACACTTCTCAAATGAACCAACCCATGAATATTTGAAGAAGTGGAAGGGGGTGGAAGCAGAAAGGGACATTATCAAGGTGTTGTGTGTTCTAAGAAACTAAATAACCTCAGCTGTTCAGTAAGATGTAACTTCACCATTTAAGGTGTGTTGATGTTCTCCTTCATTCACCTTGAACAGTGAGAACCAGATGTGTCAGTTAACTATCTTCTTGCAGATGTATAAAATGCTCTCAGATGTGGGTTGCAGACACTGCAAGGGAACTAATTCTAGCTGTTTTTATGGATTTGAAATTGATATAAATGTTTAAGAATAGTAGAATCTGCTGTGCTAAAGCTGAAAAGCTAACTTTTCAGATCTGAAAGCCTCTTTTGAGACATTTGCTTAACTGGGTCAACTGTCTGATATGTAACAGTCACTGTTTTTGGTTTGTATAGCACTGGATGTCTGTGAGAAGTGGGGAGAACAACCACCTCTTCAGCCTAAACACATGCGTGAGGCAGTCCGGCGGCTGAAGTCACGGGGGCAGATTCCCAATTCAAAGTATAAAAAAATTACCTTCCATTGAAGTGAAAATGACAGCAGTTGAAGCAAGAGATTGTGGAGAAGGAGGAAGAGACTGAACTATCAGCAATGTATCCCATCACATCAGAGTTGCTTAAACAGAGAGCTTCCAAACCTTCTGCACTATTAATGAATGAGCCAGTACCAAAACAATCTAAACCAGAAGTTTCTTAAACATGGCTGAACCGAGTGCACATGACAAGTTTCTTATGCTTTATGAAATGCTTCCATACACAACCTCTGTAAGATTTGTGGTAGACCTGGAAAAACTACTGCTGTGACTAAAGTTTAGAATACCTCTTGAACCAGCAATGGGGAGAACAGCCTTGTTCACTTGTTTGTATTTTAGTACTACTAACATGCTTGTGGAATGGAAGGCCTCTATGTTGTATACTGTGCATAGGTGTCCTTATTTAAATGTACACTAGCAAACCTCCAGCTGTCTCTTGCTGATACCGTGGATTCTCTATTAAACACTGCCGCGGCAACTTGTAATAAAAGTGCTGCAGGCAGAGACAACTGACCTGGAAGTGTTAAGGCCACCAGACTTACAGCTGTGCCTATATTAAATATGACTCACTCCTTGAACAGAAAAGGGATAAAAACCTTTTGGTACAAGAGAGTGGGTTTTTTTTTTTTTTACTTGGAGGATGACTGACTGTTGCCAGAGATAGTGATAGTTGGTATAAAAAGGACTTCTTATACTGAACCCTTACTAAACATGCTATTCCATTAAATGGCTTGTTACCTGGATTGGAGGAGTCTCTTCCCTTCATATGGATTGAAAGATCACTGAAGGTGAGGTGATAGTCAATTCTATGGGTTAAGCTAGGGGGAAATGCTGCCTGAATCCTTAGTGCGTGCTGAGGGGCCTGAAGAATCCTAGTTTCCTCTGGATCCAGCCAGGCTCTGCTCCTTAAGGAGAGCGTCCGAGAGGCCTGCAATGGAATCTTGTACCCCTTGCTGAGCGGAGCCCAGCCGTTAAGAAGAAAAGCAGTAGCTATGTAGTTATGTTCTGCCCTTACTCCGGACTCAAGAAAACCGACCTTTTGAGAAAATAAACAGTTGACACAGTAATGGTTAACTTTAGTTTTTTCTTCTGACAGGGGTTCACAGAACCAATAAAAACACACTAGTGGAAATGTTAAACTGCTAAGTACAATTTCAATACTGACTCGGCCTCAGCTTCAAGTCTGTCTTGTACACAGTGCTCTGCCAGTACACCCTGGGCCTCTTTGTAATCAGAAAAGAGGAGAGCCCTCAAACTAACACAAGCTAATGTTACACAGAGGATTAAGCAAGCTCTTTAATAACATGTGCAAAGGGGGAGCAGCCTCTTCAAAAACCAACCTTTCCTTAACACTTAATGAAGGGTAATTTTATTAGCTACACCTCATTTAGTGCCTTTCCCTCCCTGTTGCAGCTGCTCCTTTCTATGGAGCTCTCAATCATAAGGCTTTTGTATGGGATGGAGTCTAATGAGACCATGGTAAGCAGAGTCCCTGTATTGTACCTGAATAAAAATAAATTGTAAGCACCCTTTTTTTCCCCCCCCCCCTCCCTGAATTGAGCTCTCTACTGACTGATTCAAGCTCCTCTAACTATGGGAGCAGGAAGCTCGCTGGGGGAAAACAGTGTCCAGCTTTGGGCTCCAGTGATGGGAGATGAAAGTAGCTTCAGGACAGTGTGCAAAGCCTTCCCCATCACTCTTTGCTTGAACTGATCAAAGTAATGAAAGTTTAAAAAAGAAACTGATGTTCAAGTACAATGTGAATAAAGCAGTAGGACTAAGGTTACCTCCTTCCCCGTGGCACTTGCAGGAGTACTGATGGTAACTGCTTAGATGGTAGAGACCCGTAACTTTGTCTAGGAAACAGAAGCTTGGCTTTTACACACAGTTCACAACATAGATGTCTTTAACACTTACAATTAGTTGCTTGTACATTAGTTTCACCACAAGTCTGGTTCTATATAAATGGAAGCATTACAGTGTGCACACCTCCCTTTCAGAGAGAAAACTGGTTAGCATACCAACAAGGCGAGCCTCATTAGGGGAGATAATTCCTTGCATGTCTAAAATCCTTGTTCCTCTATTTTAAAAATTACTCTGTGCACTCACAAGGTGGTGGTGGGGAAATACTCAGCTGGTCTATCTCCACACTGCTCCTAAAAGATAAAGTGTTTTCTTCCCTTGGTAACAGATTCTCTTCCACACAGCATTGAACAAGAGCTGCTTCATTAGAGGATTTTTCAACATAGGCAGTAACCACACAGGCTGCTTTGAGGAGGCAGGGGATGGGAAAAGAAGCAAGGTTCCCTTACAGAGAGGAAGTGGATTAACCCCCCCCCTCGCCCTCATCCAGGGACAGAAATGTACTAATGAAAATTACAGCAGCCAAACAAAATATAATACACAGTAGCCATCACAGCTGCTTTGCTGATGATTGTACCACAACTGCAAAGCCTTCTGGAGTTCAGCTCTCCTATGTTTGCCAAAGGCTAATGCTCATCTCAGGCTGCTCCTACAGAATTTTCCCTGCAGAAGCAAAGTCATGTCTAATTGCCTGCTTGCAGTGAAGGTCCGGCGCTTGCTGCTGCTGTCATACCTGTTGTTAGGCACTGGCCAGTGGGACCTTGCCAGACAAGCAGATGGCACAAATAGAGTCCTCCTTCTTACAGCAATAAGTCAGCGCTGTCTTTGCCCTGAGGCTACTGTCTCTTCAATGGTACCAGTAAAAGACTACAGTGGGACATTCAGCTCCATCTGCCTAAGGTAGTAAAATATTAATTTCAATCATCTCCTGAGCGACAGCTATTTGTGTTTGGTTCTGGCATCCTGTCCATCTCCCCTCCTTTCTTCCATACCCTGACTTCACAGTGACATCTGCAAGAAATTCACTTTTGGCTCTCTACAAGCCATTCTTCAGTACCCTCTCCAAATCTGTAACATTAAAAGAGCACATAAAAACACCCACCCCTCTTCCCTAAAGCTAAAGGGCTAAGACTACAAGTTCCTTACTAAAGAGAAACACCTGCTCAGTCCAGAACAGGGAAAAAGAAAAAAATATGCAGAAAAGTGTAGCAGGGGCAGAAAAAAGATTAAATTACAAGCCATTTCTTCTAATCACTCCCCAGACTTGGATTCATCAAGATGGGTGGGGACCATCTGTTTGTTTTACAGGCACTAGAAAAAGTAGTGTGTGCATTAAAATCATGCATCAATACAAATATAAAATACATCTGGAGAAATCCAATCCATAAAAAGTTTGAAATGCATTAAAATCCAAGAGAGACTCCGAATGCAATAAAGTGCAGTGGGTGGGCATTCCTTGATAGCACAACAGGGGCTGACACTACTATGGATTTCTATTAAATTGCCCAGAATATCTTCCATCCCCAGCACGATCTTCTATAACGTGTGGACATCTATTTCTTTCTCAGCCGGAGTCTATCATGTTGTGTGTGTTCCCTCAGTTAGGGAGGGCAGGTGTCGTTGCTTTCTCACCCAGTGCCAAGTCTATGCACTAGCTCAGTCAAGGGAAGTGTAGAAATAGCGAACCTATTCGTCTTTAGAAGTGCATTTGATTCCTGCAACAGGATAAAGGGCGTTTTTGTCAGTGACTGTTTTCATGAATTCCTGCTTCCGTGTACTCTCAGCTTTTCCCTCTTGTCGAAGCTCTTTAATTTTAAATGAAGACAGTCACAGATTGATTTTGGATATTTCACCGTTGTCATTGAAGCCCCTTGGAGAAGGTTAGCATCTTCCAAGCATGAACTTTACACAGCTGCTGTTTTCACTTCCTTCTGATAACTAGCACAGAGCAACCACAGCACGCAGAAGCCACTTCAGAAAGGTCTGAGTTCTAGCACCCCCGTGAAACATACACCATCAGTCCTTCATGGAACTTCCACATTAGCTGATTCATCTCTAGCTCAAAATACACGACTTTGTTGCAATTTGTGTGGCCCTTGTTGCTGTCAGTACTTTTCCTCCCACATCACTCTGTGACCTTCTGGCAAGTAAGTGTGAGTGCACTACACTTCCTAAAGGGCGATTACAGGCCTCCCCCTCTCTCATCCCATGGCCAGGAAACTCTGTACCCAGCCTGATTACTTGGTGGTCAGTTCAAGGAAAGAAGTGTTCATCTGTTCTTAGGAGAGGCTGGATTTCTCCCACTGCAGCACGGAGAATTCTAAGCTAAACTCAGCCCCTGTGCTTTCAGCTAACAGGCAAGGGACATTTTTCAAACTGGTAGCCTCATGTCAGGCTGAAGGCAACGGCCATGGTATATGGACACAGTGTGAAAGGTGGGGTTCAGGAAGAGCAGGTGCGAGCAGGGTGCCTTTCTAACTCTAGCATCCCACTGATTCTTTTTGTCCTAGGACTGCAAACTACTGGGCTCCTCTAATCCCCTTTCCCACTATGTACTGCATTAGATGGGATGCGGGAGGAACATCTGCAAGTACCATTCCCTCTCACATACGGGGAGAAGTTATTTCCATATCGCTGAAAGCCAATCACCTGCATTTCCATCCCGCCTTACTCTGCATCGTATGCGCTCTTCTGCCATACTTGACACGTTGACCTTATTGCTTTTGCCTGAGCTCTTTGGTGAGTTTGTCTGAGCAAGAACACCCAAGAAGATACAGGAAATACAGACCCACACTACCCATCCCCGTAAGCCATCATGGAAAAGGAAACAGATGCAATGGTGGTGTGAAAGGAGGCCAGATGACTACACAGGGGTTCCTGGCTCTTGACTGCTCTTCTGCATTTTCTGCTGGCAGATTAAACACTGCAGTGGTTCAGCGTATAGAGTGTAGCACCGAACTGCCAAGAGGAAGACATGGCTGAAAAACCAGAACCAGGTGGCTCCTCCTGGCTCGTTTCCCATCACCCAGCCAGGCCCTCCTCCCTTTCTGCCCCACTCAGAGTTCATTCCGCAACTGCAATTACGTTTCCATTCTTCAAGGCGATTCCTCTCTACTGAGGTTAGCAGCAATGTAACAGATTATCCGCCTGGGTGCTGATGGTGATCTCTGCTCCTCCTGAGCAGCTGCAGCCCTGGGCCTCTGCTGTCAAAGCTCGAAGAGGGGATTGTATTTCCTAATTTCCTGCAGAAGGCGCCTTTTGTCCAGATTGGCTTCGGCTAGCGCTGTTTTCATGGCCTGCAGCTCCTTCTGCAATGCCGAGGTTTCCTTTAGCTACAAGAAGCAAGGAGAGAGAGAAAAGATTTCCCAAAAGATAAAACAAGAAGCTAGCTCACACTGATTTCTTGCAGTGCTGTCCAAGAGGAATAAGACACTAAGAGCTTGGAGATGAACAGCAGCTACATGCCAGACAGCAAAGAAAGCCTGCTAACATGCTGGTTCCGTTTGGCTGTCCTGCAGGACTACCTGCTGAGAGATGCCCTTCTGACAGTTCCCCAGAGTGCCTGCCATATTCAGCCCGCACAGCCATCACTGGCCACCAGTCTCCATGGATTCCCACCCCACTTCTAGACATGTGACCAAGACTTGCAGCAAGAAGGGATTTTCCTGCACAACGTTGGCTTCAGCTGAAGGTAAATACTACACGTGCAGGGAAGGCAGAGGGACAAATATTGGGCTCCCTTCTGCACCCTCACTTACCGTATTTTTCGCCATATAAGACGCACCGGCATATAAGACGCACCCAATTTTTAAGGAGGAAAATCTAGAAAAAAAATCTTTTTTTCCTCTCGACGTAAATTGCGGTAGCTCCCGAAAAGTATTGAAGAGAAAGGAAGGAAAGGAAGAAAGAAGAGAAAGGAAGGCAGGGAAGAGGAAGACAAAGAAGAGAAAAAGAAAAAAAGGAAAGGAAGAAAGAAGAGAAAGGAAGGCAGGGAAGAGGAAGACAAAGAAGAGGGGAAAAAAAGGAAAGGAAGGAAGAGGAAGAGAAAGAAGAGAAAGGAAGCAGCCCCGGGGGTCTGGAGGGGGCGGTGGGGGCTGCCGGCCTGCGCGGGGGTCCCTCCTTGTCCCCACCCCCACCCCTCTAACCCGGCCCGTCTCCTCGTCCCCCCCACCCCACAACCCGGCCCGTCTCCTTGTCCCCACCCCCACCCCTCTAACCCGGCCCGTCTCCTTGTCCCCCTACCCCTCTCCAGGCCTCCCTCCAGCCCCCTTACCTGGCCGGAGGCTGGGAACCACAGGGACGGCCGGCAGAGCTGCTTGCCGGCCAGTCCGCTCCCGCCCTGAGCACGCTGTAACTGCGCATGCTCAGGGCGGGAGATTTAAATCTCCCCAGCCCGGCCCAGCCTGCACAGCTGGGAGGGAGCAGCGGCGGGGAAAAAAAGGTGCCGGAACGCCGTTCCGGTGCGTTCCGGCAGAAAAAAAGCACTGCCTACAGCACGGCCCCCGTCTCCACTGTCATAGGGGGAGCAGCAGGATCCGCCTCTCACACACTCCGTGTGAGATCAGTCTGGAAGAACAGTGAGTAGATGGACATTCGCCGTATAAGACGCACCCACTTTTCCACCCCCGTTTTGGTGAAGAAAAAGTGCGTCTTATATGGCGAAAAATACGGTATGTGAGTTACATTGATCCTCATACTAAAGTGAACAGCATAACTTCTGTAAGGACAGCAAGAACCTCTCCTTCATTCAGTTGCATCTCTTTCTACTTCCTCGACTGAAGCTTCCTGTTGGTCTTTTTATACATATAGCACTCAGGATCCTTAGCAAAGCTTCACAGCAAATGGCAAAGCTATTGTTAACAATGGCTTGGACAATAATATTTATTTTTGGGCTGTGTTATTCTTTCATTCAGAATTTAGGCCTCAATCCTGCTTCTGCTGACTTCAGTAGGACTGGGAAATGAACCCCTATTATTGTATTACTGTAGCACCGCCCTAGAGACTTCAGTTGTGTCCACGGATCCATTGTGCTAGCCATGACACACACAATCAGAGACAATCCTTGCCCCGAACAGCTTATAGCCTAAAAAGACAAGACAGAGGCTGAGAGGGAAAATGGTGACACTGAGTGGAGAAGTGACCTGCCCAAAGGCATCCAGCAGGTCTGGGGCAGAACTAGGAACAAGCCAGGTGTCCTGAATCCCAGCTCAGCATCTCATCCACTAGCCCACACTGCCTCCCTTAACGCACAGCCAAGGATCAGATTATCTGGTAATACCTGTGTACAGCAAGGGTAATACAAAGTGGAGATTATTTTTCCTTTTTGTTTGTAAGATAAAATGATTTGGGTTTCAGCTGTTTGCATCAAATTAAATAGAAGATCAAATTAAAAAGTGAATCAATTAAGCAGAAGGCTCCACGTTACCAGGAAATTCTCATGCTTCCAGGAGTCATTCTGTGGTAATTTAAGACCTATCTTCTACTACAAGGAGAGTTTGTTGCAGGGTGACGCAGGCGTTGCCCTTGGTTCCAGATTGAGTGTCAAAGGTGGGGTCACAGGAGAACACTAGTACTAAGCACTCCAGAAAAGGGAAGACACAAACATCCATAGGCCTTACATCTTCCAACGTGCACTTTCCAGTCTGCACCCAGCTATCTGGGACACAAGCTATTCTCTCTTTGTCTGGAAGGAAACATGCAGAAACGGCTTACTGGTAGTCCATGTACTGCTCCTGTTGGGACTGCCAAGAGTGTCTCTACTGGGATCTTCTGTTCTTTCAGACCTGGCTCAGGCCTTTTCTGCAAAGACAGTCCTTCCTTCTGTGCCACTGAAAAGTAATACAGAAAAATAAACTGTTTTAAAGATAATGTTTGAAAGAACAAACAGTTCACAGAGTTTACACAAAGAGTTGCTGGACATCCAGGTACAGTGTACAGATTATATGTGCAGTAAAGAACTTTTAATACAAGGGTCTCAATGTGCTGTACAGACATGGGTATCATCCCCATAAAATGCCTATGCCAAGGCACAAAAAAAAAAAAAGGGACTTGTAATTGAATAGTCCTCACGAGTCAGTGGTAATGACACCAGACAAAAAGAAACCTTCAGTCCCATTTTAACAATTACATGATGCACTCTTGAGCATTTCATTTATCATCTCAAGCAAAAGTTCGTGAACAAGCAGACAAGCTACACTAGCAGAAGTAGATGCAGATGAGAATATTGGCGTACTGTCGGTAGGGGTTGGGTGCTTATATGGCAGCTAAAATATTCTGAAGCCTGTTGCAGCAGAAGTGGCTGCAAAGATTAAGGGATAACGGGATGCTGGGGGCTGATCAGACATTCCAGATTTAGTCTCTCCCAGTAGCAGAGGCAGACTTCAGTTGCAGTCTCTACTAGCAAGAGTCCCCGCAGAACATTCTCTAGCAATGGTGGTGGAGGAAGGGTGAATCGAAGCTTTCCTACTTTACTGACCTATTACATGAAACACGCCATCATCACTGCGTTTCACAACAACGTGTTCCACTGCCAAGGTTATGGGAATAGTGCCCGGAGAGGTGGGGTACACCCGAGGGCTGTCGTCCTGAAAAATAAACAGAAATTATCTGCTGCTGTACAACTCTGAAATAGGGCAATGCAGTGAAGGATTTTCTCTCAAGCCCTCCCAGTAGCCATGTTACTGCTCCCAGCATTTCCAGATCCCAGCCAGGGCTGACCATTAAACAGGAGAACAACTTTACACATAGGCTGGATGTAAGCTCTATCCGTGCAGAAAGCTCTCCTTGGTGGCAAGAGTTCAGTCAGATCCCCAATGGAGACACGAGAATCCATCTCACACCACAATCCCCCTTAAGGCCACATTTCACAGTTATCTGAATTTGGGATGTGCAAAACTAGCATCAAAATTCATCAATACTGGCAAGCTCTTAGTAATCTGCAGATGTCCCTGCTGCTTCCCAGTAAGTCTAGCCCACACTTGTCTGACAAGACACAGACCAAAGGAAAGGGTATGTAATGGTTGTAGAGAGTATGACAAAGATATATGGCTAATTAGAGGTGGTTCTCAGCCACCCCTCTGCACCAGGTGCGCTCTCTCACCGAGTACGTAGTAATAATACAGCCAACACTCAGCTCTTATATAACTCTTTCCATCTGTAGATCTCTAACGGCTTTACAAAAAGAGGAAGATGGAGAACAGGATAAAGGGGTTAAGTTAGTTTCCAGACACTGCAAAGCAGGCCATTGGCGAAACTGGGAAGAGAACCCAAACATGTGAGACTCCCACTCACATTCCCCATGGTCAAACCACTATATTACGATTCCAAGGAGCTACCTGTTCCCCAGGAAGGTTGTTTTAAGAGGCAGAGGAAAGGGTTGAGAATCATTTTGTACACTTTATTAGGGAAATGGCACAGCTATAAACAGACATGGGTCTCTTTCACAGGTAGAATACCTGCAGCTGAAACACGGACGCCCCTTTTTCCCTGCCAATGAATGCTCAGACACACCTTCAATGTGATCTTGGCATCCACAATTTCTATCTTCATGGGAATCACCTCGGGTACTACTTCATCCTCAAGGAAGGGTCCAAGGTTGGTGAGGAAGGACATTAGGAGCTCTGTACTGTAACTGTGGATGAGGATGTGAAGGAACCCATTCCGGACAGCGAGAGGTGAGTGCACAATAGCTCTGGGTCCTATTTCAAGACGTAAGCACACTTCTGGCTGTCTTTGCTTAGCTTCTGCAGCTAAGGGCTTCTCCACCCTTGGATCCTCTAGAGGCACAGAAGAAAATCATTGCATGGGGCATGAGATGGTATCGGGAGTAGGCTATAAGCATTTAGGAGAAATATGGCTTATAAAGCCTTTAATTGCTTGATACTGCTTTATTGATCCTGATGGTAGTGATCAAGAATCCCGAAGGCTGTTCAGTGCCCTCTCCTAACATGTGAAATGAATCAGAGTCCAATTTTCAAATAAACTAGTGTCCACCTCACAGAATCCACCACATGGGTCCCCAAAGATGCCCCTTAGCTATGTCAGCTCCAGACAGGTTTCAGTGCTCTTGAGGACTTAGGTTTATTCCATGCCACCTAGACTCTTACATGTGTGGAGAAAACTCCACCCCCTAATTGGGGACCTTTTGCACAATTGGCTTTACCTGCCAGCTGAACGCTATGTAATTTTGTTCTGCTCCCTAGTGGTAAAAGTGTGTATCACCATGAAGGAATCTTACTAGCACACTAATAGCTACTCTTTCCCTTTCTTTCTTTCTTTTAAAGATTTTTAAGCTTGGATTCAGTGCTGGTGAAACATCCCAATGAGTAATCGCACTGCAGTCTGAAGATATCTGTTTATCCGCAGCACACATACAGCAACAGAAGTAGCAGTGCAAGCTTCCCTACATAGCTTCTGGAAGCCTTAGTAAGGATACGCATTACTGTAGCATGTAGGAACCCCAGTCAAGAGTCAGATCCTCACTGCGGTTGGCACTGTAGAGACAGAGTGCCTACATCAGGGAGCTAATAGCTTAAGATGTCCCTATCTGACCTAGAGGGCATGATAGAGAAGTTGAGTCTCCAGGGCCAACTCAATACCCGGTCTCTCTGCTGAGATTACCAACAAGGAGCCCCATTAGTGTTATAAGCTAGAAGAAACCGCTGTGATCATCTACTTTGATCTGTATAACGCAGGCTATAGGATTTCTATTCCTGTTTGAATTAAAGCATGTCTTTTAGAAAAAACACCTAATCTTGGTTTAAAAATGGCAAGCGACGGGGTCATGACCCTTGGTAAATGGTTCCAATAGCTAATTACACTCACTATTAAAAACCTGCACCTTATTTTAGTCTGGCTTTATACCAAGTCAAACGTGATACGAAAGTTTAAATACATTACATCAACCCTATGACTATTATCAATCAAACTTGTCATATCAATAAAAAAAGGATTCAGGTGACTTTGACAAGATCTATTTTCTATAAAGTCATGTTGATTGGCATTAATTATATTACTCTCCTTTAATTCTTTATTCAAGTCTTTTATCAGCCACTCCATTATATTGCCCAGGATCAAAGGCTGGCCTATATTACCCAAGTCAACCTGTTTACTCTTTTTTAAAATTTGGCACAATAGCTCTTTTAGTTCTGCGGAATTTCCCTTAATGTTTCAAGACTTATTTAAAAAATAAATAAATCAACGTTATAGTCCAGTGAGTTCTTAAGCCAGTTCTCTTAAACCTCCTGAATGTAATTTATTGGACCTGATGATTTTAAAACGTCTAGATTTATTAGTCATTTTTCTTCCCTTACCAATTTTCTACAGTTCCTAGCTTCTGATTTCTATTCGTATATACAGACATGCAGATATATTTTGTAGTTGCTTTCACTTCTCTAAGACAGGTTGTTTTTTCAACTGGTGTAGCCACCCATGATAGTGGAGTTGAGGCTTTTGCAGCATGTAGTGAAACATTCTTAAAGACTTCCCCGATCGTCATTCACATTTTTCTGTTTAAACTTTCTCTCTCAACTGATCTGGGTCAGAATTGTTCTCATCATTGTGAAATTGGTCCTTTTAACGTACAAGTATCAATCAATCAATCAATCAATCAATCAATCAATCAATCAATCAATCAATCAATCA
>ML685918.1:998189-1030123 GCA_007922175.1 Pelusios castaneus | reverse complement strand
TCAATCAATCAATCAATCAATCAATCAATCAATCAATCAATCAATCACTGCTTTAGTATTTATTCCATTTGCACATAAAAATGTAATCAATTGTGGTGGAGGAATTGTGATGTGGCCACTTAGCCAGTGAGAAATGGATTGAGAGCCACCAAAACAGTCATGGGAGCAACTTTTGGACACTGAACTGGAACCTCTGAGACAGAGGCTCTCAATGATTAAAATTTCATGTATATTATTAGTGCACATGAACAGTGATAACAACAGTTGAATTTCAAGGCTCCCTAGCACCAGCTAGAGTCTGATGTTCTGGTTTCAAAGACAGCATGTCCAAAGGCCAACATCTTACCTCCACAGCTGCTTTGCAGATACTGCCACATTCCCATATTGCCCAGCTGCTCTAGGGTAACCTTCATAACTTGTACAGCAAGTGACAGATCATCCCCCCTTGCCTCTATCCCGCAATTCACATCATTCATTTTCAGCACCAGAACAGAAACCTGAAATGGCAAGTCACAGTACCGCTTGTCAGAACAGCTCCATGGCCCCCTTTGTACGCTTCCTTTAGTGGAAGACTTTAGCAAGAGGGAGGAAAGAAATCTGACCAGCTGAAGGCTGGGGTCTTCTGCACTCTGAGAGGCTGAACTGTTCATGTCAGGCGTCCCTCTACTTTCATCCTCTGCCATTGGGCTCACTCTGCTGCCTGCATCACGAAGGCCCTGAAGTTGTCCTAGGGTGAGAGGATCCAGGCTAGGCTCTGAAAAGAAATTATACGTACTCAGATACAGTTCCACTTTGCCACCTTCCTGAAAACCATCACAAACACCTTTTAATTTCAAGATAGAGAACCCAAGTGACACATTTATTGTAATACTCAACACCACGCTTGTTCCTTCCACAGCACCTTTACAAATGTTCCCCCGCCCTGCAGACTAATCACTGTGATATCCTAGTGCCTTAGAATTCTAACATGAATACACAAGGATCACACGTCTGTCCTTCCCTCTGCCACATCCCCTTCTGAAACACAAGGGGGCTGTATATTTGTGTTATATTTAAGTATGTTTATACATGGGATTGGTAAATTGAAGATGTGATTTCTGCACATTGTGTTCTGCAGGTGCTGAGATTCATGGTCATTCTTACCCTTCCCAGGAGTGAGCTGCCCAAGGGACTGCCTTTCACAGTCACTCGAAGGTGGCAGTCTCCTTGTTCCAGAGGAACATATCGATTAGGGCAGGTTATGACCAGGCACAGTGAGGCACTCTGGTAATGTGGGCCCAGCCACGGAGGACTTTGAAGAGAAGGACGTTAATGAATCAAGCCTTTTAAATTCCCTGTAAGGGAGGAAGCAATCCCTCTCATCTTACAGATGAGGAAACAGATGACGTGACTAGCCCATGGTCATGCACAAAACTGTGCCAGAGCTGGAAGTAGAATCCAGAAATCCGAAGTTCCAGTTCCATGTTTTAATTCTTCTCTAGAACTAGCTCCACATATTGAGTGTGCCAGTGAGGTTCTCTTAGACAATACTTGCCATACAGCTTCTTTCATAGAGACAGCATCTGAAGAAGCAGTATCAGACAGATCCATACTGGGTGAACTGCTCAGGAGCGAGGAATCGATGGGCTCAATGAGAGCCGTGGCTCTCAACTTTTCCCAGCTACTGTGCCCCTTTCAGGAGTCTGATTTGTCTTGCATATCCCCAGCTTTCACCTCACTTAAAATCTACTTGCTTACAAAATCAGACATGAAAAATTGCTTACTTTCTCATTTTCACCATAGATTTATAAAATAAATTGACCGGAATATAAATATTCTACTTACATTTAAGTGTATAGCATATACAGCAGTATAGACGATGCACTGTCTGTATGAAATCTTAGTTTGTACTGACTTTGCTTTTTATGCAGCCAGTGGTAAAACTAGGCAAATATTTAGATGAGCTGATGTACTCCTGGTTGAGAACCCTGAGTAAGAGACAGACGTAGTGGAATCCCTAATATAAATCACTCCATTAACTATATCAGACATCAATTTGGCTGTGTGAATTAATAATGGAAGAAAGCATACAGGCAGTTCTAGTTACCAGCGTCCATGAGCATCACGAAGCCATCGCTGCCATCACTGTCCACAGACATCCTGTCCTCAGGGCCGCTCCCATCTAAGGAGACAGCATCAAAGGAATGCTGGGATGCAGTCCTCTTCATGGAAAAGAAACGCATCCGGCTGCTGCTGCCCCCGACATGGGTGGCTGCCCCCTCTTCAGCTTTAGACACAGGCTCCCTATCAGAATCATGGAAGCAGACAGCTTAGTGTCCAAACACTAAATTCATTATCAAGGTTACACAGTTTCTATATTAAACAATATAGTGTTATCAGCTGAATTTTCTGGCTTCATTTAGAACTGTCAGGGATGGAGTGGTGGGCAAGACACAGTCAAACTGAAAATTTAATCCTGCTTATCCACAGCACAGACAATGACAGAGCAAATTTCCTGCAATGCCCCATCCATGCACCTGTCCTATTTTGGACTGGCCACCTCTGCAGCAGAGAGAAGACTTATGACTTTATCTACCAGCACAGGGACCTGTTATATTAAAGCTGATAGCGGATTGTGTCTACAGGGTCTCGGACTGAGGTCTATCCACTCATTTCACCCGCTAAACAGCCCCCAACAGTAACAACTAACTTGGGTTAGGACTGAACTAGCAACCTGGATATGACAGGCTCTGTGTCACACTCTCTGGCCATCCCAGCTCTCTGTCGTACCTCAAGAAGAGTGATAGGAAGGGGACCAGCTGCAGACACCTGTTGACTAAGAACTGAACTGGGAAACACCAACACATCCCAAAGGTGGTCAGAATTTTAGGTCCTGGCCATCCTGGGTTGCAGTGCATTTACAAGCAAGAAATAAAAGGCTCTTGTGTATCCCTGGAGCCATCCAGTCCTCAGGAAACACACCTGGTGATGTGTCTTAACATCGTGCACATGTGGGATAGGGAGAAAGTTACAGGACTAGTGAGAAGGAGAAGTGGGTTCACTCTTGCAGGAGGCGACGATTGGGGGTCTAGCCATACAACACCTGGTAGATGTTAGTCACACTGTTTAATGCACTGCTAGAAGGTGGTCAGTGACAAGAACAGAGACTGCATATAGACACACACCCTGGAAGCTAAATTCAGATCTTAGCAGCAGCATCTATAATCTATGATATAGTGTTCTATGCGCCAGTGTTTCGGTTGAAACCCTAAGAACCAGGGTCCTGCCTTCTCTTAAATGTTAAAATCACGAGATCTTTAAAAAAAAGAACAGGAATTTGCCCAGGCATCTTTGGTCAAAATTCCTTCCTACTATTGCTCTGCAAACTGCATGTTGCCTTCTGCCATCCACCCCAAACATGGTTACATTTTAGTCACGAAAAATGCTAGAGACCATCCAAGATCTTGGATCCAAGCCACTAGCAAGGGGAAGGAAGCAGACAGCCTACATTTCATCCTCTTCCTAAAAGGCGAATGACCTACAGTTTTAAAGAGCATCCAATGCAGACTCAGCGGAAAAGATGGACTTCTAAAGGGGAGAGGAAACGTGGATGTGTCACTGTTAAACTCCGCCCTCACCTCAGCTTTGCCGTTTGGAAGTGCAGGAGGAGAAATCACTCACTTGGTTGGGGGTAGGGAGAGCATTTTTTGCATGGTGGAGGCCATCTTCTCCCGGCTCAGGCTGAAAGCATCTTTAGTTATAGACATAGCTTCTTTTGTGAGGTCCATGGTCACGTGCAGGGCTTCTTTCGTGGCATCCTTAGTCATGTGCAGTGCACTTGATAATTCGACCTCTAGGTTCTTCAAGGGGATGTGTTCTTCCTGCCCCTTCAGAGTGATGTCTTCACTCCCCACTGGCTCTACATCTGAGGACTGTATGGAAGAAAGGGCAAGAGGGGTTTGGGAGCGGTCTCTGGGCTCACTCAATCTCTCTGAATCCAGGGCTTCAACGGCTTCGTGTGCTTCCTCAACTGGGCCCCTCTCCTCCAGACTCTTGCCCTGTGGATCTGCTGTGTCAGTTGCCCCCAGAGCTCCATCACTCAAGGATCCTGGCAGTCTTTCTGGCAACATGGTCATGCTCACACCTGTGTTTTCAATCTCGCTGTCCTCCAGGACTTTTGAGGGGCTGTTTGTGCCCTTCTCTGAACTGGCCTCTGATTTCAGCTCCTTCTCTTCGGTAGCCAGCCCCTCCCTGCTGTCTGAGGGTGACAGCTCAGATTCTAGCAGGCTCGTCGTATCTGAGTCCATGGACCTAAGTTCGGAGCCAGAGCCTGGACTGGGATGCATGAGCAGGGCCATTTCAGCACTGTTGAACACGATGCCCATACATGCAGTCATGGGTTCTAAGGCAGATCCAGTCAACTCCTGTGTATCTTGGGCCAACTGTTCCTGTAGCGTCTGCAAAATTTCCTTCATTCTGAGCAGCACCAGGTATTGGTAGTGGTTGAGCCGCACTTTCACATGAGCAGTCGAGTGCACAAGCACGTGAATATCGGCAGAGGCTTCCAGCTCTTGAGCCTCCTCCTTGCTATCATCACACTCACATTCTCCCAACATGTCCTTTGCCTCCAGGACCTTGTAAATGCTTTTCAGGTCCTGCTCGGTCTTTGATCTTTGGCAGAGCCCCGGCTCTCTGATAAGGTCCTGATATTTGGCGTGATTGCTAAAGCTAAGAGAAGGCTTGATTTTCAACTCTGAAACAGCAGAGGCCTGCAGCTTGGAGACCTGAGCTTGCTCCCATCTCTTAGGAAGGCAAGCCCAAATGGAGAGGGGGAAAGGGTCAATGAAGTTAAGGGCTCTGCCCTTTGAACTCTCAGCCCCCTCAAAGTCCAAGGAGATCTGGGTGAAGTGAACAGACCAGAGGTCTTCAGAAGCAGAAGGCCTCCGGGTTGAATAGGCAAAGTTGGTGCATTTCTGGGTTCTGGCTTCCACCTGATATGCGTGGCGTAGGAAGAGGGTGTGGAGGATGCTGAAGTTGTCCTGAGACTTTGGGAACTGAGTGTAGGTAGAGTGGAAGAACTCTGAATTGGCAAATCTGCGGAAGTGGTTCTGGAGGGCCGAGCAGCCACAGTGAGGGTCGTAGCGCGTGTTGCTGGCAGTCATCTCCGAGGTGCAAATGGAGAGGGCCTTGGGTCGGTCCCGGTGATCTGTTGCTTTCTTCTCCACAGGGATGCTTAGCTTCAGTGAGGGGGAATAAATAAGGGGAAACAATTAGTGGTCCATTCTAGCAATTTATACTGCATTCAGCACAAGGTCTGTGCTATTGCTCTTAATTCATCCCTATTCCGAGGATGACGTACCCTGAGAAGAACTTTTTTTCAAGTGTTTTATTCTGAGAAGTGAGAAAGGTGCCAGCCGGACAGCACCAGTGACTCAAGTCAAGCATTTACTAATCAGAGCTCTTATCCCATGCTGCCTCCATCTGTGTACCTCAGTCCACATCTGGAAGGACCCACCTCTAGACGAGAGAAGGGAATTTGGTCTTCAAGGCCCATTTGGGTCTAAGCCTGTCTGCCAAGAGTGCCAACGAAAGGGACAGCCAGGGCCAACTGCAGATTTCAGTTCTGTGAACATTTGTCACTGAGCACTGGTGAGAGACTCGCCAACTCATTTCATACATGTCAAACAACCAGCAAAACACAACAACTTTCAATTACTACTGCGTTAGGCTGTCTTTGAACTGGCAACCGAGCGGAAAAAGACTCCATAAACTATTCACCACTTAGCCATCAATTCCTCCTCTTACGCAACAACTTTCCTGCTCACTCCAAGCGTGTGTTCTTCCATCCACAGACTACAGAGAGAAATTAACAGCAGAAGAGGCCAGTCTAGAAAGGTGGAGTTTTCATTCTCCTCTCATTGAGGGCTGCCACTGTGCCGTGGCGTCACACTTTTACCTTCAAGAAAGGGAGCGGGAAACCACTGTATGGTAGGGCAGAAAGAAATGAATGATACCTTCAGCTTGAAGCCATCCAGTCGTACATCAATATGCTCATCCCGCCTCCCCGAGTCCTCCAGCTTATAGATGGCTTTGAACTGCTCCAGGCTGCGACAGAGATCCAGGCAAAAGAGATTCACCCAGAGCATGCTCACTGTGTCCAGGGTAAACGTCAAACCATTCAGCTGCAGGTACAGGTTTGGGCATGGGACTGTAGAGGATGAGAAATAGGACAATTAATGGTGAATCGAAGATGCTGAAGTGGTTTGGGCATGACTGGCTAAAGCCCTTTGAGAAGATATCCAGTATTCACCATGGCCTGAGAACATTAGGGTGGCAGGGGAAGAGCCCATCCGTAATACTATGCACTAACAAGGCTGCCTCATATTCAAGGGATTTCAAATGCATTAAAGACATTAACGAGTTACGTTGCACAACACCCCTATGCAGACCCAGCTTTTTCAGCAGAAACTTAACAGTTTTGGCTTCAGTTTGCTTTCAGTTTTGGGATTCTTTTGAGCCTCTATTAGCTTAGAAGATATGAAATGGATCCCTGTATGATAGGGAGAAACACAGACACCAAGGTCAAGTGATTCACTCAAGTTCACACAATGACTGAGTGGTAGATCCAGGAACACAACTGGACTCCTGCACCAGTGCAACAAAAAGAAGCAGGCCCCCAAGACCCAAATAGACAGAAACTAGGATATATTTTCAGTAAGCACCTGGGCAAGTTATTGTTACACATACAACTTTAATCCTCCTTCTGGGTGGGAATTGACCCAGGATTCCAGAAAAATGCAAAAAAATCGACATGTAGAGAGAGAGAGGATCATAAGGAGACTAAATAAGAACAGAAACGCAGGGAAACTGACTCTAATAGCTGTAAGATGGTTATCATCAAGCGAGTTAAAGATGGGTTGGCTCCTTAGAAAGCTTACCAAGTAAAGTGCTAACTTACTGCATTACCTGGGAATTCTTGGTTGTCTGGGAAGTAGTACTCTGTGAACTCGATATGGATTGCAGAGACCTGGTCTGAACGGTTGACAGATTTCCTGCTGCAGGAAAGCAATGTGGAAGGCTTCTTACTCTGCTGGCCAGCTGTGGAAACCTGAACAGCAAAGCCAAGGAGTGACACTGCAGTGAGTCAGAAAAGTGACTGTCCATGCAAACTCACAGTTTCCCACATTCATCCTCACTCTGAGCTTCATTCTGACATCAAATGGGCTCAGCTTACAAAATCAGAAACATTTTCTTTCAAATCCAGCACCTCCAACTCAATCCAGGATCTGAAAATCCAGCTGGCGGCTTGTATCTTAATGCCTCGTGTATCACCGCCAGTACAAGATGTGGCAATCAGAAGTTAATAGACAAGTCTATTAATGGAGACCAGGTGAGTGAAGTAGTATCTGTTATTGGACCGACAACTTCTGTTGGTGGAAGGGACTGCAATGGGTCCGATAAAAGGTACTTCCTCACCCACCTTGTCTCTCTCAGATCCTGCGACCAACATGGCTACAGCACTGCAAACAAACTTGACTCATGACATGAGACAGAACAGAATCCATCTTACTCCCTCGAAACCATGCAAGGTCAACAGTAAGGATGTGTGTGAGACAGACAGCGTGTAAAGTTTTCTGAAGCATCTGGTATTAGCCACTGACAGAGAAAGGATTCTGGACTAGATGGATCCAGCTGGACGATTCCTATGTTGCTGTCAAGAACTTATTAAGAAACCCTTTCCCATTCTCACTGGTTTCTCAAATCCACAGAACAGTTGCTTAGAGCTGGGCTGGGACTGAATCAGGATGTGGAGGGACAGCAGCCCCAGCTTTATAGTCTGGTCTTCTGCACAAACTCAGCAGTTTTGGCTGCAGTTTGCTTTAAGTTTTGGGGTTCTTTTGAGCCTATATTAGCTTAGAAGATGTGAGTGGTATATAATAGAGGTCTTCCAGACCCCCTGAATGTTGCAGATACTGTCTTGTTTGGCTCTGGTTGCACACTGGGTTTTTTGTGGTTTAACACAGTATCTGATTGAATACTTTGTTCCAAAACTAAGATACAATCTGAACAATGGATGAGGGCTCATACCCACCTGATGAATGTCCAGGTCATCCACTCGGACAACCACACAGCTGGATCGGAGCCGGTTCCATGAAGGGTGCCGAAGCTGTGGTAAGCTTGCAGGGGGTGCACGTGTTTGGGGGCGGCCTTTCTCTGGGGGGCTTTTGTGAGGACTGGACAAAATGTCTGGGGGAAAAAAAAGTTAAAAATCCGATCAGCCTGGATTTAATTCATCTTCTTAGGAACCAGATAAATCCATTAAGCATCAAACCCACAAGAGGTCTTCCGGAGGCATGTGTGCTTATTGGCTAGAAATAATAGACCTAGAGTTGGATACAAATGGGCAAGACTAAGTAATGAAAGCTTAGGGCCTTATGAGAAAGAATACAATCAAAGATCAATGTACTCTGTAGAAAAATGAACCTAAATTCTGCAGCAAAAACTCAACGATTCTGTGGCACTCAGACAGTTTCATATACCTTCAAACATAGAGGGGTTTATCAGAAAATCATTACCCAATCTGTCCAGTATTCCATGTGTCACTCATTTGGATAGCAAGTTGATTTTACTTTACTCTCTCCCAACCTCTGCAATTTTTCATGTGCCTCAGATTTTTGTACTCACAACTCATTAGTGCATTGTACAAGCAAGAGGCAAGAGGCACAGGCAAGAGCTAGAAGTCTTGATTGCTGGGGCATGATTGGCCCCTCAGAGGCTTTTAGAGAAAGTATCCCATGTGGTAGGGTGACTACCTTTTGCCCAAAACATTAGTAAGCCAGTTAATCACTTTCATAAAGTTAAGGCAAGTGAAAGAAAATTGCTAAGGTAATCCAGCACTGCTACCTGGTTGCTTTTTGAATGGGGATCCTGGAATCCTTGTGGATCCAGACTCCATTTCTTCAAAATGCTTCTCCATCTTGCTTTGAAATTCATTCACCAGCTTCTTTGCCCACTGCCCCCGAGTTTCCATGGTCTCACAATACTTTACCCAATGCCTGCAAGTGTCTCCTGCAAAACAAACACAGACACTGGCTTTTCAGACGGTTCGGGTGGCTTGGATCAGCTCCCGACACATTAGCGCCCTTCCTCACTCACACATGCATCTTTTAAATGCTCTCCTCCAACTAACCCATGGAGGACCACACAGTTCAATGACCCCCTGCTAAACAAATGTAAACTTCCTCGTATCGTAATTGCCCATGCATGCTAGGCTTTCCTGGCAGGTGTCATTTCTCCCCTGTAAGACCAGCGCCTTTTCCACTCTGACAGTTCCCAAGTCATAGCCAACTGCGTTTGCGTTCCTTCTGGGCCTCATCCCATAGAATGAAACCCGTTCAAGCTGACCAGGCACACTTAGGAACAAGATCCAGAGCTTATGCACCGGAGAAGGTGGGGGCTCCAAGGCTTTAACGGTATGACTTTATGACAAACAGCAAAGTGTTCTCTTCATAACCTGGATCCTTTTCTCCTGTGGGTTAGGTTGCCCTTCAAAAATATAAATTGCGTTAGGCCTGCAAGAAGGAATCAAATCACAAGACCTCTTTGCACAACCTTCCTCACAGTCCTACCCGCCTGCTTCAGCCCACAGCCTTGTAGCAGCATGTTTCCTCACACTCACTTTTTACACCTTTCCTGAATGAGGAAAGAACGGACTCCCTTTACCTGTCCAGTGGAAGGGGTAATAGTCAAAAGCCATCTTCCTGAAGGTGAGCTGCATCGCACCTCCCATCACCCTGTGCCTCGAGGCGCCTGTGGGAAGCCAGAGCAAAGAACATGTGCCTGTCAGCTGTGAATCCAATCCTAGCTGAGGGGAGTGGAGAGCAATTCTGTACATGCAACCTGCCTCCCCAAGTGATACAGTACCACCATCTCCCCTTGGCGTGGGGGGCACTGTGCTCCAAATGGTACGGCTACCTTTTTTTACAAGAGACATAAAATCTTACTCACTGAAGATCCCACAGCCCTTTATGTGCCCGAAGACGACAACCTTGGGGCCCTGTCTAAACTCCAATCAGAGTCATCACTTTCTCTCTCTTAGAGCCCCACTGGCTTCAGTGGGCTACAGAAAGCGGTGCTGACTGGAATGGCCGGTATCGAATTGATAAGCATTGCTGAAAAGCTGCCACATTCCATACCAGAGGTGGCTGCATTTCTGTGATGTGTGAATAGTCTCTCTCTCTTGATATAAGCATTTGGGGATCTCTCGTGGCATGCAAGGGGCTAGGAGAAGTATACCATTTTAAGAGAAGATGCTGTGATCATCCTTTTAGATTTAGCACCACCTCCCAAGGTCCTATAGGTCAGAAAACAGACAATGGAATGAAAGTGATGAACCATTAGTGCTATCTAACCCAGCCATTTTCAAACTTAGGGTCAGGACCCAGTACTGGGTCACAGACCCTCAGGCACTGGGTTGCGGCAGCCCCTCCTGCTGCCGCGGAAAGACTGGACTGCATTGCTCACAGATGTAATTTTTGGGTCACGGGCATAAATGATTTTTTTCATCTGGGCCCTGAGAAAAACAGTTTGAAAACCAGTGGTCTAATCCATCCTTTGGCCGGTGACAGATTGTTTCCTATTATTGTGTATTCTCCACTGCAATGTCCAAACCAGCGGTAGGACTTCTACTCCTTCCCCTAAGACGCTTCCCCACACATGCAAGAAAGGTCTCCTGGTACACAGCACAGAGTCACCCACTACGGCTGATCCACTACACAGGCCGAAGAAGTGTAGAATTAGATGTATGTGAACGTGCAAGAAAGAAGTACCCCCCCACACTCTGGTTAATTTCTTTCTCCTCCTGGCTTTCCAGTGTGCTGCTCTTGATCCACTACCTGACTCCCGGGTGTGGCTGTCATCACAGATGTGCAGATCCAGACGGGAGATGAAGAGGTGGTAGGAAGACTCTTTCATGTCGTGCTTTTCGAAGTATTGGCTGATGCTGCTTGCGTTCAGGGGGCTTCCGAATGGCTGGGACCAGGCCTGCTGGGCACTTGGAGCAGGTGGTGTGATCTAGAATACACAGAAACAGGTTCTGCAGGAACCAGGACTTCACCAAGGGAAAACAGAGAAAGAAATTCTAATGCAGTGGGAACATCCTACGTTTACAGTCCATAGTGGTAACGCCTGAATAGCGCTCCTCAAATGAGAGGCCTTTGACCAGCGGTTCTACACAGCACGTGTAAGGACAGAGTCAAACGAAAGTCAACAACTAGAACTTCTAATTATCAATTTGATCTTAAGCTTCCATTTCTGCAGAGACAGACTTTACAAAACATAAAGCTGTTGCAGTTCATAAACTGATTTGTAACAAGCGGAGGCAGCAATGTCCAGGGGACAGAATACCAAACAAGGAGTCAAGAGACCTGCGTTCTATTCTAAGTGCTGTTGTGTGACCTTGGGCAAGTCTCCCGGCCTCAGTTTCCCAATCTCTAAAATAGGTCTAATGATGTTCGTTCACCTATGGTAAATGCTTTGATATCTATGGATGAAAAGGGCTATATCAGCATTACTACTTAAACTCCTCTTGGCCTTATCTCATCACACTGCTTCCAAAAAACCCTCTCTTCTCCAATTCTTACTATCTGGAGAAACATTCCTTTTCTCACCTCATACACTCTAGCTCTTTGCAATTCTCTGCTGAAAATGTCTTTCATTACTCACATTGTATACCTTAATTTCATCTTCCCTCTACGGCAATTATTTAAACATTTCTCTATTATTTAATTCTACAAAGCGTTTTGCAAACTTAAAAAAAAAAAACACATTTCCAAGGGTAAGGCGAGGGGAAGTTCATGGGCTAACAATGGAAGGAGAGCACGAGAAACAGCTGGTGAGAAATACCAGTAAGCTCTGTGTGCATCAAATGAACAATCCAAACATCTTTGAGATTGTGAACCTCCACCCAGGATACTGGGAGAAAAAAAAAATAAGGATCCTGAAACAAGCTGATCATATTTTCCCCTGAGTCCCCGAATCATGAGAATTTTTATTAGGTTGGAGTGTCCACCATGTAGATTTTTATTCTGAGAAAGAAACGAGGAGACAGGAACTACTTAGCAGAGGCTGAAGAGATTATTTCCAGTGTATGTTCATTATCTATTATTACCCAACCAAAATCTCTGGTCCCCTGATAACCTTGTGATAGTCCTGCCTAGAGGGTCACAGAATTTTCCACCTCTCTCTCTTTTTTCCCTCCAGACCAATTCTAGCCCATGACCATTTAAAAATGTTCACTGATGCTTTTTGGTGCACCTCCCCCCCAGTCCACGGAGAAGCTGTGATTGAGAGCTGGGACTGGGAGTGAGCTCGCAGCAGAGAGCAGGGCACTAGCTGGGACTGGCAGTAGAGCTGGGCCAGAAGCTGGCACTCGAGCTGTAGCCGGGGCTGGGTGCTGGGGCCAGGGCTGCAGCTGGGACCACAGCCACAGCACAGAGCCAGGGCTGAGAGTCGGTGGTCGAGACATAGCTGGAGGCCAAGACTGGAGCTGACGGCAGAGGGGGGCTGTGTGGCACTCCCCCTCTAGCCCCCGTGGGGCTGGTCAGGTCCGTTGTGCCCCCGCAAACATCACTCTGCCTCCCCACTGCTTTAGATGACATCTTTTATCCCTGTGATGACTATGTCAATGAGATGCATCAGCTGAGCCTTTAAATGCCTCCCAATGCTCACACCCATAAGAAATGCTGGGAAGCTGCAGAGATGACATCTTTCCTGCCTGTTCCCATCATCAGAGAGACCACTATGCAGCAAGCAGCTGTTTTGTATGTGTACACAGAGAAACCATGATGCCTTTTTCCCAGGATACCCTGCGTAGGTGATGGCTGCTTACCAGGAGAGGTTCTGGCGCTGTACTCTTCCTCTGCTGGGCAGACTTCTCCATGGCTTCACTCAAGGACTCGGCGTACTTCATCATGGCTTTCAACTGAGAGTCCGTCAGCACCCAGAGCAAGTCGTCAAGGAGGAACATCAGCTTTGATGCCACCACGTTGCAATCTTTGGTCTGAGCCCGAGAGAAAGCAGGGAGTTTAACTTAAGAATTTTAACCCTACACATTTATTCCTCAAGGGATTGGGGGCTCTAGCAGCTGCAAAACGTGCCACTTTAGAAGTCATATGAGAGAAAGCAGGGTGGAGGGAAGCCATTCATCTGACCAACAGGTGTCCAGGGTACCCCACTACCCTGGAATCTGTTGTCTGAACTAAGCATCAAGCTAGTTAATTCCAACTCCACCCAAGGAGGCATGCACCAAATTGAACTGAAGGAAGGAGGGGAGATGGACAAGGTTTATTCTTTCTAATCAACACTTCATCACCTTTCTCCTTCTCCTGTACATTTCACCCCCTTGCCCTGCTGTATGCATTCCTGCACTAAGAACCACGCTGTTCTGAGTAAGGTAGGAGCACAGCACGTTATCTCACCGAAACAGCAGAGCAATACAGCATTTAGAGCTCTGTTTTTTGTGGGGAAGAGGCACAAGGACTGAGATGCCCAGGAGGGAATGTGTACCAACACAACACCCTCTCTGTGCCACTTCTCAGTTCTGAGATTCACCTTAGTGAGGACATTATTCCTGATTGGGGAGACACAATCAGGGCTTCTGCTACCGGTGGAGAGACTCACCCTTCTCTTGAGAGAAATCTGGATCCGCCCCTGATTGGTAATAAGTCTCAAAGGAGTGGTAACGGGCTCCTGATCACCATTGTCAGTGGCATCTGCCTCTATCCGAAGTGTCTGCCAGGTGAGCTCTTTAAATGTCAAAACCTACCCAGAGGGAGAGAGACAAGGAGACAGAGGAAAATGCTGAGGACTTCACCAAGTTCAAGACTCTGAAGATAGAGGCGTTACATGGTAGCAGCGTGTAGGCTAGAATAGATATGGAAGTGGGGAAGGAAGAGAGCCACACACACCATCTTTCTTTGGGGTCCCCAGTAGGAAATGGGGAGCTGCCCTTGGAAAAGAGTCCTCTCTCTACCATGCAAATCACAGCAGAAGGGAGAGAACATGTACTTATTGCAATGGAGCTCCCAGCTTCTCCGGTTTTTCATTCTCCCAGTAAGGGAGGCAGTGAGATGGGAGCACTGGATATAGAAGAGTCCAGACTGACTCTAGTTCCAGTAGTGGATGTTGTAGACAGAGGTCACTGGGGTTCCTTAGTGGCATCCACACTGAGATCATGATGTGAAATTCATACAAAATGAGCCACAGCCCCAAATCTGCCAGACCTTTCAGGAACCATGGACAAGACCTAAGTGTGAGGCCCCAATTTTTCATTGAATCCTAGAATCTTAGGGCTGGAAGGGACCTCATGAGGACATCTAGTCCAAGCCCCAGCTAAAAGCAGGCCCACTCCCACTAAATCACCCCAGCCAGGGTTTTGTCTAACTGGGCCTTAAATGTTACCAAAGACGGAGATTCCACAACCTCCCTAGGTAACCCATTCCAATGCTTCACCACCCTCCTAGTGAGAAAGTTCTTCCGAATATCCAACCTCGACCTCTCCAGCTGTAATTTGAAACCATTGCTCCTTGTTCTGTCCTCTGTTACCATCAAGAACAGCCTAGCTCCCTCCTCTTTGGAGCAACCCTTCAAGTAGTTGACGGTTGCTATCAAATCCCCCCCTCAGTCTTCTCTTCTGTAGACTAAATAAGCCTAATTCCTTCAGTCTTTCCTTATACATCATGTGCCCCAGCCCCCTAATCATTTCCGTTGCCCTCCTCTGGATTCTTTCTAATATCTCCACATCCTTTCTGTAGTGGGGAGCCCAAAACTGGACACAGTATTCCAGATGTGGCCTCACCAGTGCCGAATAGAGGGGAATAATCACATCTCTCGATCTGCTGACAACACTCCTACTGATGCAGCCCAATATGCCCCTGGCCTTTTTGGCAACCAGAGCACACTGTTGACTCATATCCAGCTTCCCATCCACCACAACCCCCAGGTCCTTTTCTAGAGTGCTGCCAATTTCCGTCTGTCAGTGCAGAGAGGGTCTTACCTCTCCTCGATGAGAGTCAGTGATGCGGGTGAAGCGCAGGTCACTCTGCTGCCAGTTAGGGTTCACGCTGTATCCTTGGAGCTGCCACAGTTCAAAAGAGGCATGGAAGGCCTTGGAGTGAATCTTGATGGTGATGGAATTGACAACAATGAACATCCCCTCTACAACCTTCTCAGCAAAGCCATACTCACTGTAAAGAGAAGAATCCTCAAAATCATCATCCTACAATACAAGGCCCTGGTTCAGGCTGACCCAAGGGTAGCAAAAGACTGTCACAGAGGAGATGCAAGGCTCAGAAGCAGCCTGGCTCAGAAGAGAAGAGCTACTACAGGAAAAAGGCCATCGCCCATGTTCTAAGGCATCCCCATTTGATAAATCAGCCTCAGCCATGGTGAAGCTGAATGTTCCAAACCATCACTGGAGTAGCCAGGAACAGAGGAAGAGGAGTAGATGGAGCAAGGGTGAGCAAGAAGGTGCAGTACACATGGAAGCTGAAGTTCAACTCCTGGCGTCATCCTCTCACGTCCAAGGCCAGAGACAGAAATATCTGTTCTTAAACACTCCTGTCACATATAACACTCCGATGAGCACTGCTAGCTGATTCAGAAGTGACAGGAATGTTACCATAGCAGCAAAGGGGTACACTCTTCAGTACAATGGGCAGAACGTGTTGAATCTGTAAGCGCTTCTGGGGCAGAGCTTCAGCAGATTTGAAACGTCATAGTTCTGTCAATGGACTTCCCAAAAAGATGGAGGTTCAACAGACCAGTCGGGCACAATATAGTACAGTGTGAACATAGAGCAAGACAATCTTTATAACAGGAATGCTTTGTGAGACAGGAGCGTCTCTGGAAAGTTTCTGAGAAGGGAGAGGCAAGGAGTTCGGCCGCTGGTTTCTTGTTTCTAGCCATGAGGGCAAGATGGAAGAAGGAGCTGAGTCAAGAGGAGGTAAAGTTCCAATGAGGTAGCCGTGTTCGTCTAGTTCAGCAAAACAAACAAGGAGTCTGATGGCACTTTTAAAGACTAACAAATTTATTTATTTAAGACAAGGTAAAGGAGCAGTCAGGAGAGAAGCGTGGGTGGGGTGCCAGGAAATGTGGTGGCACACAACCAGAGGAGAAAATCAGGCAGGAGTTTTGGTGAGGGCTTTGAAGCAAGGAGAAGATTTAGGTCTCTACCAAAGAGAAGGGAATCAATGCACATTTCAGGAAATGGGAAAGAGGTCTTTGTCAGAGGAGCAGGAAAGGATGGGCTGCAATGAGGAATCCTATCCACTGCTTCCTAAGCAAAGGCTGGAAGCTGCAAGGCAAAGCCTCTAGGGAATGTGGCTTAAAGGAGCTGGGGATTCTTAAGGATCTATTCTAAGTCAACCCTCGCCAGCTGTATAAACTTCTGCCAAACCCTGTCCCCATCTCAAAGTTGAAAAGGTTGGGAGAAAACAATTTCTCTTTTTTATGGCAAAACTCCTTCATTTCTCAGGAGGGATAATACAGCATCAAAAGCTATCTGGAGGGTTAGGGGATACCGACCTTTGACCTGCAGCAAGGGCAATGGGAGACTGTCCGTTGGGTGGCCGAGGCTCTTCACACGTTCGCATCTCCACCTCCACCTTATCCAGGTACTGCAAACACAGCAAGGAAGAAGTAAGCAGGATATGAAGAGTCAGAATGACAATTATGACCTCAGGTTTGAAACACATAGGGGGTCCCTGAAACTGCAGGGTCAAATGCCAATTAGGTGGACTCCATCTTCTATTGTTCTGAGGGAATTCACTGTGTGAGTGAGTGCTTCAAATGAGACTTTAAAAACTAAGGTCCCATCTGCTGTCCATAGACATTGAAACTCTCACAGGGTGCTTTTCATAAAAATAAGAGGTTTGCCTGAGCATCCTGAGCACCAGCAGAGACATTCCCTCCCAGGCAGGACCTCAGCTTTGGAATCCAATGAGTGGGGTGAGCCTCAGCGTGTGGATTCCAAGTCTCTACTCACAGCATTTCAAAGCCCAGGCACAAGCTCAAGTAGAAATGTCAATACGCTACTAATTTTACCCCATAACATGAGCCTGAGTTAGTTGACCCAGACGCTGAAACTCATTGCCGTGGGAATTTTTTGTGCATTATAGACATGCCCTTTGAAACAAAGACACTTGTATGAGAGCTGAGTGTTAAAAAAATCTCACTCACATCTCACATCTCACATGACTTTAGAAAAGTCTCTGTGTAGTGGGCTGGATTTGATCAGCTGCTGAGGTGTTATGTCACAAAATCTTCACCACCACCACCAGAAATAAGAACCAAGGGCCCATTCACAGGAACAATCCCTGAGCTAAGACTGAATACACCGAGGGAAGAAAACTAAATCCAAACATTACCAGACAAATCGGGTGTGTCTTCAGTTTCGTCCACTGGATCTGTAAAGACAGAGCTCAAGTTGAAGAAAGTGCCTCAATAGGAGCAGGTGTGGTGGATTTCAGGGTGACACAGTTGAGCCCCCAGAGATGAACTCATTTAAAGTCCTGCTCTGCTCTGAGAGTTGAGCATGTAAAAACAGCACGTGATGATCCAGGTTCCCTGTGTCTCACTGACTCCAAATGGGCTGCCACAGACAACTGAACAGATGTTCAAATAACCAGCTGTGTAAAGCCCAATTTGTTTTTTGTATCTCGAGTCTTTTCCCACTTATCCATCGTTACCAGTAATATATACTCTGCAGATCAGATTCTGATTTCACTTATGCATGAGCAACTCTGTTGCCTTTGATAGGTTTGCAATCAATTAATTGATGCTGTAACTGAAATTTAGTTAACAGTTCTGTAGATCATGCTCAAACGTGAATACGATCCATTTTACCTCTACTGAGCACTGTTTGCTCTGCAGTTTGAGGAGCAAGAACTAATTTTTGTTACTAAATTGAACAGATCCAATTCTGAATACACACAGGGAGCAGCTAAGACAAGTAAAAGGAGGTCATTTCTACAGTCATTTGACAGAGCAGAACTACACTTGAACAGAAAGTCTTTTCTATACGCTAAATGCTTTCACATTAATTTGGCGCAAGTGTGCCTAATATCAGCTGAGGTTAAACAAACAACTTCTCATTTAATTGTCAACTTAAAGAATCCATTTCCTGATTGAAAAAGCACTTGGAACAAGATTTTCTCCAAGCAGAAGTGCAGCTGTGACTGCATATGCACTTAGGGCAATTACACAAGCAAGATGGATAACTGCGGGTGCAGACGCTGATAAGAGTCCTTGCAAGTTCTTTTTCTCATGCTTTTACGCAATTTGCACGTTATTGCTGAAGTCTCTGTTGCCAAAAATGGGATTTTTAAATAATAGCTACTGCACAGACCCTCATAGTACAAGGGACTTCAAATAATTTCAGTCTATGTTTATTAACTCTTTACATTCCTGTTTTCGGTCTGTGTGAACTGTCAAGGCAACCTAGGATGGCTGTTTCACTCTTTTAGCTTTAAGGAATTAGTCAGAGGCAGAAGGGGGGGCCTCGGCAACCAGAGTTTCATTTTTAGACTGAAGAAGCTGACTTCTCTTAACAAAAGCCAGAGATGATACCAAATGTAGAGTGACAGTGGGCAGCAATGTACTTCGAGGACACGGTTAATGCAGCAACACAACTCACCCGGATGGAAGCCTTGTTACAGTAGACCCGAGTGATAGCTAGCCAGGTGGGCAGCTCCAACACGTTCTGCAACACTTCTTCATCCAGTTCCAGGTTGGTCAGCTGGCCCTGACCTTTCAGTGTGCTCAGGTTGATTTTGTCCGGTGAGAGATTCTTAGTAAACCTGCGAAGAAGAGAGAAGAGGCAAGATGACAATGTCTGCTGAGAACAGAGGCTCCTCACACACTCAGGGAATTATAGCAGGGCTTGACAAAACTGGCTCCCAGCTAGATGCCAGGAGTTTTATTTTTGGTCACCAAAGGGCGCTCCTCCACTGCATTTCTACAGCAGAGCTAGGAGCCAGGATACATGCCCCGTTGCCATGGTGACCTGGCATCTGGGTTTTGTCGAGCCCTGACCTGTAGAGAGAGAGAATAATACGGACACCATAATCCACATTGAGTAGACCATTTCTATAGTGCTTTGTATGAGCTGCCCTGCCAATTTCACAGTGCCCAATTAGGCCTTGAACCAACTGCCATTGACTTCAATGGTAACTGGGTCACATCCCTAAAACGTGATATGTGTGCAAAGCACCTAAGTACTATGAAGACCAGTCCATTATAAATACCACTGAGAGAGAGAGAGAGAGAAGCCATTTGATCCAATATTTCCTTCTCTTTTTTTATAATAAAACACAGTAGGGAGGGAAGTTACAACATTTATCAGCAAAACAAACAAGGAGTCCTGTGGCACTTTTCAAGACTAACAAATTTGTTGCATGAACTTCCGTGGGTACAATCCCACTTCATCAGAGGCATGAAGTGGAAACTGCAGTATGTCGGTGAATATGTACATGCAGAGAAGGGTAAGCCACAAGGTCAGTTCAGACTTTTTCAGCAAACCAAGCAAGTTGTTTTGATTCATTCACCTTTAGTCCATTTGGAATAATGTCCAATTGTTTGCACTTGGAAAGGAGATTATTCCAAATGGCCTGAACATGCTTGTTTTGCTGAAATAGACTAATATAGCTACCCCTCTGGAATTTGTCAGCAATTATCAGATAACCCATCCCACAGAAAAACTTTCATTAATCTTGGACCGAGATTGCAAGAACATAGCAAAGACTAAGTGGGAAAAAATAGAAAATTACAGTTTAAAATATACAGGTGGAAAAACAAGGGTGTGAGGTATAACTTTGAATTTCTCGCCTTTCGGGTTTTTGATTATATGGAAGTGAGCAGAATTAAAGCCACCTCCAGAAAAAGGCTTCACCCTAGACATCCTTCATATAAGGTAGACACGTATTTATGACAAGTCTTCTAGCATCACAACTAGCTGATGCTTAAACCCTGGATACCCAGGCAGCTCAGCAAAGAAGCTTGGTATGTGTCTTTTAGTCCCATACAGTTTGGCATTTGATTTGATTTAAAACACTTAAAGAGAGTCTGAGTGATTAAAAATTACCCTATAACTCTGGAAACCCAGAAATTAATATAATTACATTAGGGGACAAAGGAAAAATGAAACTGACTAGAAACTATTACAATTGGACAATAGCGTCACTGCTCAAGACAAGTGACGTGCAAATACAATCTTAAGAAACTTATAGCATCAACCACGCAGACAGATTAGATCAGTTTATTGATCTCTGATATTAGTCACTGAGAAGTAAAGCATTTTGAAATAAATGATTTTATCTGTCTTTTTAAATACTAATTTCACAGTCAAACCTATTCCTGTAGCTGGTTCACACTCACTACCGTACTGAGCTAAGAAACAGGGATATACATGGTCAGTGAAACTGTGCACATGTATGCAACATAGCCCTTCACCCTGCTTCTCACTGATCAACTCAGCTGTTTTCTGCTTTCCTTCGGGCTACCATCAACTGCCGATATCTCCTGTCTCAGCTTCCCCCCACTAAAAGGCTATGCTGTTTCCAGTTGTTTTGTATGTACCCCGGTGTCTTCAAATTACATGTGTGCCCCAGGTTTATGTCTGATGGATAAGAACAATTAGATTAAAAGCATAGAAGAGAGATGCAAAGGATTCTGGGCCAAATCTGAACACACATAGCTCAGCTGGAAACATCCAGGATCCTTTTGGAAGAGTAATCAGGACAGGCAGGGCAAGCGACAATCTAGGAAGAAGGTAATGGTGAGCTGCTGCAGAGAACCCTGAGACAGCTGAATCAGTATGAATTGCAGCAAGGTGCAAGATTTTTCCTTTTCCCAATTGGGATGGCCCTGCCAAAACGTGGGCAAACCATGCTGGTGCACATACAGAGAAACCAGCAAAAAGCAGCCATGCTGGATTCAGCTGTTAGAAATCTTAGAACAGTTCTTCATAAGGAAGACTCAGTCCTTTCCCATCACCCACTGGAAAGGTTCAGAAAACCCTTGCTCCACACAGTAATGATTCACCAGGCACATGACCTTAGGGGAATTCTCTGCTTCCTATGACCAACCAAGAGTAGATGAGAGATGGGGGTGGGGGAAACCAGATGTTTGAGAACATACATACATACACACGATCACTTTATCGCGCATTAACAATCATTACCGCGTGATACCAACAACAGCGTACACACGTGCAATAGGGCTGTTGTGCGTTAACTGCCTTGTTGGAGCGCAATACAAAAACCACCTCGACGAGGGTGGTAGCAGTTAACGCGGAACAGCTGTTGCGCCTTTCCACTCGTGTGTACGCTCACCGCGCAATGATTGGCCTCCGGAAGTGTCCCAGCATTCCAAAGTCGTCCTCTCTGGTCTTCCCCCACCCGCTCTGTGGCCGTGACGAAACAGTCCCCGCCCTGATCAGATTCCCGGGATTTTCGAATTTCTCGTCTGTTTCACTTCCTGTTCTCTTCCTCGTGGAGTGGAGTGCAGCTCCGATCATCAGTAGCAATGGCGGCCCATCGTGGAACACGCGCACCCCTTTGGAGCACGGCAGAGGTGCTGGACCTGATCAGCGTCTGGGGAGAGTCCGCTGTGCAGGCGCAGCTACGCGGCAGCAGGCGAAATTATGATACATTTGGCATAATTTCTTGGGCCATGTCAGAGAGAGGTTATGATAGACACACTGTGCAGTGCAGATCAAAGGTGAAGGAGCTAAGAATAACCTATCACCGAGCGAAGGAGGCAAACCGCCGTTCGGGATCAGCGCCTGCTACATGCAGGTACTATAAGGAGATAGAAGCCATCCTCAGTGGGGACCCCACAACCACTGCAAAGAGTCCCGTGGACACATCGGTCCCCCCCTCATCCAGTGAATGCCAGAGCTGAGCAGGATGGGGACGTGATCGATGAGGAGGAGGAGATGGAGGATGACCTGGAGGAAAGCGCAACAGCGTTAGCCAGGAGCTCTTCTGCACCCCCGCTGAGACGTCCACCCAAGACATGAATTGCAGCGTGTCCTCTGAGGCGGCAGAGGGGGGTTCCGGTAAGTTTCTCTTTCGTGCAGCTATGGCTCCTTCTAAAATATCATTGTCTGGGGTGGGGGTGCTTGCTGTCTCAGTTCCCGCTGTGCACACTCTTTACTCTGCATTCATTAGAAGTGCATCAACACAAGCAGTGATTGTCAAAAAATTATCTGTATTTAGGTCAGTAAAGGTTTCCTCGATGTACCTCCAGAGCCTACTACTCAGGTTAGATGGGAGAGCGTTTGTGTCTATGCTCCCAAAGACGGATACTCTGCCTCGCCAGCTGCAAAGCACAGCCCTGGGAACCATGGCAGCACACAGTGCAGCAGCATACGGTGCTGGCTTTCAACCGGGGGCATGTAGGATATGTATTCTACCTGGCAGGGGCACTCTGAGGAGAGAGATATCGGGTTCCATCTGTGTGCCCTGTGCAGAATGTTAGCCCCCAGTAAGCTTTCTATTAGGGCGTACCTTGTCCGCTTCAGCAAAGCATAGGATGTTGACTGCCCTGCACCTTCCAGTGGAATGTGCTACTGGAAGGTTACATTGGTTATCTAGGCTCTGTGTTAACAACAGCTTTATTATTATTATTTTTTTTAGATTCGACCTTCACAAGGCTGGTGTCTACCCCAGCTGACCGCATGAGAAACATTCAGCAGCATGCTCGAAGAAACAGGGAGGATATGTTTCAGGACCTGCTGAAAACAGCACAGGAATCCGCGAGGGAGAATCGAGCCTGGAGAGAGGAATCCCCACAGAGGAGGCAGAAACACAGGGACGAACTGATAAGTGTGATGAAGGAGCAAACAGAACTGCTCAAGAGCATGATTGCTTTGCAGACCAGGCGATTAATGTACGGGCTCCACTCCATACAGTTCAGCCGTGTCTGCCTCCCACACCCCGTAGTCCTTCAAAAAATTTCTTTGAAGGCCACCCATCCCCCTGGTACACTGCAACATCCAGTCCCCCCCAGAGCTACTTTTTAGAGACCTGCAGCTACACCCACCTGTAACCCCCCCCCCTTTAGGTTTGAATAAAAACAGTGACAAATAATTTGAAGGGTGGCTTTATTTGTACACATTGAAAATCTCATAACGTGCACCTGATGCGTCCTGGAAGTTAACTAGGGGAGGGCATCATTGAAATGGTCCCTGAGTGCCTCCCTTATGCGAGCAGCTTCTCCTTGGGCCCCCCTAATACTCCTAGTGGCTGGCTGTTCGTATGCTTCCTCGAGGCGCTGTGCCTCCATAGCCCACCCCGGGGAAAACTTTTCTCCCCTACTTTCACAAATGTTATGAAGGACACAGCACGATACAATCACAGTAGGGATATTGTCCTCTGCCAAGTCCAGCCTCCCATACAAACATCGCCAGCGCCCTTTTAAACGGCCGAAGGCACACTCCACAGTCATTCTGCAGCGGCTCAATCTGTAATTGAACCGCTCCTTGCTGCGATCTAGGTTCCCGGTGTACGGCTTCATGAGCCATGGCATCAGTGGGTATGCTGGGTCTCCGAGGATGACTATGGGCATCTCCACATCCCCCACTGTAATTTTTTGATGAGGACAGAAGGTACCCCCTTGCAGCTTCCGGTACAGACCAGTGTTCCTGAAAATGTGGGCATCATGCACCTTTCCCGACCACCCAGCATTGATGTCCGTAAAACGCCCCTTGTGATCAACGAGTGCTTGCAGCACCATGGAGAAATAGCCCTTCCTGTTGATGTACTCGGTCACGAGATGGTCTGGAGCCAAAATAAGGATGTGTGTGCCATCTATGGCTCCCCCGCAGTTAGGGAATCCTATGGCAGCAAAGCCATCCACAATCTCACGAACATTGCCCAACGTCACCGTCCTCCGTAGCAGAACGCAATTGATAGCTTGGCAGATTTGTGAGAGGGCTAATCTGACCGTGGACCTCCCGACTCCAAACTGGTTTGCAACCGACCGGTAGCAGTCAGGAGTCGCCATCTTCCAGACAGCAATCGCAACACGCTTCTCCATGGTTAGGGCTGACCTCATGTTGGTGTCTCTACGTCGCAGAGCAGGGGCCAACTCTGAACAAAGTTCCAGAAAGGTTGCTTTCCACATTCGAAAGTTCTGTGCCCACTGCTCGTCATCCCACAGCTGCATAACAATGCGATCCCACCACTCGCTGCTCGTCTCTTGCGACCAGAAACGGCGTTGCACCGTGTGCAGATGATCAGTGAAGGAGCTGAGCAACGCGGTGCTGTTGCTCTGCATGGCATCGATCAGTCCCTGCTCCTCAGCATCCTCGTCTGACTTGGAGCTCATTGCGTACTGGGCAACCAGCCGAGATGTATTTAGAATGCTGAAGGCGACAGTGGAGATCAGAGCAGGATCCATGCTGCCGCTGTTGTGATTGCTCGCCAAGTGGTGCGGTGCGTCACTGCACTGTTGAAAATAGACGTGAATTGCTATTGGCAACGAGGAAGACGCAAGGGGAACACAGTGCACCACGGGAAACTGAGATTTTACCCATGGCGCTTTGCGTTCCTTTCCTTCATCCCATGATTCCAAGCGCAGATTGAGGGAAAATTGAACTGTGGGATAGGTGCCCAGAATTCATTGTGCTACACCGCGATATTGCAAAGAATTCTGTTGCGTTACAAGGAGCGATGTGTGTACGCGCTCTCCCGCAATAAAGGTCACGTGTTTTTTATAGAGCGATTGCCATGTTGCGCTTTAATCTGATCGTGTGTACATAGCCTGAGTTAGAGAATTCAGGTGACTGATCTTTCACAAGGTTGTACGATTTTTCATTCAGATGGTAAGATTGTGGATAAGGTCAATAGAAAGCAGCTTATAGCTTCTCATTGTTTTGGGCCAGCCCGTTCCCAAAGTCCCATCTACACTGCAACAACCGCAGTACTATATAGTGAGGCCTGGCAATCCTTTAACACAAATAAAAGATGGCTCAATCTCCCACCATAGAGGAGACCGAACCATGTTTTAACTGTGTTACTAAATCATGGGCCAGCTTCACAAAATCCAAAGCTGTGGTGTGTTTCAGGAACACGATACAATCCTATTTCTGCTTGTGCCAAAAGATAAAGTTAGGATTTGACCATGTTGTGACCAGGTTTCTCAATACGCAGCCAGCCAGCCTTGTTTGGAGGCAGAGGCCATTTAAAGAGAGATGATTAGCCTCGGTAGCAGGGATTATCAGTCCTATGAAGGACTGGAAGAGCTCAGTTGAAGAGAGGGCTGGAGGAAGTAGAGTGGCTCTTGAAGGAGAGGGAATAGAGGCAAGGGGAGAGGCCTCTGGGCCCCCCAGCAGCCTGCTTGGCGTTATCTTGCGAGTTTGGGGGTTGAATATTAAACTGCCCTAAAGGAAGGGCTTGAAATCATCCTTCCTGGACTTGGGAGATAGGCCAGCAGCCTACTGTAGGCTGGATCCACAACCACAGAGGTTGTATTTTCCCTGCCAGTATCTCACTGGCATGTCTGACTCCATCAGTTCCCTCGCTGCATTAAAGGGAATCCAGCGAAAAGCTGCAGCTTGCATAGTGACACCACAATGCCCTGGGATTCAGAAAGGATGGGGATTTTCTGCCAGATGATTTAGTCACTACTGAAGCCAGAGTTGTTTCACACATTCCTCCATGCTAATTCTAATTCTGCATGGCAGCCCAGCAAGTGGAGTAGAAGAAAGGCCCCCTTGTCAGCCAAAGCAGGATTAAATGCACAGGTTAGTCACACACTGCAGTTCTCACTCCCCTTTGTCTACACCGGCCTGGACGCGTGCGCTGCCCCATTGTGTACAAAGCCAGTTGTAAGCAACTATACCGGAAACTGGGGGTGAGGGGAGTAACGAAGTTCGGGAGGGGGCACAAACAGGAGCTGGTTTCCTTAATCTCACTCCACACGAGCAAGCGTTGAAGTCTGAAGCTTGCTGAGAGGCTAGGATTAGTGGCTGATCTGCCAGTCCAGAATTCCTCCCGAACAGTTTCTTTTCAAAGTGAACATTAATCCAGGGCAGAATCTGAATGGAGAAGAGAAGCAGCTATGTAATGCACTGCAGACAAATGCTCCTATACTATTCTGGAGAACTCTTGGGAGAAGCTGAGCAGCTGTAAACTTGCTGCTGCTTGTGTTTGCACACCATTCCCTGCAGTAATGATTTCTGCTGGGGGGATCACAGTATGAAACCGCTACAGACCTTTAACCTGCCACGTACGTTTTTCCTTGACAGACCTTCTGAGTATTACATCAAACTGTTTGTCTCCTATCAGATGACAGCATAACACATCTGACACTGTCTCAGGCTCACACAGGGAGACTGTTCTGGTTACTTTAGGCAAATATGTCCTCATTAAACCGGAGGCCACCTTCATATAAAACACACATGGGAAGGCAGCCAGGATTAATACAGCTTCTCTGTCATTAAACAGCAAAATCTGATGTGTGTAAAGTCACATATACCAGTGTGAGTTATTCTACAGGGGATAGATTCACTGGAGGAGCATAAATAATGACATCTTGCATATCTGCCAATGAAAAGAACTAAATATCTCAATGCATAAAGCCCATCATCTGATTTATTCCTGGGGACTGCATGAGCCTCTATGGCTTGAGCTAATGATCAAGTCTTCTAACTGAGAGCTACAGCAGAGTCATAACCTCTGTGGATTGGGCACAGAGAACAATGTAGAACAGTAGGATGATAAAAGCACTTTGCAGACATTAACTTGCCATTGTAAGGCTAAGGCGAATCAGCCTCATTTTATAGAGGGAGCAGCTGAGGCTCAGAGAGGTGAAGTGGCAGAGGAAGGAACAGAAAACACAGCTCTCCCATCTTCTATTCCTTAGCACACTTTCTCTGTTAAGACACACTGCTCTCAGCTGGTACATGAATGGAGCAGCATTGCATGTATTAGAACACTGCAGACAGGACACATTTATCAGTCATCGGCATCCCGGCCAGAGGCAGAGCTGAAGTCTTCAAACCCAGACACTGATGGAGAGAGATACTGAACAAAGCTAGATGAATACAAAGCAGATTTCCAATCAAAGCGTACGGCCAAAAGGAGTCCTGCTGAACTGATATAATGAGCCAATGCCACAAGATTCTATCCAACAGTCTCTGAGGAGCTGTTCAAGAGCCAACGTGAAGATGGACACTTTAACTTATGGTGCCTATGGAAGGGTCTTTGGGGAAGACTCAGGAAAAGGGGGAAATGTAAACAGCTCCAGGAACAGAGGATAGGTCAGGATGATGCCTTCAGACAAACCTCACACTGCCACGTACAACAGTGCGGGAGGTTTTGAAGCAGATCTAGAGCACGTCTCAGCTCACTGGGCACATCTAATATGGCAAGCAGAAACCCATGGCATCAAGTCCGGGCTGACAGACTTGATTACTGTGGCATTAAAAATAGCTGTGTAGATGTTTGGGTTTGGGTAGGAGTTTGGGCCCTGAAGCCTAGCAAGCGGGGTGCACAGAGCGGACCGCAATGCCTACACAGCTATTTCAAGGGCGGTAGTGTGAACCCCGAACTGTAAGCCTATGCCCTGACACTTGCTGCCATGGGTGTACTCGATGATACGAAGTGCCTCAAGCTGGTTTCCAAGGTCCTTCAACAAGCTGATCCCCACAACTTTAATAGCTGGAGACAGCACCAGAAGGCCTGGCGAGCCTGAAATACCCCTGGCACCGTGACCAGCTCCATGGTTCACAATACACCTGTCAAGTATTCAAGCAGTAAGTGAGAGATATTACACCAATGTGGGTGGAAAGCAGAGAGGGGGGCAGATAGGAGGGAGATATAACTCAGTCTTCAGAAAACTCCAGCTGAGGACACCCAAGGATTCCCCATGCCCCAATTAAAAAAACTCTGTTCCAAATATTGTACCTGTCATTGGTGAAGGGAAAGACCTCAGACTCTACTTAAGAGGTAGCATAAGATTATGCTACTGTAATAAACCAGAACTTAATTAAAGGAGCAGGGAACATCCAGTCAGAACTCCAGAGGTCTATCACCAGCCCCACCACCGGGCAAATCATTTCTCCATGGCCCCTTTGCACACCTATACAGTGAAGTTCCTATACCTACCCCACAGGCATGGTCATGAGGGTAAAGTAATTGTTTGCAAAGGGCTCTGAGAGACTCAGACGAAATAAGTTCCAAGGGGAGCCGTGTTAGTCTAGTTCAGCAAAACAAACAAGGCGTCCTGGAGCACTTTTAAAGACTAACACATTTATTTAGCTCATTAGCTTTCGTGGGAGAAAAATCCCACTTCGTCAGAGTAGATCATGTGATAAATAAACGTGTTAGTCTTTAAAAGTGTCACAGACTCCTTGTTTGTTCAGATGAAATAATCTTCAAATTCAAAATCCCAGGACCAGGGAGAAGACAGTAAGTGTATTTGGGAAGAAGTTTACAGAAGAGACAGCAGAGAGACTTCAGAAAGATGCCTCATCTCCCCAGCAGCTTCAAGGGACATGCTTTCGTCAATGTCAGCATAATAAAGGTCCTCTGACCGTGGATATGATTTTAAGTCAAGTTTGCTGGCAGACGCTCTCCATTCATCCTGAATGGCGGTACGGTTTTTGGCATCATGCACTGCTGGCTTGGATAAAAGTGAATGGAAATAGTTTGTGGCTGTTAAGAAAATTGACTGCATGAGCTTCCGTTTCTCTCTTTCCAAAACTGTTTAATAGAGGACATGCAGTATTAGCCAGTACACCCAAAGAAAAACACTTCTCTTGGGCCTGCCAGGAACAGGATCAGCAAGAGCAGTTCAAACATACATGCTTACTTTCTCTCACTTGGGGGCTGACACCATTTTGTCCTCTGACCTATCACCTAGTCAAGACAGGTCCAAAACTAATTTCTGGCACTGGCTAAAACTCACTGCGACAGTCGCTGGTACCCACAGAAAACTTTCAAGCGGCTAAAGACTCTGATTGTAGTCTTAACCACAGCAACGAGAGACAGGAGACACAGAATCATGGTAGCTAGAGATGGGTGTTCAGTCTTGTCCATGCCCCAGTGACCTATGCAGAACTGTTCCCTACAGTCTATTTTCCAGTGTTCTGTCTAGTCTGATTTTAATGAATCCAAGTATTGGAACATCCTAAATTAGCTATCTCCTTCCTTAGCATTTACACCTTCCTGCTCCCTAAATTCTCTCTGAATCAGTAGCATTTTTCCAGCAGTAATGTACCCAGAACGGGAGGCCATATTCATGCCTTAGAGTGGAGGAGCAAAGAGGCCTGTTGGAGCAGCTGTTTTTAAAGATAAGCTAATAGATAAAACACTGCCTAGATGGTTTAAAATCCTATATAAGCTACCGTGGTTTACTAAGATTTGGGCTGTAAGGGCACAATTATTTGGGGGAAAGGATTTTATGGGTGGTTTCTGATCTCCCGTGCTTTTAGCTTTGATTTGCTTTACAGAGTCTTTTGTTTGTTTTTTGGCAGGGAAAAACTAGGAGCATCAACTTCTCTCTTCCATCATTAACTATAAAGTAAGATTTCATTACTCAGAGATTCTTCTCCCTGTACAACCTACTTATTGCGAGAGAGAGTTTAGCCACAGTTGACTGCTGGCCTGAACGCAGGCTGTACCAGTAATATATTTAGAAATCAATACCTACATTTGTAACTGTCATGCAAGTCCAGCACTGTCTGCAACTGAGCAAAATCTTTTCCTTGCAAGCAGGAAGGCTTAGATAGAAAGCATCAGGAGAGGATGCCTTAAATCATAATTTTGATCTCTGTCTGCTCACCAGCTCTTGATCCCTTCCCATTATCTTGCCACTGTTGATGCAAAACCATTCTCCTTTTCAAGTCCTGCCAACTGAAATACACTTGCTATCTCTCCTATCTCAATTTCTTCTCCCACTGCTATTCTGTAACTATCTCATATTGTACATAAGAATGGCCATAGATCAACCGCCCTTTTAGCCCAGTATCCTGTCTTCCAACAGTGGCCAATGACAGGTGCTTCAGAGGGAATGAAGAAAACAGGTAATCATCAAATAATCTAACCCTATCATCCAATCCCAGCTTCGGGAAAACACAGGCACTTCAGAGCATAGTCTTGCACCCCTGCCCATCCTGGCTAATGGCCATTGATGAACCTATCCTCCATGAACTTAGCTAGTTCTTTTTTTAATTCTATTATAGTCTTCCTCCAGCAGAGCTCCACAGGTTGACTGTATGTTGTGTGAAGAGACACTTCCATTTGCTCATTTTAACCCTGCTGCCTATTAATTTCATTTGGTGACCCCTATTTTTTGTGTTATGAGGAATAAATAACACTTCCTTATTTACCCTCCACATCAGTCATGAATGTATAGATTGCCTGTAACTAGCATCTATATCTAAATCTATTAGTAGGTTTGAAACTACTGGTAAATGTGAGCAGTGGTCAGTTATACACTCATATGACAGATGCCCCTAACTTTATATAGCTACAGGATAGAATAATTTTTTTGGCAGATGCATGTAACAGCTTTCCACAACACCTGGTACAGTTAGAGTAGCAGATGGAGAAGATACTGAAGTGTGAGCAACAGAAGGAACAGGGTAAATTTTCAGCCGAGATCTGAAAAGAGAAGGAGAGACAGAGTTATAGAGAAGCTGCTTTTAATGGCAGGAAATACAGAAGAAAAGACTCTTCTGTTAACGGTTGGGAGCCTATGGGAAGGGACTGAGTTCTTTACTTAATTTGAAAAAGAAATACATTATCTAAATACTTATATCAACAGACAAGATGGAGAATAGTAGAAATTAGATGGAAGAAATCAGTTCAGTCATATTGAGTCATGTCCTGGCTAGTTAGGTTTGTACCCTACACAGCGTATTTCCCAGGGCCTTCCATCCTCATGCTTTGTGCTGCACAGGGGGATTTCCTTGGGGAGATATTCCACTATCTTATCTCTGGAGGATAGGGCATTTCTCTCATATTAAATCTCATTATCTCCAGAGCCAAGAATCACATTCACTTGACAAGAAGGCCCATCACTGGGAGAGGAAAAGATCAGCGGATTTCTAAACACAAGCTTTCCAGGAAAACAGAAACAGAAACTTTAGATATAATAAATACAATGAAATTGGGCGAGTGTCTGAGTGGGGAACTAAACTTAGTTTTGGAAGGAAATATAACTGGGCCAGAGGCCAAAACTCCTTTGAAGAAGGGAAAAGTGGCAAGTTGAAAGGCACCACAACACACAGCAGGAAGAATAACACCACAATTTCGGGGAAAGACACCATTTTACTAACTTGGGCTTTCAACATAACATTGCAGCAATCTGTCCACTAAGGACATATGCAAGATTAAGAGACTTCAGGCTGGGCACAGGGGAAAAAAAAGGTTTAATTAGTACTAGATTAGGCTAATTAATAGTAGATAGCTAATGTTAATCCTTACATTACTCTAGTTAGTATCACACTAATTTAATTAAATTAATCTATTAGAATGAAGTGAACCCAATTAGTATCTGATTAATTCATTTTTGGAAAATGGAAGATACCAAGTTATTAATAAGACTTATCACGTTCAAAGTGCTATTAATATACAAAACATTACCTAATCCACAGCATCCCAGGCAGGAAGCCTAGTAATATTAGTCCAATTTTACAGATGAGGAAAAAAAAGAGAAAGATTAAGTGACTAAAGGTAACATGGGGAGTGAATGTCAGCGCTAGGAAAATGACCCAGAAGCTCCCAGCTGCCAGTCCTGTGCTTAACGCAGGCTACTTCCCCAAGGATAAATTAGGAAGACAACAGAGTCCTGTGGCACTTTTAAAGACTAACAGATTTATTTATCGCATGAGCTTTCGTGGGAGAAAATCCCACTTCGTCAGACTGACGAAGTGGGATTTTCTC
>ML685918.1:731358-997789 GCA_007922175.1 Pelusios castaneus | reverse complement strand
CTTTCGTGGGAGAAAATCCCACTTCGTCAGTCTGACGAAGTGGGATTTTCTCCCACGAAAGCTCATGCGATAAATAAATCTGTTAGTCTTTAAAAGTGCCACAGGACTCTGTTGTCTTCCTACAATAGACTAACACGGCTACCCCTTTGGAATTTGACTACATGGAGGGCACAAGGATAAATTAGATACAGTACTATTAATTTTTGATTTGGACCAGTATAAAATGCTTTCAAGAAGTGCCACCTTTTCTCCATATCCCATTTAATAGTGTGATGGGGTGGAGCATCTTGGCTTGCAGTTCTGGAAGGATGGGGAATCTCTACTCCCCTTCATCATGAAGTTTCTAGTTAGAGGATTCTGCCATTATGATTAATTTCAGTGCAGGCAACAGAGCTCTAGGATTTTTAGTGTCTGTAGTAAGTTTCAAAGTGACTTTGCACTCAAAGAGACACTCCACTCCCTCTTTTACTTCCAGAAATAAAAGAAGTTTGGGTTTCTAATCCTCAGAGTCAGAGAATTTTTTTTTTTTAAATAACTAACAAAATCCTCCAAAGCACAGTACATGGCAGTGAGAGGCGACTTCAACTATCCAGACATCTGCTGGAAAAATAATACAGTAGGGCACAGATTATCCAACAAGTTCTTGGAATGTACTGGAAACAACTTTCTGTTGCAGAAGGTGGAGAAAGCATCTAGGGGAGAGGCTGTTCTAGATTTGATTCTGACAAATGGAGGAACTGACTGAGAATTTGAAGGTAAAAGGCTGCTTGATTGAAAACATGATAGAGATCATTATTTTAAGGATTCATAGGAGGGGAAACAGCAGAATAAAGACAGTGGACTTCAAGAAGGCAGACTTTAGCAAACTCAGAGAATTGGCAAGTAAGACTACATGAGACGAAAATGTAAGGGAAAAAAGTTGTGCGAAGTTGGTAGTTTTTAAAGAACTATTTTAAGGGCAAAAGAGCAAACTACCCCAATGCACAGGAAAAATAGGAAGTAAGAGATCACACTGGGTTAACCAGGAGATTGTCAATGACCTGAAACTCAAGAGAGTCAAAAAAAGTAGAAACGAGGTCAAATTATGAAATATGAATGAAAAAAAAACCCAACGCAAGAATGTAGGGACAAAATTTAAAAGGCCAAGGCACAAAACTAGACTATTAGACTATCTAGGGCCATAAAAGGTCATTAGAAAACATTTTACAAGTACATTAGGAGAAAGACAAAAGATCAGGTTGGCTTATTACTCAATGAGGCGAGAAAGACAATAACAGAAAACACAGCAATGGCCAAATTGATTAATGACTTTTTTAATTTCAGTTAGTAGTGATCAGACCACTAACAGAGAACATCAGTGGTTGGAGCTGAGGAAAAATAGGGAAAGAACAAATTAAGAATTACATGTCTGCAAGGCCTGATGAAATACACCCTAGAATATGTAAGGAACTGTCTGAGGAGCTCTCTGAGACAATAGCAATTATCTCTGAGAACTCATGGAAGACAGGAGAGATCCCAAAGGATTGGAAAAGGGCAAATGCAGTACCTATATATAACAAGGGGAATAAGAACAACCCAGGCAACTATAGATCAGGCAGTTTAACTTTGGTATGTGGAATGATACTGGAGCAAATAATAAAAATCAATGTTAGTACCTAGAAGATAAAGGTGACAAGTAACGGTCCACACTGAACTTATCAAGAACAAATCATGTCAAACCAACCTAATATCTTTCTTTGGCAGCATAACAATCTGCAAAAGAAACCGTTGTTATGTGTAGGCTGGCATGCTCACCTATCACACTGTGTGATCCCCCCCAAGCACACACCCATTCATTTACTTTCTTTTAGACATTTTCTCCTTCTGAGAAGGAATTATTAACCAGGGCTGTAGATGTTGAAACTTCACAGAAGTGTCAGATCAAGCACACTACATACAAAACACACAGCAAACTCCTTCCTCATGAGGGGACTTCTACAACAGGCCACAAATTAATCTGAAAAAAGATGGAGTCCTGGCACAGCTGACACACACACTTGTTGAGGAACTGGTTTGCTATTTTGAGCCCACCAGTTGGAAACCCGATAGTCTTTAAATGCCAACTACTCCATGTTCTGAAATTTGGAATGCAAAGCGTGTTCAGCTGCCAGGGTGTTTCCCAAGACTAAACCTCAAGCAAACAACACCACACAAGGGAAGATGAGAAAACAATGCATAAATTGTGGAATTTTACACAATCTTTGCTCCTTTCTGGTAGTTGGAAGCTCCACCTCTGAGATTTTGAGTGACTCTTTATTTTGCAACCTGATTCCCCTTGCAATTTATTTCCACCCACTGAAAAGAGAATGGTTGTGGGGCGGTGAAGGCAGAAGTAGTAGTCCAGGAGACACACTACAAGAGTAGGGACTGAGAATCAGGGTTCCTGTATTCTATCCTGGCTCTGTGACTTTGGAGAACTTCCCTCTCCTAATGGATGCTTTGTTTTCTGATCTATAAAACGGGGACAGTGCCTATCACATAAGGGAGTCGGGAGGCTTAGTAAAGCACTACTGTGCATGTGTACTTATGCGTGTATATACACACTTACACTTCATCCTATCTTAAAGTGTTTTGTGGGAAGTGCCAAGTGTTAATACACTTGATAAACATTCAGCTTTACAATTCCATGCATCCCATGTGTTCTGTTCCATTTAGGGCATACAGCACCTACCAGCTAGCTCAGGAGCACAGAACATTGATAAAGCAGTAACATGATGCTTTTAGAGAAGGGAAACTTCCATTCCACTCGGGGTTTATCATCAATTTTTAACTGCTGGAAGCGTTGTGGTTTTACACACTTCCCCATGGCTGTAACAGTTATTTTCGGCAAGATGTAGTTCCCATCTTATGAAGAGCTATAAATTCCTCATGTACTGAAGGAGGGTATAAAAGGATCTGAAGCTGAAACTGCCTTTCTCATGGATATCACCTGATCTTGAATCCTCGTGGGGTGACAGCACAGGGTGAAACTGCAGTACTGGCAAAAGGAGAGATTGAAACCCCAATGCAGAATTTAAATCCATTCGGGTTAAAGTCTTCTCCAGAAGCCTGAGGTGAGAAGCTGTTACTGTACTCTCCAAAAGGCAAAAAGACAGCTTCAGGCTCACAAACGAGACACCTTGCTGAATCACGGTAGCAAGAAACATTTGACTTTGTGTATTTTTAGTGCTGGTGCGAGGTCCTAGAGTCTGAAGGTCTCTCCTTCCCCAGTACACATAGAATCATAGAATAATAGGGCTGGAAGGGACCTCGTGAGGTCATCTAGTCTGACCCCCTGCTGAAAAGCAGGACCACTCCCACTAAATCACCCCAGCCAGGGTTTTGTCTAAGTGCCATAGAGTTTCTTACACTGGCCACCTGTGGGCCTCAACCCTGACTTGAGATGAGCCATTTCTAGAAGCGTGAGGGGAGTTCAGTCTGCATATTGAATTTTGTCACTTGCCTCTCTGCCGGGATTAACAAAAAGGGGGGGCACAGTGACAATGGTGATGGATTTTGAGGTACAGATACCCATTCATTTATAGGTGGGTTGAGTCTCCTGAATTCATTTCACAAAGACCACTGCACGGTAATAAAGCAGTGCTAAGAGTTATCAATCAGTACTCATTTGGACTGGTTTCAAGACGGTTATAAAGGTGAAAAACGCTACAGGTCCCAATACCAGTGTCTGCAGCTGACGTCCTACTTGCTTTTAGTCTGCCACTGTGCTGCTGCATCGTGTCAGATAGCCAAAGCACATGTGGAAAACGCTCTCCTACGAACACCTAGGAAAGAAAATAGGCACCTGCAGGTTAGAGCAAGGGCAGAATGCAGACGGCTCCTGATGGAGTCTGAAATCTGGCTCAATCAGTCAGATGTGCTGTTCTTGCTTCAAGGGGTCACATAAGGTGACCAATGTGACGCCATTCCAAGGACTACTCTTGCTGGTTAATTGAAGTAATGAGCCGGAGGGGAGAAAAAGAGATGCTGAAAGAAACGGAAAGGCTCATAAGATGAATAAATAACATCTTGCTCGCACTTAGTCTTTATATATGCCACAGGACTCCTTGTTTGTTTTGCACTTATACTGCATCTCTCCGGAAGAAGGACCCCAGAGCACCTCACCAATCACACATGCCGTAGTCACCTCAACCACCCGCAAAAGGCAGTCACACAAGGACGGGATGCAGCAAGTGCTTAGGAACACCCAGCAACACTGCGTAACAGTTCAGGACAAGAAGTGAAAAATCCCATATGCTAGTAAACCTACTGGGGAATTTAAGAGGGTGGATGGTAATTTCCAGAGGTAAGCATTTAGCCAGGAAACTGGGGTAATGATGAAAAGAGGAAGTGCATACAACCACAGGATTTTCCCCACTCCACTCGTGATTCGGAGATCCTAAAACCAGAAGGGACCATTGTAATCATCTAGTCTCATCTCCTGCCTAACACAGGCCAAAGAACCTCTATCAGTAATTCCTGGATGGAGGCCACCTCCCACTTTCCTGACATACACATAAAGTGCTTCCAGATCCCTAGGTAGAAGATGCTAAATGAGTCTCCCTAATGGGTCTGTAAAATACTTACTGGTCACATGAAGCTGAATTCTCCTTACATCCAGCTGCTAAATGTCATTAAAAGAAGATATAGATATGTTAAATGCTTTCCTGATATTGCTTTTCCATGAAAGCTATTGCTCTAATTGCCACAGGAATCTTATGTGATTGCAAATGCAAGTGGTGATAGAGATTCTGTTGGGAGTAGGAGATGGGAGAAAGATAGCATGGCCTACATCAGCAGTTTTCAAACTTTTTTACTCAGGATCCAGTTGAAAAAAATCCATTTATGCCCATGACCCAACAATCACATCTTTGAGCAATGCATCCCAATCTTTTGGCGGCGGCAGGAGGGGGCCCTGCAACCCAGTGCCTGTGGGTCTGTGACCCAGCACTGGGTCCCAACCCTAAGTTTGAAAACCACTGGCCTACACAACTGTGAAAGGGAGAGGGGTGTCCGTGAGACAATATTAAGATGTAGTCCACTCCATCAAAAAGCATGGAAACCTTTTGCTTCAGAAATGAGAAGCATTAAAGGTTTTCAATACCACCTTAAATTTGAGCTGCAACGGGTATTAATTCCCATCCACATAATAATAATTGGTTTACTTTTGTCAAAACTTCATTTCTCCCTATCATTATAGTGCCTCATTACCCTCTGAGTTCCCATGATTCCAAATGTTTTCAGTCTCACTCTGTATTGCAGAGTTCCCATGATTCCAAATGTTTTCAGTCTCACTCTGTATTGCAGAGTTCCCATGATTCCAAATGTTTTCAGTCTCACTCTGTATTGCAGACTTACCTTTCAGGTGGTGGCCCTGTCTATTAAGACCCTCCAAAGCAAGGCCCCCACCAGTTTTCCAGTTAAACGGCTGGGATTTATACAGACCAAATAAGCAGATGTGAGGTGTGTGCAGTAGAAATGCCCATGCACACCAAAGAACTGTGTCGTGGCACTTTCTAAGAGCTCTGGAGAAAAGGGGCTATGGCAGATGCAGTCCCCTGCCTACTCACAAGGATGGCAGGTTCAGTGGAGATAAGAGGAAGTGACAGCACCATGTAATCATGGGTATTCCTATCGCCCACATCTCTAACACTAAGTCCACTGCCTACACCACGCAGTGAACCAAGACAGAGCACCATTTGGTTAAATCTGCAACAAGGAGAAACTAATTTAATTCTTTCAACTGCTGTTTTCTCTTCTGCCTCTGTGATGGTGCTGAAGTTGTCGCTTCTCATACCACGGTCAATCTTTGCACTGGCTTCCCCCACCTTCCACAGACAACTGAAGCATTTCTTTATCTCCTGCCTAGCTTACACCAGTGCGTCTCTCCTCCTACACACCCCACCCTGCTCCCAAAACACTATCCAAGCTTCTCTCCTGAGGGCTCTTTCTTTCACCTGCTCCTGATTCCATGGTTTCTTTCACACTGATCCTCCTGGCTTGAAACAGGACAAGCTTGCCAAATTCCCCCTTTGCCTCTTTCAGAAACTACTTAAAACCTATCCTACCCTGTGCAACACAGTGACTACACCTCCCATTTTGCATCACAACCCCTCATACCATTACACTGAGAGATCTTTGGGACAGGGACACTTATCTGCTGGTTAGAGGTCATGGTATTCACGTATGGTTTTTAAGTGAGTAATAAAATGAAGCATTTTTTAAATTAAAGAATGGATGGAAATTTTCCCCATGAAATGCAATAAAAATAGTTCTCTGAGGACCTCCCCCCTATAGTGCAGAGAACCCAAACAGTACATCAAGAGGCAATCTTAATCATGTCTCCTCACTGCCCTGGTGCCTCAGTTTCCCCACTTGTGAAATGGAGGTAATATATTGAGCTACCTTTGAAAAGCAATACAATCAAGCACGATCTTCAGTTATATGAGTTCTAAGTATTACTGATACATTCAGTGAAGTTAGTCTGGTTTCACTGGTCAAGCTGAGTGAAATGGAAAGTATTAAAGGGATCACTTTTTAGACTCAAAGCACAGGGTGTGTCAAAATGAAGGTTCTATAAAGTCTAAGATCAAAAGAGGTGCTTCCAAGGATAATTGCAAATAACCAAGTACAAATATTCTTATTGTGTGCGCGCCTAAGGAACTCAAACAGGGATTAGATGACAGGCACTGTCCAAACACACAGACAGTCCCTGCCCCAGAAAGCTCACAATCTAGCATCTTTAATTCCAGTGCAAACATTCTCCTGCAGTTTGCAACCCAACTCTAGCAGCCCTAGGCCAATGCAGGAGAATTAGATAATGAAACCAACTGAACTATTTTCCTTCTGCAAGCTAAAAATAGTGCAAGAAGGTAAAAGCACAGATGGTAAAAAGTGCATCTAAGTTTTTAGACTAGTTTCATTTTAGAAACCTAACGTGTTAAAAAGATACAATGCGAGTACAGTTTTATAAGTCGTAATCTGCGTCCCATCATCTAAATCAAAACACCACAAAGGCAATGATTATTATTCCGCTGCAAGTGTGTGTGTTGTTCCGTTTCTTCTGAATAACAGCTACTGAATAATTTCATATAATTATGACTCTCCCTTGGATTTCCCTGACCTTGGAGTCGCACTTTTCCCTTTCTTGTGAATTCCCAGATTGGGAAGCAGGGGTGAGGAATATCCTCCTCACCCACTACTTTAAGTGAGGAGGCTGGAAAAGTAACAAGGAATTACTGCATACCGAAAACAGAAAATAAAGGGATTTTTAATCAGTCAGCTTCTCTCAAGCACACACACGTTTAGAAGAGAGACACCCACGAATAAAAAGCTGGACTATATTATGTGAAAGAAAGCCATAGTCGCAATATTTGAAATGCAGATTACAACAGTGATGTTGCTTTTCTAAAGAAGCTTTAAACTGAGAAGGCTCAAGGCACGTTAAATCTCTCAACCCCTGTATGAAGTAAGAAACCCCATTTTACTCATCATGACTCAAGCCCCAATCCTGCAAGCTATCAGTCAACTTGGACAGAGCCCCAATGAAGTCAGCGGGAGTTCGAGGCCCGAGTGATCAGTCCAAAATAACACCGCAAACCAGTAACAATACTAAGAACAGAACCTACAAATCCTCCTGGTTCCAAGCTCCTTGCTCACACCAGTAGGCCATACTCCAGGCACTGTAACTAAGGATTAGAAAAAGGCAAAGATGAAGAGTGGAAAGTATCTAGATTCAGAACAGTTTAGCCCCATGAGCAAAAAATGTCAATAAAAAGGGGGTTTCAGCATTGCAAAGTAAGGAGGCCAGCAGGGAAGAATGAGCCAAAAGATTAAGTGGCCCTCAAATACCCATAAGGAAAGACAACAGAGTCCTGGGGCACTTTTAAAGACAGACAGATTTATTTATTGCATGAGCTTCACGAAAGCTCATGCGATAAATAAATCTGCTAGTCTTTAAAAGTGCCCCAGGACTCTGTTGTTTTCTGCAATAGACTAACACGGCTCCCCCTGTGGAACCATAAGGAAAGGTTATGAACATAAAGCAAATGGCAGCATCATGTACTGGCAAAAAATATATAATTTAATTATGGGGGCTAGTGAGATATAGGAAAACACATTGGCTTTTTGGGGATCTCCATTACTAACTGCTCCACTGTTCTTTCCTGCATGTTTCCCCACTGTGAAAGGGTGAGTGCCTCCTGAGAAGAAAGTTGAATCCATAATACACACAATACACCAGTTTGGCGTAGGGAGAGGCAGGAAACTTGGAAGTGGTGTTTTGTCAGCACCAGCAGGAACACATTTAAATTAATGAATATATAAAGTTTAGTAGCAGGCTGTGTTACATTCCTGTTGGTAGGTATGTGGAAAGGTGGAGCAGAGAGCAACTAGAGACTCACAGAATAGCCTTAAACAAATGCATTATAGACCAGACTATTCATTTAATGTTTGCAGAGGTTCTTTGTAGGTCTCAGACATGCTAAGATTTTACCTTCGCTCAAAAAATATACAAAGTCTGCCAACCACAATGTTAGCTGTTCATGGAAGAAAATGGAACACAGAGGGCCACTATTCCTGAGTTCCCTTCCAACAACATTAGTACACAGCCTTGGGTAAGTCACTGCCTCTCTTTGCTTCTTTTTCCCCATCTGTAAAAGGAGGACAAATACTTGCCCATGCTTATGGTTTTAGAGCTTAAGATGAAAGATGCCACGTAACAGTTTGCCTTCACTCACTTCATGAAAGGTTCCTCATACCACCCTTTTGAGATGAACATTTGTTGACCTTATTTTAGAGGTTGAAGGGGCTTGCCTAAGATCACACATCTAACAGTAATAACCAGCTCTAAGATAGCTCTTTTTGGCCTAGATCACAAGGCACTTTTCAAACAAAGGCAGTATCATACTCCCCATTTTAGACATGGGGAAACTGAGGCACAAGGCAGCAAAGTGACCTGCCCACGGTCACCCAGCAAGCCGGTGACAAGGCCAAGAATAGAAGTCCTGGGCTTTAACCACTAGATGCTGCTTCCTCTGAACCTAAATTTCATGGATTACTAGATTCCAAAGGGGTGGCCGTGTTAGTCTAGTTCAGCAAAACAAACAAGGAGTCTGGTGGCACTTTTAAAGACTAACAAATTTATTTATCGCATGAGCTTTTGGGGGAGAAAATCTTCAAGCAGCTCATGAAGTGGAATTTTCTCGCAGGAAAGCCCATCTGATAAATAAATTTGTTAGTTTTTAAAAGTGCCACCAGACTCCATGGATTATTGAAGACATTAATATAAAATTTCATCAGTCACTCAATGTTTTGTCTGTCTATCTGATCCTAACATCCCCACTTCATTACATTTCGGCCTTCCTCTTTCTTTCCATTTGTTTCTTGGCCTTTTTAATCACATATTCATTACCGATCAGTTTCACTCAAACCTCTTACTTAAAAAGTTTCCCCCCATGCCCTTTCACACCTTATGGTTACCAAATGCAAACCTACTGAGGAAAAACCAAATTCATTTCACACTCCCTCTGATTTCCAGCCCCACCTTACTTTAAATGACAGGACGGAACCAACAAGGAGGAGGCAATCACTGGAGAGCAAGGCCAGAGGGAGATCTTTTTCATTCCTTCAATTTCACCTCCGAGGGCAGCAGTGATGCCCAGAAACTCACTAATGGGGTGTGGGGAGATGGGGGGCAGACAGCCAGCTGAGGAACACTCCCCCGCCCCACTTGCTCCTATACTAGAAGGGGAGCCCAGGCGCTTGGCTGGGGGGAGACGGGGGGCTGAGGAGAGGGAGAGAGGGCACGGGGGGGCTGAGAGAAGGAGATGGGGGGCTGAGGGGAGGAGATGGGGCACTGAGGTGAGGGGGCTGAGGGGAGGAGATGGGGCACTGAGGTGAGGGGGCTGAGGGGAGGAGATGGGGGCTGAGCAGGGGCTATGGGGAGGAGATGGGGGGCCGGGGAGAGGGGACACGGGGGGGCCGAGGGGAGGGGATGGGGGCTGAGGACAAGGGGGGCCGATGGCCCCGAGAGCGGGCGCAGTGGGGCGGACCAGTGGCACCGAGGGCAGGTCTCGGGGTCTGTCTATGGGGAGCGGGCTGGGGGGCACCCCCTAAGTGGGGGCGGGGCGGTGTCTCACCTGGACAGGTGTTTCAGGATCTGCTTCTTGATGAGCCCGGCCATACCGGATCCGGGGGGGGGGGCTCCTTGTCGCGGGGGGGGGCGCAGCCCCTCAGCCACTGCCGCGCGCGGGGCCGCCTCCTGCCATCTCCCCGCCAGCCCTCCCCGGCTCCGCCAGAATCCCGGCCGCCACCGCGGCGCCAGCCCCGCGCCGCCTCCTACCAGCGAGGCGGTGAAGAAGGCAGAGGCGCAGCAGCGGCGCCCCCTGCCGGCACGAGGGGGTAGCGGTTGCCCCTTGCCAGGCACAGGGGAACAGCTGCACTGGCACGCGCCCCGCAGCCTGCACCTGGAACCAGCCCCGCTGGCAGCACCGCCCCAGGCCCCCACCTCACTCCATCGCCCCTGCCTAACTCCCAGTGAGCAGCCCAGCCCCAGGCTCTCCGCCAGCACACTGCCTCTCCTGCACAGGTAAGCAAGTAGGTATCCCACCCTGTCACAGCTCCAGACTATCAATGACACTACTTAGCCTAACCAACTGGGAGTCCTGGGACACCGGGAAAAACTAATATTTATTTACGGCATGAGCTTTCCAGGGGGAAAATCCCACTTCGGCAGAAGCTCGAAAATGCTTATAAGTTCCCTTACTTCAAGCATCTGACGAAGTGGGATTTTCCTTCCTCAAAAGCTCATGGGATAAACACATTTGCTAGTCTTTCAAAGTGCCACAGGACTCCTTGTTTGTTTTGCTGAACTAGACTGACACGGCTCTCCCTTTGGAACTTCCAATACTTACCCTTTCTTTTCCACAGATCTCAGCGGCGCTCTTTCCAAAAGGTGGGAGGTGAAGAATTATCCCCCCTCTGGCAACTGAGTTAACACAGCCAACGTCACACAGTGAGAGTTTTGTTAAGATAGCACAGTGAGTTAGCGATGTGACTCCAGCACCATTTCTATCTCAGCCAAAGCCCTAATCTATACTGTTGTACTGGACAGCAAACCAACCACAAAAGAGTTGTTTTTGGCAGTAGTTTATTGAGAGAAACCATTGAGTACACTTTTGTGGGAATAAACTGTGTCCACACTTGAAGTTTGCCACGTGTGTCATCTGCTTTACTCTCCAGAGTATCTATACACATCACACAGTAGTAAACAGCCAGAAGTTTAGCATGAATCTAGCAGGCACATCACTGACAAGATAGAAGAGGACCTGCTTCCATGGTTTCAGTTTCTATGCTATGACAGAATTAGGGCATCAAGATTATGGGACTGAATTTGCCTGTCTAAAAACAAAGCAGAGAGGATCCCATGAGCTACCATGTTATAAATGTCCTACTGCACCGCTCCCTAATTCCAGCTTTTGCCTTTATTACAGCATTTATCACTCATGACCTTGGACCCATCTCAGATTCTTGTTGGCAGAACATCTTTAGCTTAGTTTCACACCTCCTTTTTGCACAGCTCATTTCCAGTGACTTTCTGGCAAGCAAATACTTTAATGGTAAAGAGGACATGGGTCAGGCTAAAAAAAAAGTTTAACAGAAACACTTCACCTGTTACTGGTGTCAGACAAGATTGAAAGTGGAAAAAAATTTAATTTCATTTCTTCCTTGATGCTTTTTTTTTTTTTTTTTTAAACTGAGTTCTCCTCAAATACACCCATGAAAATAATTAGTCAGTTTCACTTTGCAATACACCAATGAAAATAATTAGTCAATTTCACTTTACAATCCCATGTACCCATACAAAACTAGGACAGATGGATTGTAAATACAAGAAGCCAACATGATGCTGTGTGTTCTGTTTTAAGCTATTCAGTGAAATACTAAAAAAAAAAATCATGGGAATGATTCTGTTGCTCTTCTGTTTATAAGCCCTGTGTTTTAAAACACATTTGAGTCAGTCAGCCTCTTAAACAGACAAATGTCCAACCCTGAGTAAGAAATCCTTGTTCTTTAGTGTCTATGGAAGATGGGAACAAAGCCTATGTTTGATTTTTACTAACATTTCAATCATGATCATCAGTAATTCCAGCCTATTTTCCCTGCTTTGAAATTACCACACATACAAAAAAAAAAAAGTTGGCAGATTTGTATTGGAGAAAATAGTTGACTGACTTCAATGTATGGGTTGGATATACTCAATTCTTTGAAACCATAGGCAGATTTCAAGACATCCCACACTATTTACTCTGTGGCTTTCCTACAAGCCTTTAAAAACCAAGGCTTTGTCTGCTGTAAACAGACAAGATTTCCTGATATTATATGTAAAAGGATTCTCCTTTTGTTCTTAACAAAGATCTTCTCTTTCCCTCCCACTGGGCTGGAATGAAGATTGTTATGCTTCTGCCCAGAGATGCATGTTTGCCCATGGTTTATGTAAGACTAAGTAATGGAAAAGCTGATACAGGATTTATATGATGAAGACTTACAGAACAGGCATATAATTAATGCCAGTCAAGGTGGCTTTATGGAAAATAGGTCTTGTCAAAGAATGAATGAAATCAGGTTTGCTGCAAGACATTACAAAGATAATTGCACGGTGTGAAAGACTTATGAAGCATGACTTAGTACCACATGACATTCCAACAAAAAAAAGCTTGCATTGTCAAAGATCAATAAAGACCATACCAAAGGCAATCACAGCTGGCCAACCAACAGATCTCAAAACAGAGTCATCCATGAGGAATCAACTGTTTCCAATGAGGTTCATCCAAGATCAGTACCAGGCCTGACACTATTCAACACTTCCATCAATAGTCCAGAGTTAAAACTACAATTGCTGCTGCTAACACCAAGATTGGGCCAGTAGTAAATAATGCTGAGGAAAGGGCAACCCTACAGTGTGATCTGCATCACTTAGTAAACAGGTTCCATTTAACAAAATGTGTTTTAATACAGTGCTTTTCAAACTTAGAGTTGGGACCCAGTACTGCTTCCACCGCCACTAGACTAGAATGAATTGCTCAGAGATGTAATTGCTGAGTCGGGAGCATAAATTATTATTTTCAACTGGGTCCTGAGGAAAAAAGTTTGAAAATCACTGTTTTAATACACTCAGGTGCTAAGTAATGTATCTAGGAACAAGGAATGCAGGCCCACTACAGAACAGGGGAGCATACCTGGAAAGCAGTGACTTCCAGAAGCATGTAAGGATCAGAGTGAAGTGCCAGGAAGTGATCCTGAGATTTATAAACTGGGGGAATATTGAGTAGGAGTAAGGAGGTGATTTTACCTCTGTATACAGCACTGGTGACCAATACTGGAATATTGCCTCTCGCTCTTGTAACCACATTTTAAAACAGATGCTGGAAAATAGAGAAGGATGCAGAAGAGAGCCACAAAAATTATTTAAGTGCTAGAGAAAATACCTTTCAGCATTAACAGCTCAGTTGACATAAAAACAGATTGAAAGGTGACTGGATAAAAGCACATAAATACTTTCACAGGGAGAAAATACCAGACACTAAAGGACTCTTTAATCTAGCAGAGAAAGACATAACAGGAGTCAGTATCTGGCTTCCAGTTGAAGCCAGCCAAATTCATTTAGAAACTAGGCCGTAAGTTTTTCAACAGTAACCGAACAAGGCAAAAATACAGTGGATTCGCCATTTCCTGGAGTCTTCAAATCAAAGGAAAATAGTTATTAGCCAGACAAAGAACACAAGATATTGACTCAAAATTGGGTGTAAAGTTATGACCTGTGACATACAGGTCAGACTAAAGAACTAATGGTGCCTTCTGGCCTTAATGCTAAGAGATGGCTGCACAGTTTACCTACGATACAGCCTGCAGAATGCAAAGTGCTACTGAATCGTTATCATCAATAACACTTAACATCTGCCAGTCAAGAGGCATATGTTTCTCCCAGCACTCAAAGAGTCATTTTTAGATGAAAATTTCAGCATGTGAACCCTCCTCTTGGAGCAAGCTCCGAGTTTACAGACTGGCTCATTTTCATAGTTTACACAGCACAGCCTGCAGGGACAGTCAGCGAGCTTGCCTAAACCTATTTGAGCAAAGTACTCCCGCTAGTTGGAGGGCAGTTTATGCTGATCTACCAGCCCACAAGCAATTAGACTGACTTGTTCCTTAATCAACACAGAGAGCAGTCACAGCAGTGCAGAGAAGTAGCTTTGCTTCCCACACACCTTGTATAGAAAGTAAACAACTCTTCGCCCTTCCTCCCTTCCTAGACACAGCAAGAGCCACTTGGGAGACGCTGAACATGGCTATCATTTTCCACCAAGGTTATGGCCAAAACATACAGAGCAACTCTGCCTGTATGGGGGTAAAACTCTTAGTGAAATGCAGATGTGCTGCTTCAGTAAAGCATAGCACTTCCAAAAGCAAGACTCCATTATTACAGCTAAGGGACTCTGGGTCTTGTGTAACAGAACGGGTATATTTGAAAAGTGAAATGAGCCCAAAACACAGTGGCTGGCTTGACAACGCAGGTGACGTAAGTACAGTCTATTCACATAGTATGTGGAGCACAGGTAATAGCACTGGCAACCATTCTACAAACGAGAGGTACTTTATTGCAATATATAGCACTAGAGCAATGTGTCCCTTAGGTTACAGCAGTTAATTGCTATGGTTTGTTTCTATATGGAAGGCACTGCACTTCCTGTGAAATAAGTCAGATTTTGCAGCACAATATTTTACGGAACATTGCAGGGCTACCACCGCAGTCTCTTGAGACTAATATTTTTATTAAAGACCAGTATTTATAGCTTTTATAAAAGTGTTTCATATTGCAGGGAACACATCTCTAAATAAAGCCAACAGGGGGGAAAAAAATCGAAAGAGGGTAGAGGGATGTTAAAATGGGAATCTGAGGAAAGAAAGCATGAAGGACGAATGCAGCACAATGGTATAGGTCAGTGGTTCCCAACCTGTGGTCCGCGGGAACTTTCAAAGTGGCCCAGGGCTCCTCTCCTGCTGGCTGCAGAAGGGACCCACTGCCTAAGGAGCCAAGTGAAGCATGTGCTGGGGTCCTTGCTGGAGTCAGGGGGAGGGGAGCACTGGCTCCAGAACATGTGCAGCCAGAGAGATGGGAGATCAGTGAGGAGGCAGATGGCTTTGGGGGTGGCGGAGGGGCCTGCTGGCAGAGCCTGATGGCTCTTCAGGGCTGTAAACATTTTATCTGTGGCCCTTGAGCTAAAAAGGTTGGGAATCACTGCTATAGATGAAACAGGAGTAGAGGGGGTAATCTACCTATCAGGTCCCTCATTCTACGGGAGACTGCAAAACACATAGCAAAGCACATCAGACTCTCTGTATCCAAACCAGCATCAACATTTTATTGTTACATTTCTAAAGGAAATGGGGCAAAAAACAGTTCCAATGTATCAACCCAGGGCACCTCAGATCAGACCTTCTGCAATTTGAAGGGGCAGCGGGTCTCATCATACTGTTTTGATATCAAATCCTGGGGACGCAGCACCTGCGTGTTCTGGTGAAAAAGAACATAAGAGAGAAACAAAGGAAAGGATAGCTTGACTCGCATCTTTATCTTTCTGGACGGGTCATTCCTGGCCTCGTTGGCACCATCATGGGCCTGGAGGGAGGTCTCATCATTGGAGGTCCTGGCATCATCTGCATGTGTCCTCCCATGGGCGGCCTCATCCCTGGAGCTACAACGAGGCAGAGAACAGAAAGCATCAGAATCGGGTGACAGGCACCAGTTCAAAACAGGCTGAAAGAGGCCAGACCTAGTTACTCCACTTGGAAATTTCTAATTTCAGAAAGAATAAAATCATTAACTTACAAGTTTGCTGGACACAGGGAATAAATTTTCCTGAGAAAGTGTCTAGTGATTATAAGACTAGGAGCCAGGACCCTGGGGTTCTCCTTATTTTGACAAATGAGTTGTCCATAAACATACAGTTTACCCACTTATGAGATAATGGTAACAATTACCTCACAAAAAAAGTTGGGAATTCTTAACTGGAAAGTGCTTTGAGATCCTCTGATGTAATGTTACAGAATGGCCAAAACATCTCATCTCTTTGAAGGACATTATCAGAAGGGAAAGCTTGAATCATTACAAGCACCAGAAGAGCACTCGAATAATTGAACGAACACTATCTGCCATTTATACCTCTCACAAGCACTGTGCTGCCTGCTAATTTAATGCGGCAGTACTCAAAGAGAAACTAGAAACTTGGTATTTCCGCAGGCTGAGACTTACCAGGACCAACTGGCATCATTCCTGGAGGAGGTGGACCCATCATTGGCATCATTGGGGGTCCACCCATATGGGGAGCTGGCATCATACCAGGTCGTGGAGGACCAGCTGAAAGAATATGCATAAAAATTGATCACACACTAAATGGATTTAGTCATGTTAGCACTTGTGAAAGGAATGAGGAACTGTCGTTCATAAACACTTGTGAACTGCTAAAGATCTTCAGTCTGTGTCTTTTATGTTCTCTTATGATAGTGTATATCCCTTTTCAATTTTAGTCCACTTTTCAGGAGCCAAGACATTACTTAATCACCTGCTGCTGTACATCTAATGAAGACAGCCACACTATCCCGCAACGGGGCTCTATTAACTAAAGATCTTCTCCCTTTCTCAACTGAAATGCAGGGCATTTTTTAATAATTTTTCTGATACTTTAAGAACACTAGTGGTGTAAGTGGCTTCATTAGCAATAATAATTTATTTTACAGGCAATTTCATTGAACAACACCGTGCAAAATGGTAGTCAGAATGAATATGCTAAAAAAAAAAACAATTCCAAGATTATTCAGAGTCATTGGAGCACTCACAAAGAACTGCTTCACATTTTCATCCTCAGGCTCAGGGAAGGTTTTGTAGTCAGAAAATGTAATATTTTAAGTCAGAGAACAATTCCTCGTGAAGAAAAAAAGTGAGCAGCAGCCAGCAAACAGGTACACTGCTGGCATGCTACTCACAATGTAAGAACTAAATACTCAAACTTACGGATATTGGGAGGAGGGGGGATCATGGCTCCTGCAGGAGGTGGGGCAGAGAACGGAGTAGGTGGGATTTTGCCTTGTTGAAATGCAGCCGCTACATTGGGAAATAAGGGAAGAAAGTGATGAATTTGTTAACAGAACTTCTCTACTGTTCTCACAATACTGTTCTCTTCTCCATCCCGAAATTTTCCAAAATGTAATTATTTACATCACGCTACAATCACACACAGACACAGTCCCTTGAAACCACAGCGCAGGTCCCAGCCGCAATTCTGCTTCTATTGAGGTAGAAGCACACACTGTATGCCTTTTGCCTCCTAAAAACAGGAATGGGGAATAGTGAGGTGATAACATTTGTGGATAAAACAATAATCTATATTAGCAAAGACTAGAGAAGACTGTGAGGAACTTCAAATCGTTAATTGAATGGGAAATGGGATGGCAGATGAAATTCCATGATGATAAAAGGCAAAGTAATGAACAAAGGAAAGAAAACACCAGCTACTCAGATACATTGCTGGATTCTACATTAATTGCAACTGCTCAGGGAAAAAGACATGGACGTCACTATGTAGAATTCAATGAACACCTCTGGTCAATGTACACTGATGGCCAAAAATATCAGACAAAAGGGCTATAATGGATAAAGAACAGAACAGAAAATATTGACAGCATTATGCCCTCTAGAATTAATTGTAAACTGTCATTTGGAATCCTGGGTTCAGTTCTAGTGACCTTATCTCAAAATGTAGATAGCTAAAAGAGATTGTTCAGAAACAGGCAATGAAAGGCATAGGAAGACTTCCATAAGAGAGATGACTGAAGAGACGGGGATTGTTTAGAGGAGACAAATGAGAGGAACACAGAGACAGCAAAATAATCAGTGCTATTGAGGAGTGAAATTTAGTACTTGACTTTACCCCCACAACACAAGAACAAAGGGGACCTTCAGTGAACATCAATGACAACACATTTAAAACTAAAGGAAAATTCATTTCCCTTACATATAACTAGCCTGTGGAATCTGTTCCCATTAGATATATAAATGAGGCCAGGAGACCAATACAATTAAAAAAAACAGATCAGACACTTATAAAAGTAACTTTTACATTGACATTAGATAAATATGAGGGTTTATATTCCTGTGTTTTGTTCTAAGGACAAGAAGCAATGGGCTTAACTTACAGCAAGAGAGATTTAGGTTGGACATTAGGAAAATATTCCTAACTGTTAGGGTGATTAATCACTGGAATAAGTTGCCTAGGGAGGTTGTGGAATCTCCACCATTGGAAGTTTTTAAGAGCAGGTTAGACAGACACCTGTCAGGGATGGTGTAAGAGGGTACTTGGTCCTGCCATGAGTGCAGGGGACTCGACTGGATGAGCTCTCACGGTCCCTTCCAGTTTCTATGATTCTATAAGAATGCAAGCTAACCACTAGCAGCATGAATTGCTCAAAAGCTTCATATCCTTTTGAAGCCAATGACAGCAGAGTGTTCTAGGCAATCTGCAGGATTAAGCCCTTAGAAAGGCACCAATCATGGGGAACAACCATAACCACATGAAAGATGAATCAAATGAATCTCTTTTGTCATAGGCTTGCATACATTTACAGATCTGCAGATGTGCAGCTCTATGGCTGTAGCAATTAATGAAAACACTACCTACCTTGATGGGAGAACTTCCCCAAGAGAGGGTATCTATGTCGAAAGGAGATGTCCTCCCATCAACACAGCGCTGTTTACACAGGGGTTATTTCGATATAATTATATTGCTCTGGGGCATGGATACTGCCAAAGCGATGTAGTTATATCGACATAAGTTGGTAGTGTAGGCCAAGGCTGAGAAAAAGGGAAGAGGAATTACAGGTACAGGAATAGTGTCTTGGCTTTCCCACAACAGGAGAGAGCTCAAAAGACATCTTTCAGACCTGTGACATAACTATTAGAAGTCACTGATATAGGAAGCTGTTTCACAGTAAGGGGTTGGAACACAGTAATTTAGGATAACATTCTATAAGCTTGCAAAAGGGATCTCCATTCAAGTAGATGGAGCTAAGGCAAAAAGACCCTTCAACTAATGCCTACCAATGCACCACTGTCATGTGAACCCTCATCAATTTTAAGAGAAGTTCCATCCACTGAGTAGCTACAGAACAAGGTTCTTTGTTACTTTCCTATTCAGACCCGCAAGTCAGGACCATCAGCATTACAATTTACTTCTCTAATGCAACAGCACAGAGGTAGGAGAGAGCCTTTTACATGAAATGATCCAGATCATGAGGTGATGTTTCTTACTTGTTTTATCAATCAGGCTCTGTGCTTGTTCCTCCATCCATTTCTGATAGTAATCTTTCACATTCTCTTTGTGTTTCCTGCCACTGCAGTGGGTCTTTCTCACAGATGGCTGCAAAATGAAGCAATGCCATTATCCATGCACTAAGCACACGCGACCCAAAGATTTACCTCACAGTTATACCAAGTCCCCACACTTGCCGTCAAGAAACACACACACAGGTTGAGTAGCATATATAGTCAGATGACTGATACAATCCAGGATCTATGTTGGAAATTATAGATCTTAAATTTTAAAAGTTTATTTTCTATCATGTGAACAATGTATCTCTCCCCACTATGTTCATTGTGACACCAATGTGAGATATTAACTTGTGTGCTACCAACACATCTCGAGGAACCCATGAATCATTAGATGAGGGGTACAGCTTATATGGAAATACAGACCTTATGTAAAATTTAAAATTTGATATTCTGAGAGTGTTTCATCTCAGCAGAGAAATTTTACTTTAAAGTCATGTATCTTCATTTTAATAGAACACCAAATGTTTCACTTATCGCACAATTCTAAAATAGAATTTTCAGTAAATCTACTGTTTCTCAAACAATAAGTGTTCAAACTTGTGTTTTATGCTACTGACAAATGAATCCTGACAGGCATTTGTCTGTGTAATAGCTTTACACTCAATGCTAACACAACACATCATGTTGGGCCCACCCACTTTTTCTTCCTTTTGAACAATCTAACCTGCTAAAATTGTACCATTCCATCTCACGGATAACAGTACCTCTCTTATCAATGCAACAATGTTATCTTTAAGAGAATCTCTCAGATATATTACTCCTAAAGCAAATATATATTTATGTAACAACGTACCCTGTACCAAAAGGGTAGCCATGCTAGTCTAGTTCAGCAAAACAAACAAGGAGTCTGGTGGCACTTCTCAAGAAACTAACATTTATTTATCACATGAGCTTTCATGGGAGAAAAACCCCACTTTGTCAGATGCTTGAGGATGGGGAACTTACAGAATATACCCTCTACTACCTTTTCAAAGGAAAAAGGGATTTCATTTTCAAATGCATACTGTCTAAGGGGATGAATGGAAAGAATTTGGTACTTACAGAGTCATGGGTGAGGTATGTGTCACAATAGTCACAATAAAACCTGGAGGAAAGAAAAACCTGTGTTAAGGGCTGAGGAAAGTATTACTTATTTCAAGTACATACAAGAGTAAATATATATATATGTATATGTGGGTATGTAGGTAGGTGCGTGTGTGTATATATATTTTCCCAGTTAAAAGCAGTTACTTAGAAAAGTCACACAATTATTCACTCTGGCGGGAAGAAGTGTACTGTTCAGATTTATCCTCGTCAACACCAATATGTGTCTGTCACCAAAAATCTAAAGAGCTCCTGAGGCCTCTACCCCCTGCCTGGGCTCTCAGGGCTGGGGCTATAACTGGTTTATTGTTACACTCTCCCCCTACCACGATCACCAGCCCCCCACTCCCCCAGCCCCCACACAAACCCACCTCTAAGAGGCCAACGCTCCATCTCCCCTCCCGTCGCCACCCCGCCCCAGCGACCACGTCCCTGCCACAGGGGACCCCGCCTCCGCCGCTCCCCGCCGGGGCAGCAGCAGCCCTGAAACACGGCAGGTGGAAGAGCGGAAAAAGGAGGTTCCCCGCCGCCTCCCCACGGCCCCTTGGGCGGCCGCGGCTCGCTCACTTAGGCATGTTGCTCCAGGGCCCCGGCTCGCCAGGAAGTGAGGTAATCACTACGCGACCTCTTCTTCCCGCCTCCGCCGTGCTTTGGCGTGAACCTCCCCCGGGCTCCCGTAGAAAACGCGTGTGCGGCTGCGCCGAGACTGAACAGCGTCCTACGACGTTCTGCCCCCCTCCCAACGCCCCGGCCCCGTGGGACGCCGGGATTTGTAGTCTTTCTCCCGCCCCAGGCTCCCCATGGTGTCTCGCGAGGGTCAAACTCAGTCACCCGCCAGTGATTCGCTTTTTCCTTGCGGAAATGTGGCTCTGGGGATGTGAACCACAGTGTGTCAGCTGAAGGCAAGGTCTGTTAGAGGAGTCCAGCAGCTGATTGCACGGAGTCAGCATGAATATCATCAGGGTGTTACCAGGGTCCTCATGAATAGCCTCATAAACACCAGGAGAACAAGTTCCAAAGGGGTAGCGGTGTTAGTCTAGTTCAGGAGAACAAACAATGAGAGATCCTCGGAGATGCTTTGATCAGATTGATATTAAAGGCAGAATAGGAAAAAAAAAGTAGAGCACTAATAAACAATGCGGATGAGTTTGTGGAAGGAAATCTGGTCTGAGCACATATAGTCAGACAGCAGACAGGATTAAAAATGCGAGAGAAAATAATTTAAAAAACAGAATGGAGGAATACACAGATATATCAAAGGAAAACAAGATGAGGTGTTGAGAGGAATGAAAAATTGGTACCCCCCTGGGCCAGACGGGGTGTGCCGATTTTGTCTAAAATGTCTAACAATCCTCCATGATCATTTAACTTGAACAAGTTAATGAATGTTTGAAGAATGGATGTCAGGAAGGATGGTGACAGGAGGATCATCTTCATATAAAAAAAGGAAGAAGGCTCCAGTGATCCTATGAATTGTAGACCAACTATAAAACAAACAACAAGGAGTCTAGTGGCACTTTTAAAGACTAACACATTTATTTGTCGCATGAGCTTTTGTGGGAGAAAATCCCGCTTTGTCAGACGCCTGAAGATGGAGAAGTGCAGATGAATGGGAGGAAAATAAATGCAGGGAAGTGTAAGTCATAGGATCAGGCCACACTGTTACAGCAAATCAATGCAGTTGTTTAGATTCAAACAGTGGACAACAGCATATAAGAGGGAGGTGAGGGAAGAAGGAAAGTAGAATTACCTGTTGTAATGTGGGAAAAAAAACAACACACCATAGCCTCTATTTAATCCTAAATTGACAGTGTCAAATCTGCATATGAATTACAATACTGCAGACCAACAATGTTTACCAACTATGTAGTTTAGTGTTTAGTGGAAACTTCTAATGGCAATTCTGGCAAAGATGGTCTGTGCAAGTTCGCAATGGAATGTTGCCTGCTGTGCAAGACGGCTCCGCGGTAAACACAAAAAGGGACAAAGGACCACTTCAGATTAAACAGAAGGATTACAGAAGATGCAAAGCAAAGAAAGAAAATTTTAGAACTGGTGTGGCTAGATGACCAAAAAATAAATAATAGGGTCCCACATTCGTGGATCACTGTGACACTGACGATGAACAAGGTTTATCCAAAAACCATTCCCTTTCTGCAGCAATATATGTTTAACTGGAAGACTCAACTCTACCTGGAAGGGACTCTCAGTGATGAAGTCCAGATTAAAAGAGACTTCTATCAAGGGAATTCCTTATCATCAGTGTTGTTCATGGCAGTGATACTGCCATTGACACGAATGCTCTGTGAGATAAATTGTGGTTATTACCTCAGTGCAGAGCAACAACTCATTAACCATTTGTTGTATATGGATGATCAGAAACTATATGGATGGTCACAAAAGCAGATACAGAAATCGATGATGTATAGGAAAGTTTGGTGAAGATATAAAGCCACCGGTTGGCTTGGCAAAATGTGTGTTGGCATCTGTCAAGAGGGGTAATCAGGTACAATCAGGTGGCAAGCAAGTTAACTAAGGTACTATCCATTATATATCCCAGCATGTACCGTACAAATACCTTGGAAACAGGGAACTGTTAGAGTTTTAACATAAAGAAGTCAAAGAAGAAGGAAAGAAAGAATATTACAGATGAATAAGAACAACCCTAAGGGCAGAACTCAATCTGAAAAATTAAAGAATTTGATCCAAGCCATTAATATGTAGATGATACCAATAATATGGTACACTGCTGGAGTGATGAAATAAAATCAAGAGGAGATGAAACAGCTGAACATCCAAAGAGGGAATGTTCCTGCTTGATGCATTGAGTAAGTAATATCAATCAACATGTGGACAGGATGTACATCCGACAATGTGATGCAGGAAAAGATGTGCTACCTGTGGAGGAAGCAACTGAGAACGAAGAATATAACATCAAAATATATGAGGCGTCATCCAGAGTAAAAGATCATCTGGTTGCAATAACCAATGATGGCCAAGTGTGTATGCCAGCCCAAGGAGGCCCAAAAGAAAGGAGAAAGCAAATATACAAAGGAATACTTGACAGATTTACACAGAAATCAATAAAAGGAGAGTGGTGGAGATAAGTCAAATCCATCTGTAGTGACTGAAGATTAATGAATTAATGGCTTATAGAAGGGAACCCCAAAAGAGAGACAGAATACCTCTTTGTGGCTATGTCTACACTAGAAAAGTTAAGTCGACTTTGTTAACAAAGTCGACTTAACTTTTCTAGTGTAGACATAGCCCTTTGTTGACCTTATTAAGTCGACTTAACGCTTTAAGTCGACTTAATAAGGTTGACTTAGGCGCTAATTCTCGTCCACTCTGGCTTTAACTCGATTTAAGGAATCGACTTAAGGCTTAAGTCGACCTAAAACGAGGTGTTATTAAGTCAACTTAAGATTTCCGTAAGTCAACTTAAGGAAATGCTTAAGTCGACTTAATAAAAGCCCAGTGTGGACACGGCTTTATTTAGGTTGACTTACGCCTCCTTAAGTTGACCTCAGTTGCCAGTGTAGACGCACCCTGTGAGCGCACAAGAGCAGTCCTTAAAGCTTTACTATATTTGAAGTAAACTGACTGAGAGAACTGCTCCCCAAACTGCAGAATGTGTTCCTAAGAGATGGCGTAACATGTTCTGGCTGGCAGAGAATAATTTACCAAAGTTAGTTCTAATTAGTTAATTCGAACTAACTAATTCTAACTAATTTTAGTTAGTTCAAATTAACTTAATTCGAACTAGCATGGCCCCACTGGAATTTTAGTTCGAACTAAGCAAGTGTCATGCATGGCACTTGCTTAGTTCGAATTAGTCAGTTGCATTAAGCTCAATGTGCCGGTTAGTTCGAACTAAGCAGTTAGTTCAAACTAACATGGCCACATTGACTTAACTCGAACTAACTCGTTTGAATTAAGAGTTAGTTCGAAAGGTATAATCGAATTTATTAGTTCAAATTAAGGAAGCCCTTAATTCGAACTTATGAAAGCCTACTGTGGCCAAGGCTTAAGTTAGTTCGAATTAAACTTCCTTAATTCCAACTAACTTGCCAGTGTAGACATAGAGAGGCTAGGCTTGCTGACAGCATCACGCAAGGTGAAGAGGCTACCTAGGCATGTGATCTAGCTGGGTGTAGTGCTTTGCAGTGATGATGGGGAGCTGGGTGATAGCAGTCCTGGAGGGGTTTGTGCTGCTTCTCACTAGCAAGGCACTGGGACGGACAGCCCAGCCCAGGATGGAGAGGGTAAGACCTCAGGTTGCACTGTGAAGGACCCCATCACATCACCTTGTATATGATTCAGCTCAGAATCATCATCTTACTTCATATATCACAGCACTTACATATTTATAGTGGAAACAAGAATAAGTTTATTATTAAAAAAATCAAGAGTCAGAATAAGAATATTGAAACAAAATCAGAGACTAAATTGAGGTAGCAGGTTAATCTTCCGCCTAACGAAGGCGTTTATCCCCAAAGATCTCTGCAGCCTTTCAGCAAAGTTTGGCTCAGATACTGTCTTCAGGAATGTAAATACATTTATTAGGAGGAAGTTAGGGCGTGTTGTCCTTCTGCTTGTACTCCCAAAGTTCATTGTCTGTGCTACCTGTGGTTTATTTTTTTCTAGGTGCTCCTTTTCTGTTGAGTTCACATCTCTTTGTTGACTTTGTATGTAAATATGTTTCCATTATGCTAGCTTACAGTGGTTAATTTACATCCCAACAGAGACAGGTGTGCCAAGGTTGTTAGGTTGGGCATTAGTGATTCAGTTTTTGACATCACTATTAATTATGTGATCTGTCTGTATATAACATACATTAAAGTATTTTCCTATGATGTGTTTAACCTGAGGGCGGAATATGCTTGTTTATGTCTCCTATGATATTATTGGTTTGTTTGTTTCTTTTTCTTTCCCCTGTACAAGTCACCTCACTCAACAAAGGTTACTGTTTAATTGCTAATTTTTTTAACTGTAAAGTCAGGTCCTGTGTTCTAGGTTAGTCACCTTTTCTGATATATCAGTTTTTCCCAGCTACAAAGAGTATCTTCTGAATTAAATGTCTTAAATAAATCTGGTGTTGGCCAAAAGTCACATCTCTCTCCATGTTGCTTGTTATTTTAATTTGTTTTTCTTTTCACTGCACTGATATTCTCATGCAATTGTCTTGTAATGTTTATTATATAAATACTGCAACAGGAAATTTCCTCTCAATGATCCTTAGAACTGATTCCACTGTTACATTTGCTATGCAGAAAAACACCAGGATGCTTATGTTAAACATTATTAAGTTTCCTATGTTTCCAGCTTTCCTGTTAGGTTTCTGTATACTCTCGCTGCTGGTGACTGGGTCTGACATTTGTTTCAGGCTTCTTTTTCTCACAGGAAACTGGTAATGCCATCTACAAAGAGGGGTTATGTTCTGCTTTATTTTAAAAGGTCTGTGAATGTGTGGGAGAAAGCAGGGATGGTTTAGAATTACAAAGTAAAAGGACTCCCTTGTAAAATGATAATTTAAATACAAACTCCAATGGTGTGATGAGATTATTTTATATTCTTTGGTAAATTAATTGTTAAATATTAATGATAGAGAAACAAATACTTCAAGACAATGTCAATTGAATTTGAAGAGTATATTTCTGCTTGAAAATGGTGTACCTACTGCTGTTACAAGTAACACTTACAATTACTGTGGCCATGTTTACACTACAAAGTTCAGTCAACACAAGTTACGTTGGCAAACAGCTGCTGAAGTTTGTGTATCAGGCAGATATGTGTACACTTGGCTGCCTAAATCAGTACTGTGCATGCTCACCAGGAGTGCCTGATGTAAAGAGCAGTGCAGCGTAGGTAGATATCTTAGGGTGCTCTGTGTTGCCCTCTGGCGAAATGCCTTTTGGGACATTTTCTCAGTACTTCGGGATTTTTGTTAGAAGTTAGTATGAAAAAAAGTTTCCTGTTTTTTCCGTTTGCCCTATTCTGTTCATTCCCTCCAATTCACTTGGCATTGGCCCCTGTTGGACGACAGGATAATGGACGAGAAGGATAATTGGTCTGGCTTAGTATGGCCATTCTATGTTCTTAACTTACTGTACACTAAGTGCTGTCAGATCTACTAAGGGACTTTTCCCCAAACTCATTTATATAAATTTTTAAACTCCCATTGACTTAAATGGGCAAATTTTTTTTGGTACTAATTTCTTACGGTAATCCCTGGGCAACTCGCTACTATCCCACATAATCACTGTTTCTTATGAAGTATTATTTAGGGCCCAATTCTGCAAACATTTCAACATCTGACTAATGTATGTATATTGAAGTGCTTACTGGATTGTAGCCTTTGTTTTAACTGGGACTTCCAGCAAATTCAGACATCTGCTTGACTATATCAGCTTGTAGGACTGAATTAAGCCTTATGAAGTTGATTCCTTGCTGGTCAGAGTTTTAAAAAACATCAACACAAGACCGTACATATTTGTAAAGAATTGTTTTTAAATAATCAAGATGTACTGCTTAAAAAGGTACTGTACATTGGATGTTTTCATTACACAGTTTCGAAATAGTCAAATTGACTGTTTTCCATTCACTCGACTTGGATTGTTGAAATTAAACTAGTCTGGTTAATCATTTTCTTTTTCTTTTTTTTTTTTTTTGGTGTGATTTTAATGCATCGTTTAGGGCCTGATTGTCATAGGGGCTGAACAGCAACAGATCTCATGAGATATAGTTACAGTACTTCTAAAATAAGCCCATTAGTATTTTTCCCTATCTAGAAAATGTGAATAATGACACCTGCTGAGCCTATGGGGGATTGTGAACCTGTTTATTCTTATGCTTCATGTATTAGTGTACTGTTTGAATTCATAATGCAGATCAGTTATATATGCTTCTATTTTTAGAAAAAATTGTAATTAACCTGCATCCACAATGTGTATTACATGAAGCAAAACAAACAAGGAGACCTGGGGCACTTTTAAAGACTAACAAATTTATTTATCGCATGAGCTTTCATGGGAGAAAATGTGAAGATTTTCAAAGCATCTGACAAACTGGGATTTTCTCCCATGAAAGCTCATGCTTTAAATAAATTTGTTAGTCTTTAACAGTGCCACAGGACTCCTTTTTTTGTTTAGCAGAACTAGACTAACATGGCTACCTCTTCGGAACTTATTACCTGAAGGTATCACTTACTATGTTCTCTGATTTTCTTTCACATCTCTAGATTAATTTGCCTGTTAACGTATGAAAAGATGCATCTATGCCTGTATGAGTTAACAGCCATGTGACTGATTTACATATATAAATAAGTGCAATTTCTTCTGTGTTTAGCAATAGGATTAATCTTCACATGTAAATGAAGGCAACGTTATATCGTTGATTATTTATGTGCATATGTAAATCACATACCATTACTTGCCCTCGTTTTGTTATTTGAATAAACATGTCATTGATTTGCTTATGCAAATAATACCAATATTTTTCTCTGCTCTGTTGTTTTGAAAAACGAACAAGGAATCTGGTGGCACTTGTAAAGAGTAACACAGTTATTTATGGCATGAGCTTTCGTGAGAAAATCTCACTTGTCAAACCCCTGAAGAGGGGACTACCCCTTGGAACCTGTTGATTTGAGTTAGATATGTAAAGTAGAATAATTCATTCCTTGATGACGTGTCTATTTTTATCATGGGAACTATTTGCATCCGCGTGCACGAGACTGCTATAAGCAGAGGACTGCGCTGCCTACACACTCCATATGCAAATGAACCCGGGCGCATACTCACGCTAAATTTACATACGTCACCAACGTGCCCTTGGGGCTCTCCTTCTACCGAGGCAGCCCCGGCGGGGGCGCTGTTCGTAGTTTGCCTCTCGGTGACGTCACCACGTCTGTGCGTTCACGCCGCGAGACGACGTCCCGGGCGGCGTGCCCTGCGCGCGGGCGGGTTGGCGCGTGCGTGGTGTGGCGTCGTCGGGGCTCCTTCGCTCCCTCCCCTCCCCCTCCATGCAGCGCTGAGCGGGGGAGGCCCGGGGCCTGCGGGAGCGGCGGCGGGCGGCGGCCCCGGCGCCATGGAGGGGATGGACGTGGACCTGGACGCCGAGCTGATGCAGAAGTTCAGCTGTCTGGGCACCACCGACAAGGACGTGCTGATTGGCGAGTTCCAGCGGCTGCTGGGCTTCCAGCTCAGCCCGGCCGGCTGCGCCTTCTTCCTGGACATGACCAACTGGTGGGTCCTGAGGGGGCCGTGCGGGCGAGGCCCTCCCCCTCCCCCTGGCTTCGCCCCTCGCACGGCCGGTCTGCGAGGGAGCGGTCCCGGGGGGTGGCCGCGTTGTCTGTGTACAGCCCAAACAACCCGCCTGCCGTGGGCGCCTTGAGACGAACCAGTTTCGTCGGGCCCTGGGCTGCCGCCTGCTTCCTCAAGGGGCCGGGCCTCAGTTTCCCTCGGGTCGTGGCGCCTGTCACGACATCGGGGGTGGGTCTGGCTGCGCTAGGCAGCCTGCCCGCAGTTGGGTGGGGTAGGGCCCCTTTCCCTCTTCTGCCTGAGGTGGGGTGCCCGGCAAGGGCTTTGTTTCCAGGGGAATGGCCTTGTTAGTCTGTTTCAGCCACACACGCAAGGAGTAGTGTAAAGACAAACATTTTTGTGTGTCACGTGAGCTTGTGTGGGCACAGCCCCCCTTTGTCAGATGAATGAAATGGGAAATGGGGCATGTGAGCGGTAAATGTGTAGACACATTCCAAAGGGGGAGCCGTGTTAGTCTATTTCAGGCAAACACACAAGGAGTCCTCTGGCGTTTCTAAAGGCTAACAAATCTATGTATGGCATGAGCTTTTTCCTGGAATTTTTCTGTTTATCGCAGGAGCTTTCCTGGGCACAATCCCGCTTTGTCAGGTGAATGAAATGGAAAATAGAGCATGTTAGCTGTAAATGTGTAGCTACATTCCAAAGGGTGAGCCGTGTCAGTCTAGTTCAGCAAAAACAAACAAGGAGTCTTGGCGCTTTTAAAGACTAACACATTTATTTATTGCATGAGCTTTCCTGGGATTTTTCATGAGCTCTTCTCGCACAAAAGCTCATGCGATACATATGTTTATTGGTCTTTAAAAGTGCTGAAAGACTCCTTGTTTGTATAGGTACAGAGAAGGGTAGGTCACAAGGTTAATTTATACAGATCTAGAGGGATAGCCTGTTAGCCTATAAGTGTTTGAATCCGCACTGCAGGAGGACCAAGAGGGCATTAGCACCTTCTCCTGCTGCCACCATCTCCCACAGTCCTGCTGACTTTCTGAGGGTCACATGAAAGAGCAATTAGAATCAGAAATATGGTAATGTCTTCCTCTTTCCTAGCACATTGACTGATTTTGGTGACATGAATTCTTATCCTTGTTTGCCTCACAGAGCTCACAAGACTCTGGGAAAATGAGCTGGTGTTTCTTATGTCTGAACCATCACTACTAAGTTATGGGCTGAATTTCAGTTGTTAGACTCCTTGTCATCATTGGTAGAAAGATCCAGTTTGACTTACAGATCCAGGTGACAATTAGGAAAAAAAAATCCCTTTTATGAAGTGAGAGAAAAAAAAACACACCAGGAAAACCAATTAAATGTTTTAGTCATGCACTTGATTGTTTCACTTGAAGGGGGAAATTGCCTTTTTGTGGAGGGAAGAAAGAGTGAATGATTAGCAAATGCTGGATCCGTCCTAAGTTATCCGCATGAACTCAGGGAAGGTATCACATGAGGAAATGGTGAGTTTCTTTGGGATAAATGTGCTCATAGCACAGTATTACTTATTCAAAGCTTTTGGGACAGTAACATAAGTACAAACTGTCTGCTTTATGTGATGGATTTTTTTCAGGGTAATATTGGCTTTTCTCTGTACATTACTTTTCTCTGGGAAGAATAACTTCATTGGCCAACAGTGTGAACATGTAAGTTATCAGGAATGACATAAAGGGACTTTTTCGGTGCATCTTTAATAATTTTGGTTTATGTTAGGAAAATATTTTTTTCTTCAGGAATACTACCTGGCCACTAAATACACCCGTCACTGCTTCCTCTATAAATTCCCTATTTTCAGGCATGAAGAAATCAGTCATAGAACTGACATTTGTGTGAAATGCAGTGCATCAACAGCTTAAGCAACTGTCGTCTTTATGAATTTTCAACGCAATTAGTCAAGCATTTTTTTCCATGAGTTTGAGTTATAAATGTTTGACTTTTGGATGTTGGCTTGTGCTCTGCTCAGATTGTTCCATCTTTGTACGAAAGGAGTTATATAAACATTAACAACAAATTCTGGATATAACTAAGTGGATTTTGGAATACTGAAAGAAATTTTAAATTGGTCAACCTTCAGGCTGACATTTTCAAATTGGATGCCTATATTCATGTCCTTAAAGTTCATGTTCTTTAATTTAGTAAAGAGGGGCTGGAATTGATGCTGACTGGGATGTTTAGATTGAAATTTGTAAGGAGGAAAATGTCCATTAATTTGAATGCAGTTCAATCAATCCATTGAATAAGGTCCCATTTCTTGTGTATCCCCTTTAAGTGAATGTAGTGGCCATGGAAGCGAGAAATTTAATAGCATTGTATTGAGCCAAGCGTGCTGGTAAGTGCTATGAAAGCTTCTTTCATCTAGACTTACTTGTGTGCCACAATCTGATCTGCAGCATCATTTGTTACGCTAGACCTGGGACACCTGGGTGCTAAAGCACCTCAGTCCAAATCCACAGCACCATGACTATTGCTTATGACTTGCATACTGTATCAGGGTGGTACAGCCAAACTTCTTTTTCACTTGCGGTCCAAGCTGCAATTTGAATCAGCTTTCTTTAAAGAAAAACTTTCTCTCTGGCATGTTGAGGCAATGTGGAAGTTTATAGCTGTATAATGCATGCAAACAGTCCCAAGGAAGCTTTCGACCAGCATTTCCCAAACTAATTTGGCCACAGAACACTTCTGGGCTTGGAATATATTGACAGATCACATATATACTGGTTCCAGGGAGGCCCCATATAAAAAAATTGATGCATGTATTTCTCAGAAGTTGATTTTAAAGAGTTAGCTTTAGTGGGATGTCTTTTTTATTTTACAAAGAACAAAAAATAACAAAAAGAGAAGAACAAAGGGAAATCAAATACCTTTGTATTTTTGATACACACATAATTTCATTTAATATTTTAGAAGGGAAAATATCGCTAGCATCAAAATTTTTTCATGGAACACCTATTCACATCCTGTGGAACACCATTGTTCCACAGAACACAGTTTGGGAAATGCTGCTTTAGACGGTAGCTTTCTAAGTTTCAGCAATGGGCCGCACGCGTATGTTCAGTCTCTTCTGGAAAGTTCATTGTTTTCATTACCAAGTTGCTTGGTCTTCTGTCAGGGAGACGCAACTCACCTCATTGTTCCACACCCCATTCCTCCGAGGTCATGATTACGGCAGGTTGTAGTGGAAGTGTACAACAGGAGCAGCAGCAGTGTGCTTACATGGAAGACCAAGGGCTTCACTTTCCAAGGATGTCATTTTGATGTTCTTCCTGCACACAAGCACAAATTTTAAAAAGATCCCAACAAACCGCTTATGTCGTAGTGAAAACAGTTACTTTCACAACAGTAGTGGAAGCTGCTTTTTGAGGATATCTGTTGTGCCATGACGGAACCTGAAATTGCTTGCCTGCTTGCTGATGACGTATCATGCTGTAACAAATCTGAGCTAGGAAGTGTTTTTGGAGGATACTTCCAATAGTATTTTGTTTGTAATCTTATTGGTCATGCTGATGAATGAATTTATTATAAATTTGCAAGGGGGTGGTGGGGTATTTTAAAAATATTTTGGCGGTTGTCAGAAAAATCTGGACTGTTTCATGGTCAAGCAGTGAATTACTTTAAATTATTTAAATTTCTCATTTTTCCAGTTCAGTATACCACACCGCAGAGAAGGGGACATTGTAAATTCTTCAGACTTCGTGTTAAGCATACTTTAAGAAATGACCTCTTGGCTTTTCAGGAATATAGTGAAAACCTTGCAGGTAGAAAGATGGCACAGATTGCCAAAGTTGTTTTTCCTTTATTACCAAGAACTGTGAATTAAACATTTAATTGAATTAGAGCTACTTTTTCTCCATTTTTCTAAATCATTTCCTTGGAGCTTTTCCTTTCCTTACGAACCAAGCATTCCATTCCCTTTGGGTTGATGCAATTTCTCAGGGTTCTTAGTATTGCCCTTTGGAGCCCAAAATCTACACTGTTCCATTTTCTGGCCATATTTTAGATGCTGGCTGTAAGTTCTCTGAAAATGACACCATCCCAATATGCTTTTTATGAGGAGTTTTGTGATTGAGGAGGGGAAAAAAATAGTGTGATGAGGTGAGCTGCTGGTTGTCTTGTCAGACTTGATACTGTTGCCTGGTGCTGACATTGACTTTTGTCAATGATGCTTTGGCACTAAATTATCACTTAATGTTGGAGATTACATGGGTAGTGTAGTCAGAGAACGCATTTTGACGGCTAGCACTTCTGGGATAAAATCTCCTTTCCGTTAAATAGCCTGTTTAACTATCACTCGGCGTGTGTTCCTATCCCCCCTCCAGATGTTACATAATCCAGAAAACTGGCTCTCTGGCACTGAAATGCATCTGGCACGTTAGGTTTAAGTATTGGTGTAAATTGGCTGTTAAAGTGATTTTTGTGGTGAAGATAAGTTTCAGGGAGGTAACTTTAAGTGTTGCGCTATAGTATGACTAGAAACATGTTTGAACTTGTTCCCAACCTTCCCTCCAAACCCCCTAGTAATGTCTAATTGTATCTACATTAGAAATTTTGTATGAAAAACCCTTCTGTGTTAATGTTCCAGGAAACTGAAATATTTAAATTGGACAGGTGTAATGTAGTATGCATATACTGGAACCTATACTGCTATTCTTTCATTTGGACAGTTATTACTGCCAGTGGTCAGGGCAGGTTAGAGCCAGATTATGCAGCAACAGGAAAATTCCTGTAGAGCAAAGTTCATACAGTGAAGTAACTTTTGGGTGAAGTGCATTTGGCAATCTTGGAGCACTGCTGATTTTTAAAGAATTATCCATTTAAGTCTTGTTACAAGTAACACAAACTACTGTAAGAGACTAAAGGAAAATGGGATTGATTTTTTTCTTTATCACTTTGTGTAGAGTCATTTTCACTAGTCCCCCTGTGTAGTTAGTTTCTGCTTTTATGTGGGTATCATATGGCAACAGGGAAGAGAAAAATATTTGTTTAAATCAGAAAATTTTGTTATAAACCCACAAAAATTGGCCCAGGGATGGATTCAGGGGGCAGGTGCAGGACCTGAAAATAGACTGGATTTCAAGTAGATGGTATTCTGTAATTTTAAATCTCTGTCTTAACCCAACCAGATGTTGGGATTTCATGGTGATTCCTTTCATTTAGTATTTTAAAAAATACAGCATCTTTCACCTGCAATACTTATTGATGTATTTGTTTTTTACTTCTGTTGAGTGGGTTGGCTTTTTTAGGTTAGCCTAATAAATGTAGCATTTTAATTGAGGTTTGGCAGCTGGTGAAAAGTGGTTGCCCGACACTGCCTGTTATAAATCTGTGTGTTGTTGTAGTAAGCCTTAATTTCATTCTTTCCTTTCTGAAAGAAAAATATTCTTTGTTGAGACTTTTTATGCATGTCTCCTTGCTAAATTCATGATTTTTTTAAAGGTAGAATAAAATCTCTTCTTGAGGAATTGAAATGTGTATACAAACAGAAATATTTAATGTGTTTTGAGGGTGTTTGGGTCAAAATTGTGATGTTCAAATTTGGCATGGACCACATAGTTATGAATAGATTGCTTTTATATATGACGTCTTCTCTCCAAAGATGCGTAATACACTTTGTTTCTTAAACCTCTCCTTCCTTTATGTGTGATAAACGTTCAGGTTTTATAAGTGGGGAATTGAGGTGCAGCGAGAATCAATCTGTGGCAGAGCTGACAATTTTACAAAAATCTAGATTAAATTCTAGACACTAAATGTTTGAAAAAATATTGGTTGTAAAAAGTCAGTTGTTGCAAGTCATCTAATGGGCATGTATAGGTGAGTGACTTCAGATGGCAAGTTTGCTCTTCAAAACAGTCCTAACGAATTTTTATTATTTTTGTTGAATTAATATATCTCCTGTCTAGGGAGGAAGTGCAGGGAGTCAGGACACCCAGATTCTAGCTTTAGTGTTGCCATTCATTTGCTGAGTGAGCTTAGACAAGTTACTGCATTTTATGTTTTGTCTCCTACAAAATGAAGGTAATGATACCCACCTTGGTTAAGCACTTTGAGCTCTATGGGTGAAAAGTACCTCTATAAATGCTAATATTGGTGTCTGTTCCTTAAACAAAAACACAAAGATAAAGATGCTTTGTAAAGTAAAAATGCAAAAACAAGGACATGTAACCTGGCCACAGTAGACCAAATACCACCACAAAATGAAGGTAAACAAACAAGGAGTCCTGTGGCACTTTTAAAGATGAGCCAATTTATTTATCGTATGAGCTTTTGTGGGAGAAAATCCCACTTTGTCAGACACTTTGAAGAATGAAGGTAGAAATTGGTCTAGTACAAGATATTAGACATTTCATGTGTCTAATACAACAAAAGAATTTAATGTAATTTGCACCCATCAGCCCATAAATTGCACGTAGTGTGCCCACATGAAATAAAGCCCCATGATAGGAAATGTGATTCCCAATAACCAGTCCCAAGTCCCTCATCTCCTCCTAGAAAATACACAAACAATGTGCCTTGCATTGTATCTTGGAGGTTTACTAATCTGGGTGGAGGGGAAGACTCTTCTACAAAGAATACTCTGCTCGCATTCCTCTGTGAAACCAGGTGGTTCATCTTGGATGCCTCCTAAGATTACATCTACCATGGCATGTCCAGAGAAGGAAGCAATGACTCATTGTCTGGACCTATACTGCTCAAAGCTTTATGGGTTAAAATCAACACTTTTTAAATGCCAGCTGGAAGGTGACTAAAAGTGCGGAACTCTGGACACCATTGAGATGTACTTCATTTGTGAAGATTAGTAGTTTTCTGGTCCAGCTTAAGTCTTCAGGTGGCTGTAAGGTGTAGCCCGTATGCAGCATATTGTGGTAATATCTGCTGTCTGTGACAGCGCTATAGTTCACTGTAGTAAAGTCTGTGCGGAAAGAAAAGGTCACACTCTTTTGCCTGGGGCAGATGAAGCCACATTCCGATTACTGCTCCTACTGTAAGTTTTTTTTAATTAATACCTGGGCATTCCAGGGCAGCTTGAGGTCTAACCTGAGCTTTCTGTCAGTGAAAAGGACGTCTGTCACTCTTTCACCTTTTTTTCCTTAATTCGCATTGCGTCTTGTCAGCTAGCTTCTATTGGGGTTTTGGGTCAGTAGCTCCCAGCTGTTCCAGCTTACTCAAGTGAGAGAGGTGAGTGTGATCAATCTACTCAGGATACTACCGTACCTAACAACTCTCTAACTCTTGCAGCAGCTTTGTGTGCTTACTGAAAAGGAGGGGTAGCATTGTAGAAGCTTGCAATAACTTATACACGAGAGCCTCAACACAGATAAGCAGTTACTGAGCGCAGCTATCTGGAGCATTTTAGAAAGAAAGGCAGATGAATCTCCACACCAACTCGTGACCCACTACTGTGAGCCATAGCTATGTTGCCATGTCCTCGTTGTGAGAGTATCAAAAGTACTTAAATTCTCACGCTTGCAAACCAGTTATGACATCAATCAGGCACAGCTCAAGTATTGTCTTCACATACAGCATTACACCTCATAGCTTGTATACATCCAGAGTGCAAATCTAGTTTTGTCCCACTGATGGCTGTTAACTTAAGACACTAAAACTACTTGTCAGGGACCATAGATATGCGAGTCCAAATGCTGCCTCTTCACTTAAGTCTTAGGCTGCACCTAGGATAGGTGCACGTAACAAAAATGAGTCAGAAAGTGCTCACTCTAGGAAACTGGTTAGGATGTGTCAATTTTGTAAAGCTGGCGTTTTGCTTTAAAGATGGAGTGTTACATCCTGTTACTTGGATTTATGTGTAAGTAGAAAGAATATGCTTGGAGGAAAAATGTCCCATTCCCTTCCTTCCTCCCAGGGGGGAAAAAAAAAACTAAGGAAATTCCGTAGGCAAAACTTTGTCAGAAAATGTGAAAGTTGAGATCCAATGTGTCCTTAGTTCTATTTTTATTTTGGCATTTATAGCAGTTTTTCTGCTCAGATACTTTTGTCTCAAGTCTACAGTTCTACTGAGTGCAGTGGGGCTTGACACAGGTTCGATTTAGTGGAAGATCATGGCCACTTAAGTTTGATGCTGTTATAAATGAGTTTTCATTTTAAGTCTTGTGTTCTTGTTTTGGATAGGGGAGAAGTGATTTAAGTTGAATTCACTATTGCTTTGTCAATTTCCTTTATCCTTTACTATGGTAGTTCTTAAAGGTGATAAATTAACTTTCTTCAGGTGCAAGTGTAAAAGACGTGACAAAAACACATTGTTGGGAGCATGAATCTATTGTGTAAAAATGTACTAGACATAAAATGTTTGATTTGTAACTGTTCCAAACACTTAGGAAAAAGGATTTACAGATATGTCTTAAGGCATCATGTTATATCTCTTACCTATTTTTTTTAATCAGGGATATTTGCCTGAAACATTATCCTAGTTCTTGGTTTCAGTTGCTTCCTGCACTCTCTTAGGTGAGAAACCTTGGTGTATGATCACCCTGATTATTTATACAAGTGTCAATGGTTTTATCAGAAAATGACATCACATGAGTAATAATCAATGGGAGTAGATGTTATCATAGGATACTAGAAGTTAGAGATCGAAAAGATCTGATGGGTCATCTAGTCCACTGTATCTCAATGTCTGGTCTGTGGACTGGTCCCGGTCCCTCAGATCTCCCTAGATCCTTGTTTCAGAAACACTGATCTACTCCATTCCCACTGTTCTGCCTATTGGCTGTTGAATCAGTCAAGATGGTTCTGTAGAGGGTATCTAGTCTAATGTAGAGCTTTCCAAACTGGTCTTAAAAGGTCTGTGGAGTGTTGACAGTTTACAATCTGCTGGCTCCCCTGTCCCATCTGAGAAAGTTGAAGTGGAAGGAGGTGATGAAATAAAAAGATGATTGTTTTTCCCCTTTTCCAAAAAGGTAAAAGTTAACTAGAAATGTACATACACACTTCCCTAACTGTTGTATGCAGCAGTGGTGTGTTAATTCCAGAATATTGGTTGGTCCCCAGATAATTCATCATTTAACACCCCCCCCCCAAAAAAAAAACCCAAACCAAAATCAACCCCTTCCAGTTAGTGATTAAAATAAAAAAAATCCCTTCACCTACCTTGTGTCTCTCACTAATGTCATGTTCTTGTAAAGAGTTGTGCTGGTCTGTTTTTGTTCGTTTGTTTGTTTGTTTTGGTTGGTTTTTTTTTTTTTTTTAAACTGTGGGAACATTTGAAGACCCTTTCTGTCAGTGGTTCTCAAGGCTGTCAGGGAGCTCCCACCACCTATTTGTACTATTTCACAGCCTAATACTTCTGTCAGGAACTTTCCCCCAATATTGAATGCAAATTTCTAATAATTTCATGCCATCACTCCTTGTTACTGTCCTTGTATGGTATCCTAACTTACTCCTCTCTCCTTTTACCCTGCTTAGACCTAAATGCCATGCTAGTTGAATTTGCAGTGAAGAGCAAGAGGCAAGAAATCTGAGGCAGAATAACTTTCCAAATGTTTCCCCCTCCCTCTTCTATCTGAAAAATTCCCCACAAGTCAGCTGCTTTTTAGAGTTTCATTAAAGAAGTAACAAGGTGAAAACAAACACTTTCTTACTGTTCTCCTCCTCCGCTTTCCGTTTTTATAGTCCTGTAGTAACACAGTGTCTAAAGCCAAATTCTTACTGCTGTCTGATATGCAGAATCAGTGTAGATACAATAGCTGTTTAAGAGTGAACTGTATTTTCTCTCGACTCTGGCCAGGTCGATAAGCTTCTGAACACATTCTTATTTAAGAACATCTATTGTCGGTTGGTGCAAGAGGGTACAAGACTAGTGGTTACTGGTAGTTTTCCCAGATTCCTGGCTGAGCTTGCAAATGCTATCAGACTCTTGTTGCATCTTAAACTGAATACAGTTTCTTGAAAGCTATTGAAGAGCAGCTGTTCTTTCTACACAGTCACTTTTCTCCCTTTAATAGGCCTGATAGCTCTTGAACTGTTATCATCAAAATGCCGCAGCAGTTTTCAGCTATCGATAACAAGATGTCAATGTGTAAGTACAACAGTGACACTTCCATTATAAATAGATGGAATAGAAAATAATATAATATTTCAACTACTCAATCCTTTATTTTGAGTCAGACTTCTTGAAATTTACCGCATAGCTGTTAACTTTTTTAGTATTATATCTCTGTATCAGTTGTTCCACAAACCCTGAACTTATTAAACTCTGTGAGACGCAGTTTAAATTACTTAATGTTATCTCGAGCAGTTTTTTCTGAGTATAAAATGAAAAATCTCAAATTATCCAACTCTTTTTCCTCCCTCTTAACTCAGGGAGGTGACCTGATAATACACTATTTTTAAAAAAATAGGCTTCCAACTTGTGATTGACATGCCATATAATTTTACATCTTGAGTTGTAGACTTCTGAACAACTGGGTGTGTGAGAAATGGAAGTGAAGCCAGACAACTGTAGGGGAACGAAGTGGGGATCCTATCATTTTAGTCCAGCTGGGTTAAAATACATGCCCAAACTTGTTCTCAGACAGTTTCTGTGGCTTCTTTTCCTTTACTTCAGTGCGGGCAATTATAGAGGGGAGACATAGCTCATAACTGCGGAGCTACCAGTGTTAGAATTTTTTGCAAACTTGTGGGCACTAATATATCTTCGTCACACTGTGAAGTTCTATTGCTTTTTTGATGCTATTGCCTGTGACATTCTCAAAATACTCCCCTTCTGCCCCCCACACTTAAAGCTTTTGACCACCCGCTTAAGACGGTTCAGCTGCTGAGGATGGCTGTGTGGCTGCTTTTATTTTATTTTTTTCCATAATGTCAGGATATTGATTCTATCACTGAGCCTGCTTTCCATTGTATGGCAAGATAAAATGCTCTACCTGGTGCAGGTGGAGTGATAGATAATGGTTAAGCTAAGCATGTGTTCATTAATACTTTTGTACAGGCTTCCTAGATGAAAGCAGCATGGATTGATTTAAATCAGCAAGTGGGAAGCCACAATTTAAAGAATCAATTTTAATCTTCTTTTTCCTTTGTACTTAGGTTATTTTCTTTAAAATGTTGATTCTCAAAATGGTTTATAACCATTAAAACATATTCATTTGTAACTGAATTGAACCTTTATACTAAACTTGGTATTGCTATTTACTAACCGGGATTTATTATATCTATAGACATTCAAGCAGTTAAGTGGTTTATTATACATTTATTTCAGATATTCACTTTTACATATTTTATATTGCTAGAAAATGGATTAGGGTTAGGGGTCGGTTAGATAAGAGCTCGACAAAGCCCCGGTCACCATGGCAACCAGGGTTTTTAGCTTGGTTCCTAGCTCTGCTATGGAAATGCAGCAGAGGAGCACCCTCTGGCAACCAAAAATAATACTGCCGGCACCTAGCTGGGAGCCAATTTTGTCAAGCCCTGCATTAGATGAAAGGAGGGGAGTGTTATTGTACCCACAATTAATAGATACTGCACAGTTCATTCCCATTTATTTGCCCTTGACCTAGTTTGAAGCTGAGAAGTTTGACATCAATATCCAGATTACCTGTACCTATATTCCGTTTTACACTACAGTTGTGACATGCTTTCTGGTCTGTGGAGATCACTCGCCAAGTTAAAATTGAACTTGGTAGTGAGAAAATAGCATAGTGGTTACATCAGGGGACTTGATATCATGGCTCTTGTGCTCTGTTCATGGCTTTGCTACCCTTTCTATGTGGCGTAAAGCAAGTTACCTCTTTTTCTCCATGCAGAAAAGAGGGTTTGTACTAACTTACCTTTTAAGTGAGAATGAAGTTGAATTAACATCTGTAAAAGTACTTTATTAAGTAGGCATTTATAGGGTACTGTACATAACACTGTAGGTTTGTCTGACATGACAGAAGCTAAGAGCTTACTAACGAAAGCCTGGACAAAGGTGAGGTGGGAAGGAAGACCATTCGCGTGCGTGAGTGATTTGGAACGGCTCTGAAATAATTTAAGAATGTTTTATATTAACCTGGTTACTGGCCTGTTTACCATGTGAATATATTTAACTAAACAAGAGGTTCTTTGGAAAAACAGGCAAGAAGGAAAGAATGGTTCAAGATGAGCCACCTCTTCACAAACACTTTGATGTTATGGGGCCAAGCCAAGGCTTTTGGTTTTTGCCTCCTCTGTAGCTAGCCTACAAAACTGGATTGAAACAGCACAGGAGATCAGAAGAACTCCTGGCAAGCTTTGAAAAAGAATGTACACTCTCTTGAGAGGGAATAGTTGTTAAGGCGATCTGAGACACAGCTGCCACCAGGGGATGTCTGAAGAAGGTGGGCCAGCCTAGGTTACCATCAGAGGATGGTCATCTTTTTGTGAAAGATAGATCTGTATAGACTGCTCTATTTTAAAATCCTTTTTCTCTAAATGCTTTGTTTCTATTGTTCACCTGTACTTGGTATTTAAGAAGGCTGGCAAAGGTGCAGCTAACCCTGGAACTGTGGCAGCTTAGTCATGTGAATTCTGTTGCTGAAGTTTGGCACTTGTCTTCATAGTTCCAGTTTTATTACTAGTTTATATGATAACCTCATCAGGTAGGTAAGAGAGGGTATTGAGCCATGGGAAGCTGGGTGCAAGGTGAGCATGGAGGAGGGATTTAGTCAAGAGTGAGGTGGCCCGTGGTCCTGGAAGAGTGACACTGCTCCAGGTGTATGGCAGTGTGGACAAAGGAATGTAGTCAAGGGGTTTTGCAGATGGGATGGCAAAGTCTAATATTCTAATCCATTATCAGAGATTTTAAAGACCATAAATCCTTCAGAACGGGGGCTTTGTTTTCATACCTGTCTCAAGTGTCTCTCACTCTGGTGAGAGAGAGAAATAGTAATGTGGAAGGAGGACAGAAGACTAGACGAGAGGTGGCACCGGGCAGGGGCTCACATGTGTTTGTTTGGACTTGAAGCCGGTGAGAGGATTTTTGGGAGAAGAGATGAAAATCAACTTTAATATTTTTCTAATTTTCAAAGCTCGCACTTGTAAATGTCTCTGGTATTGAATTGGGGGTAAGGAGTTGGTGGTGGTGGCCTCACTCAGAGCTGCCTGTGGTTTGGTAGTGCTGGGTGTGAAAGGTTTACTCGTATGTTCATCTGCAGGTGCAATGTGTGGTCGCCCAACAGGAGAGAGAGATTTTGCTAAAGCCCGTACTCGATTTGCTCTTTGCCAAAACAAGGAAATGTTGCTGTCTAATCTGTCTGATGGTTGTGTAACCAGGCAGCGCATGACTTTAAAATGTTTCCACTGTGGGCATTTGATGCAGTAGGGCTGTGCCATATGACCTCAGCGTAGGTGTCTCTTAAGGCAGTTTAGTGTCAGAGCGTTCTCTTTAAACTTGGGCTGGAGATTTGCTTTGTCATTCGGACTTTGTCTCCTGCCATTTTTCTATGTTGCTACTTTCGTTTTCTGTTTAGCTTCTGGAAATGTCCTTTATTCCCCCATTGTGAGGACCCAAGCATTTAAAAAACCAAAAACATACCCATAAAACAAAAAACAACTGTTTGTGTGGCACGCAGGTAGGTTTGTGATACCTGGACACACTGGGGCAGCAAGTCTGCTTTTCAGCCTTCATCCCCTTCAGTTAGTGTTTTACTTAATGCTGCAGCAGATTCTGAATTGTTTCCCAGTGGCAAACCAAGCTGATGAAATATGACCCAGGGAGGGGAAGAGACTTGGCAGAGAGCCTCAATGCACAAATAGCCCACTGCCCTCTGAAGCATGGTTACAGCCAAGCAAATAGAAAACGAAATGCTACAGGCTGCTTTCAGAAATGTTGCAGAATTTCCCCCAAGATCCATTCTTTGTTTCCTTTTTCCCCCCACCTTAGTGCAATAATTTTATTGCTTGTGTGCTGCATACTTGGCATCAGACATCTTGCAATGTCTGGAAACTTATTTCTGTGTTTTTGGATGGAGAGGAGGAAGAGCTGTGTGGAGTAACGTCATGTCTGACTATCATAATATCTTTAACCTTGGATCTGTGTGTAATTTGGGGAAGAAATTTGAAGACTAAATTCTATACCATGGTGTCAACTGGTTGGATGAACAGGAGCCTCTTGACACAGCCCCATTGTAAGTTATGTAAATCTTGTTCAGTGTATAAGCAACAGGCATCTGATGATGTAAAACCAAGCATTTGTCTTCATTTATTGGCTAATGTGACTTGCATCCTTCCTGTAGTATTTGACTGAGCTGGCTGTTTTAAATATAGCCGTATCTTTCCTGAGTAGAAAATGCCTGGAGTTGAATAATGGCTTGTGGTGGTATACAGTTGATTGCTTGTGTGTCTGTGAATATCTTGCATGGTCACTATTGTGATCAGAGTCTGTCCTGTTCTAGGTAAATTGTCATAGCTTAATAAATAAATAAGCAAATCCTTAATCTCTTTGACTGCCTAATATACCTATTATGCCTGCAGGACGTTCCTGCACTGTCACCTGACGCATTGAGTACATTCTGCATGACTTCAACAGGATGCCAGTAATCCCAGCAATTAATGCAGCCAAGATTGTGGGTAACCAGTATCTACACCAAAACTAGCAATCACCTCTTGCCCCATCCTGATAGTTCTACAGACTTATCTAGTTCTCTTACAGGCTTGTTAACCCTTTTGCCCTAAACAGTTAGCTGGTATTGGGGATGAGGCAGGGGATGTAGTGGGCAGTTTCCATTATGAGGGAAGATTGATAGTTTTTTTTTTTTTTTTTTTAAAAAGATTTGCAATCCTGTTTGTTTTAAAAGAACATAAAGAACAGCCATATTGGGTCTGACCAGTGATCCATGTGGCCCAGTATCTGGTCTTCCAATAGTAGCTAGTGCCAGATGCTTCTGGCAGTTAGAGGTTCAGGGATGCCCAGAGCATGGGATTGAGTTCCTGATCATTTTGGCTAATAGCAATTGATGGAGCTATCCTCTATGAACTTACCCAATTCTTCTTTGAACCCAGTTACACTTTTGACCTTTAAACATCCCATAGCAAAGAGTTCCAGAGGTTGACGGTGGATTGTGTGAAGAAGTGCTTCCATATGTTTATTTCAAACCTATTAACTGCCTGTTAGCTTCATGCTGTAACCTCTAGTTCTTGTGTTATGAGAATGTCTCCTCTTCACATTCTGTGTACCAGTCATGCTTTACAGACCTCTCTCATATCCCCAAGTTGTTCTTTGTTTTGGTTTTTTCATATGGTGAAACAGTGCTGGCCTTCTTAATCTCTCCTCATATGGAAGCTGTTCCATATTTATAATCATTCTTGTTACTCTTCTCTGCATCTTTGTCAATTCCGATATCTTTGTTTTTATGTGATAAATGTACACAAAGTCTTATTTCCCTGAATATATCAGGAATCAAAAGGAAGCAGTTTCTGTGTTAAACCACTCCAAGCCTCTCTTCATTCACTCTACCCAAAAGGCCCACTTGTTTGCTTTGTCTCAGGGTTACGCTACAAGTGCTTCTCTTTCTGCTTCCTGAGCTTTCTGACACGCTTCTCTTTACCAGATCTCTGAGTGTTTTGGGTGATTCTGTTCGCAGACTCAGCTATTCTGCACCCCAAAATAACCAGCCCCCTATATTTGCATTCTGCCCCCAGCGAAGCCTCTCTGCTCACATAGGTCAGCTTCCGACTAGCTTGCATGTGGTCTGTGTTTTTTTGGGTGGTTGCTGCTGTGGGTTTCTGATATCTTAATCCAAAGAGGAGTTTAACTGCTTCTTACCGGTATCCTAAATGTTACCCTCACCATCTTCACCAGAGCTTCATCCAGCCTCTGTCATAAGAGTACCTTTTATCCAAGGGCCGTGCAGCACTTCTCTGGAAACTCTCAGGATGTGCCTGTGAGGTGTTAGCTCCATTTTAGATGGGAAAACTGAGAGGTTAAACGACTTGGCTGAAGCTCATGTAGTGAGTTAATGTGGTAGCGGGGAATAGAAGCTAGGACTCCTGAATCCTCATCCTATCCTTTGGCCATTCTTTGGAAATGGCTGATCAAATGACCTAATTTATATAAAGCATTCACTACGGCTCTAGAGGCCATAACATTGAGAGCTTGCTGAGAGGCATCTACAGCTGAATGCTTCTGCCGTCACCTGATATCTTGCATATTAAATACATTGTGTGTCTGAAATAGATTACAAATTACTTGGAGCTGGGACTGTGATGAGAATTGAGCTGTCAGCAGTAAATAAATGGGCTCCTTGATTGGATTTCCTGCCTTTCTGTGTATAACTATGTATCTTGAAAGCAGCAGGGCCAATATCATAGTAATCCAGCCATGACACCGCTTTGGCCAGGATAATTGAGTAATCTCAAATGTGTTGTTTGTGTTTCATCCATCCCACAGTGCTGGAAGATCAGGAGACCTTGCAATCCAACATTAATCTAATGGAGCTAATACGCCTTTAATTTTTGTTGTTGTTGTTTAGCTTTAAGAGATGTAGCATGTAAGCCCTTGAAAGGGACCTGATCCAACTGCTCTGTCCTTTAAAGCTGCATCCTGTTTTGCTTTTTCAGGAACCTACAAGCAGCCATTGGAGCCTACTATGACTTTGAGAGTCCAAACATCAATGTGCCCTCCATGTCCTTTGTTGAAGATGTTACCATAGGAGAAGGGGAGTCCATCCCTCCTGATACCCAGTTTACAAAAACATGGAGGATACAAAACACAGGTAAATGGGGGTAAACCTTCCGTCTTTTTTTATTGAATTGAGATGGAAACTTGATAGAATGAGAGATCCACTTGTTTAAACTTATCTTTCATTTCCCAGTAGTAAAGTTATTTCATATCAAGGTGCTAATGCAGGGGGAGGCTTTCAAAGACACAAGAGATAGCTGAGTGCCCAAATCCCATCAAAAATCAATAGAAGTTGAGTGTATAGCGGCACCTTGTGCCTTTTAAAAACGCTCACCTTTTTGGACCCTGTTTGGGTGTTATGTTGACTGGTGGGGAGCTGTAATTTCTGTCGTATTTGCCTTACTCCCCAAAGAAGCTGAGTCTGGAGGTGCTCTGATGCCAAGACCTGATAAGTTAGAAAGAAAGGCAAGTAAACGTGATGTGATATCTGCTGCCCAGCCCCTTGTGCTATTCCCTCAGACTCCTTCCTCTTCTACCATCCTCACTGCCTTTCCCAGGGGAATTCTTTTGTGTTGGAGGTAACATGACAGGGGATAGAGCCAGATGGTGTCTGTATGGCTTTGGAAGGACCTTAAAACTTCTTTTTTTTTTTTTTTTTCAGTCCCATGAGCATCTTGTTACTTAAGAGGTTTCCATCCCTCTAAACTGGGTTGATGTTTTCAGTTGTTCCCTTCATCAGCCCATTAGTTTATTGGGTGTATATACTTTGAACTGCGCATAAGAACAGTATCCTGGTAGCACCGTTGTATATATGAAGATGTTAGTTTTCCTTTTCCAGACCTTCTGTTTTGACTGTTGGGTGCCCTGAACATTTCAAAGTCTGTGGAGGAAGAATTTGTGATGCAAATTCTCAGTCTGAGAGTAAAATCATGTGACCCAGAAGTGGCCCTAAAATAGTTCAGTGGTATTTCCACTGATGGAATCTTTATTCTACTATCTCTTCTGCTCTCCTTATGCTGTGTGCTTGACTTAAGTGGGAGGCACGTGATCGGAACGTTGGTTGTATTGGAGCAATTCTCTAGGAGGAGATTTAGTCTACAGTGAAAGGTATGAGTGATTGTTCTGGGCCAGATTATATGCTATTGAAATCAATAGTTCTTTCACAGTCTCCAGCTGAAGCTGGATCAGCCTTCGCAAGAGGACAGTGCTAGCCAACATTTGGTTTCAGGCAGATGCGTGTGACCTGTTAAGGTGTTCAATGGTCTTTTGGCCAGGAGTTCCCATCTCTTGCTATGGAAGTTGACAAGTAACGATGAAATGTAGCGAAAGTTATTTTATCATTTGGTACAGGATTTCTTATTTGCAATTTTTTTACTCACTTAAAAAAAAGGTTGTTCTAATCAGAATCTCTTCCAGCAAGAGGATGGAAGCAACTTAGCTTTAAAAAGGGTTATTTTTCAGCAAGTGAACTCAGCCAATTGAAAATCAGAATTGCTTTATTTAGATTCCTTGAGACTCCTGAGCTGCCAGTATATCACAGCTACATTTCATTTTTTTATTGTGTTCTGTACTCTGCTCCTTCACTTGATTTTGGGATGTGTAGAGAACCAACGACATTATCAAGAAATCAGTGGAGGTGTTGCAACTCTGAGAAGAGATGGTATAAAATGAGGCTAAATTACTCATGGTGCTAGGCTGTGACAATTGCACGTTTATTAAAAGCGTGTGAATTGTGTGAAATTAGAAACAGAATAATCTTGTGTCAGTTCTTAGAGGAAAAGATGTGATGCAAATTTGTGGAGACAACATTCCAGTGTGAGGTGAGCTGAAACAGTCATCTTCCTGTGAGTCTGAAGTGAGGTCAGGCAAAATAAACTCAGCGCTTACCTACTGGGATGTAATTACGGGAGGAAAATGAGATCCATGGATTCAGAGGGAAGTAATACTTGGCCTGCGCGTGCTTTAATGACAGGTTAATTGGTGGTTAATCTATGTATCTGAATTGAATTGTCATGCCTTTGCTGCTTAGGTACAGAAGAATGATAGCACCTCAAAGACTAATGTCCTTAATCATGTATCGGCAAAAACAGTGATGTTAAAATTCATAAAGGACTCTTCTTGCCATGGAACTCAGAGTGTTATATGTATTGTATTGTATGCTAAACATTTTGGAGCCTCTTCTTTGTATTGATGGCTGGCTGAATAAAATGGAAAGATGACCCTTGAACACTTTATCTCTGATGTGCAAAACCAATTGGCAAATCCATACATTTACTCCGTATCTCGTATACGGACAATTAGTGTCAAATATGAGACATTCTTAGCAAGTAACATGGAATGGGTAGGTAGGTGATGGGGGAACAAGTTTTACCAGAACAAAGATGCCATAAGCTGCTCACCATTCAAAGTGGAGTTTCCAGAATGTCCAGGTCTCGTCTAGTCTTTGGTACCTTTCAGGATGAGGCTGAAAAATACTAGCACTCCAAATGAAATCCCCATGCGTGAGATCTCCTTTTATTGATCTCTTGACTGACAAACCTGTTTCTAATAAATAGAAAATCCTTCGCTTCCCCCCTCCTCATTCTTCTCATTTCTCATTCTTTGTTATCATGCTTATAAGTCATAAAATCTCTGTCTCAAGTGTATTTGCCTTCATGAAAACATGAATTTTTCAGTTTCTTAAAAAAAAATCAAAAAAAAAAATCTGTCTTTAAAATTTATTTCCTTTTCTAAAGTCCCTTGCATCTTGTAGGATGTGGGTTGGGAGTGGAAAGTAACAGTTTCAACTTAGAATTCCTTGCCTTTTGTGGGTTCCTGTCAAAACCAAACTTTGTTTGGGCTTCCTCCAGGGCTAAAGCAGTACTTTCTTTTGTAAATTTTGGCTCTAACAGTAATTGGCCCTATCCACAAAGACCAGACCGCACTGTTACAACTTGGTTTAGCTTCAGTCCAAGTTAACTACTGTTCTTGTACCCTGTTCTTGTTACTGCGCAGATGAGGCCAGTGTGTGAATTTAAAAAAATACTTTAAGATGCAATATCTAAGGACTGGGATGTTGGTCAAGGTAAGATCTTGCTATGGAGTTGCTGAGGTGAAGCCAAGATTGTTAATGATCCTGCAGCAACCCTTAATTAAATGACTTCAGTTCTAAAAAATGAAAAAAAAGTGAGGCATCACTTTGAGGGATTTGGCGTGGTAGAACGGCATTCTGTTTGGTGCAGAGAGCAAAGCTGATATATACTCAGCTGGTTGAACAGGTCACTTAAAATTTTGTAAACACACAGTGCTGCTTATGAATAAGATGGTTTCAGGCATGCCTTTTTGCCCATTACTGAAAACGAAGGTCCAATCTTCCAGTAGTGTGACTGGCTTGCCCGCAGAAAGACTAGTTTCTCTAATAGCACTAAAGAATCAGCAGGCTTCAACAGACTTATTTCCATCTCCCAGTCTACTCCTAGTTGCTGCCAGCCCATTTGGATGGTTTATCATCTCCTGCGGGATGCGTATACTGAAGTAGAATGACATAATCATCATTTCATTTTTATGGTGCTTACCACCTCTAGCATGCTAAGCACGTTGCAAACCTAAAGCCATAAAACCCACATACATTATTTAAACCAAACCATGTTGCACACCCTTTCAGACAAAAGTCTCCATACTCCATAACTCCCACACGTCACAGTGTAAGGCCAGGTAACCACTCAGGTTTTCCTTTTCCAAGGTTCCCTTATCTTAGTGCCATTTCTGACTGTAGCTGGATTCTAAGAAAGGTTCCCTGATCCCATTCCAGATATTCCACACTGACACATCCTATGGCTATATCCACACTCGCATTTTTGTCGGTAGAACGTTATTGTTGGTCAGGGTATGAACACCATCACCAACTCCTGTCCCGTTCCCATGCGACAGGTATAAATTTTACTGGCAGAAGTGCTAGTGTGGCCGCAGAACGTTTCCCAGTATAGCTACCACCACTTGTTGTGCGGGGTCTCTCTCATCAGCTTAGAGCAGCTACGTGAGAGACCTTGAGCAGTGCAGCTGTGAGGTCTCTAGTGTAGACGCAGCCTCAGTTGGTGGTTTTCTTTCTGTCTAAACCCCACAAGTAATGAAAGCTTGTTTGCTTAACCAACGACTTACCGCCATGCCCTCCCTGTAGTATCTCCAGAGTAAATTTATTCAGAAGGGCATCTATTCCAAGGCATGCTCCTACAAAGTGTCCTTTGGTCCCTGATACCTGTCCAGAGTTGCTGGCTTAGCATAGGCCTGCAATAAATCATATTTGTCTGTGCAAGTTTCTCTGCAGCCAATCGACTTCCCTAAACTGCTCCTATTAACTCCCATCAGGCAGTATGCAATCCTTACAGCCCAGAAATCAAATTTCTTACTGCAATTCACATTTCATTATCAAAGAGAGAGAGAGAGAGAGAGAGAGAGAGAGAGCGTCCAAGTGCCATGTTGACACTGATCTTCAGGTTTCCCGTGAAGCCATGCTTTCCAACTCTTTCAAAGCCAGTAGCAAATTTTTTTCTGCCACCTCTTTTACCACTGCCTGAAGCTGCCCTCAAAGCACCTGCTGTGTGTGCCCAAATAACACCTTGATCCATTCCTTCATGGTCCAACATCAGCCTCTTTGGAGCTGCAATCTAAACTCAGATCTCAGCATATGCTGTGTGAGTTCAGCCACACCATCGTGGATCTGGGGGTGGAGAATCACTGCAGGAAGCAGAAGTAAAACACTACAGAAAATGTTATTGCTAGTTTAAGTGTATAAACAGGGAGCACAAAACCATTAGCTCTTGACAAGACTGCCAACAAAGAGGAAAAGGAATCTGACACCCTGCTTCCTATTAAAATATTTTCAAAGTTATGATACTGGGAGGGGGGGGAAACAAAAACCATAAAATTAAGACGGAAAACTAATGGGTCATCTTATTGAGTACTACGAGTGTCCCCGGTATGGCTCAGTTGCAGCTGGACTTCTCATCACAGGTTTCTCGCTCCGATATCTTGATTCACGTTGGCCTCTGTTTATACCACAGCTCTGAGTTTCCCACTTGTTAAGGACTTGTGCATGTTCTACGGGTCTTTGCTTTCCGTTGGTCACATGCTGCAACAGTTATGTTTTGTATAAGTCGTTTTCTTTCCTTGCCATCACAGCTGCCTGCTGTATGCGACCTAGAAAACTGGACTTACTGGTATCCATCCATTAACCAATGTGGAATCTCCTTGAGGGCTGTGTAACTTTTTTAATAAATATTTATCTACTCATGCAGGCACTTCCCAGAACCCAAGCAAAGGCAGTCTCTCTAGCTACGCTGCCACGGACGCTTTTAATTTCTTTTTCTGCTCCATCACAGGGACAGAGGCATGGCCCCCAGGGGTTTGTCTTAAGTATGTCGGGGGAGACCAGTTTGGCCATGTAAACATGGTGATGGTCAGGTCGCTGGAGCCCCAAGAGATTGCAGATGTCAGCGTGCAGATGTGCAGCCCGAGCACAGCGGGAATGTATCAGGGGCAGTGGCGCATGTGCACTGCTACAGGGCTCTATTATGGAGGTAAGTTGTTATTCACTCTTCTTTGTAATGCTTCCAAAGCACGCAAGGCAGGAGCCTCCATGATTGTGTTACTGTGGGCCAAATACAGCTGGTATCCCAGGGACTCCCCTAATATCCAATGATATTTACAAATCCTCAATGTTTGTGAATTATATTCCTGTTTTGTCTCCTTGGAATAACAGCAAATTCAGCACTTCTCTTTGGCGACGAGCACAGGGCATTGGGTTGTGATAGTCCTTGGTATACATTCTCTGATAAGTGGTGTCTTCCGCATCCCGGAAGGCTAGTGTCCAGTACGTTAATCCTGAAGTACATTAAGATTGCATTCCCTGTGCCTGTACCGAGGCTAGGGAGATGCAGAGCTGCCAGATCTAAACAACTAAATGTAGAAAATGAAATGGCAAAGATATGTTAATTCATTATTGCCTTGGGGCCAGTGCAGGATTGTTCTGTATACTTTATCCCTTGCAGTTTTTTTCCAGTTTAGTTTGAAGAGTGGAACTAAGGCGTTTCCACCAGTTTTCATGGAAGACAGTTTTATAGTATTATTGTCTATATTAGGAATTTTTTTTGCTCAAGTGAGAGCTATTCAGTGTTCAGCACTTGTGAAAGTTATGTGCCTTAGTTAGGTCTTTAAGAACAGACTTTGACATTGAAGGGTTTATCTAAGCTAGGAAGATATGCTTCTTTTACTACTCTGGTGTAGTTCAAGCTGCTCAACTTGCACCGTCCCTCTCCCACAATCTGGGGCGGTTATAACAGCATGGCTGTGTTTTACACTGCACGGCTATTTTACCTAAATAAAAAATAGCCCGCCAACCTCTTCTACAGAACACTTTGCTCCTTTGAGACTCGCATCCAACCCTCACTGGCACTAATTGCTAGCAAGAACATTTCTAACAAGATTTTCACTATTTTTATGGCAAGTACAGTGCCCTCTCTGCATGGGGTCAAATGAGAAATATTAGCGCCATGGGACAAAATAATTATCTTCTTTATAAGTACGTGCTTATTGAGAACTGTAAACCGACACAAGCTTTCTTTGAAGGGGATGTAATTTATACCTGACGAGAGCATAGCTTTCTCTCCTGTTTTATTTCTGTGTAGATAAAAGGTCTACATAAAATGTAGTTGCCTTTGTTGTTGCAGGGCTACATAAGGGAATGCGATATTTATTTTCTTTTATTCTTAAAGGCCATTATAAGTAAAGTGTTGGGTAAAGATTATACATCTTCTTTATTTGGTCTTTTCATTTATAGCTCTTTCTGATCTTTACACTCCTCAGTTAGAAACATACAAATACCAAATCAGACTCAGCAAGAGTGATTTCCTGCTGCCATGGAAGATCCCTCCCCATAAAGCACAGCTGGTTCAGTGTTCGACACAGTGTGTCGAATTCCTTCCCTGATCCCCCTGCATGATGAGATGATTCCCTGAAGCAGGATTTGATTACCCCTTTTTTAGTTGGCATAACTATAGATGTTTGTCATCAAATTACCAATGCTTGGAATGTGGGAATAATTTTATTTGTAGAAGTGTTCTTCTCTGTACCTCCGGGTGGGGGCATCTAGAAAGGAAATTCCCTTTCCGATGGTGATCTCTGCAGATGGTAAAATTTTTAGATCCATACTCACATATGAGCGTCTTCCCTACTTAGCTTTTTGAAATGATACAGTGCTTTAAGTTCCCTTTTTAAATGGTGGAAATGGAGCTGGCTATTACCCATTGGGACCCTTCCAGATGTGTGCAGAGTACATAATTTGGATTAGCTCTGCATGTTTGTATGCATTGCAAGAAGACGTCTGCCATCCCTCAGTTTTCCTCCTATCTCCCTCCCGAAATCCAGGTGTTAAAACAATTGTTCCTCCCACAAGTGGATTGGAAGTGACTTCCTCTGGAGTTGCAGTGCTACTTAAGAGCATTAATCAGAGGCATTTTTGTTTGTGGTGTTAAAAACAAAAAAATTGCTTCTCCATGTGTTACTTCCACCGCTTAAATTCACATGACATTATACCACTGGGCTGGCATTGAGATTCTGCATTTTTTTGGCTAGCTACCTTGCAAGCCACATGCCTGAAACTCTTAACCCATGAATGAAACTGTATTAATGCTAATATGAACCATAATAATTGCAAATAAAAGTCCTTACTATCCCTACTAGGTGGGAAAAAGGCAACGAAAGCTAGAGTAATTGGAATAAGGGTTAAATGTCGGTCTTCCCATTGAGCATAAGTGTGTTTCAAAACAGGCTGCTATCTTGCAGTCAGAAATAAATCATAATTCCAGAGTCAGGGTTTTTTAAATGTATTGTAAATCCCTAAAAATGTAGTTTAATGTCAGAGTATTGATCTTGGTGGCAGAGATACCCTATAGTGTTTTAATATATTTTCACACTTACTTCAGGAGGTGGCTTATCCTAACATGGCAGCAGGGCAAACAAGACATTCTTTTTGGTGGTGGGGGGACCCTTCCTGACATGCTCAAAAATGCACATCTGGTTTAACGGTCATAGATTTTCAGGCCAGAAGGTCTGATTATGTTCATCTAATCTGACCTCCATCATAACACGGGCTGTAGAACCTCCCAATGTAATTCCTGAATGATGGACCCCAAATCTGTGGCGACACATTTTGTAAACATGACTGCTCTGCATGCTGAGAGAATATAGACGGTGCTGATACTTCACGCTGATTTGTAAAAACAAATAAAAAATTATGACCATAGCTTCTATACGTGAAGTATCAAATACTGATTCTATATTGATAATACTGAGGGAATCGTTGTGGCACTTAGCTGTCAAAGAACAGGTTTGTTTTTTAAAGGTGACCTTCTGAAGGACTCTGGTTTAGATTGTACATCAGCGAGAGAACATGTAGGCTTTGAAAGTACATCTCTTGTTATGATGCTTGGAGAAAAATCTCTTGCTTTCCTTACCTGCTAGGTCCTGAGTTCAAGAGTCTGTGCAGCTGCTAATGAAATCTCCAAAATAGCTGTGTTAGGGAGCATTAATTTCACCAGTTGTTTCCAGTCAGATAGCTGAACTGTGGGCTTGGCAGGTGGATAAAGGAAATAATTGGTTTTGGCTACTTGGCATATAGGTTTCAGTCTGTACAGATGTTCCCCTAATGAGGGGCATGCCAGAAGCTTTTAAGTACAAACTTTGCAGTTCCCTTATGAATCAGGAAAGGGGGGAAAAACTATTAAAAACTAAAATGTTAATTGTTTTTGCCTTTCCTGAATTGATTTGTTGGGGTGTTGCCAGGGATTAACAGCAGATGGCAGTGCTTCACTGCTTGCCAGACCTTTTTGCAGAAAGCTGCTGGCCATGTTTGTATAACCAAGAAAAAAATATCCTCTGTGAAATTGGATCTAGTCTAATTTCTTGTGTCTTGTTGGTATCTTACTTGATGTTTCATAAGGGATTTAAGTAGGTAGGATAAGGGGCGGTGCTGATTATTGAGATGTTCATACTGAACTAAGATGGCTTAATAAAAAGAATATTGGGAAGAGGAAAGACACCTGTGAATCTCCTATTTTTGTTTTGTAAAGGCAGCCAAATTGTGTAATGAAGCCTGGTGGCTGTGACCCATCCATGCTGAGTATAGCACACTTGAAAGTGCTACGGTTGGAGAATGCTGCAAAAGAGGGAGCGGATACACTGGAAGAAATTCACCAGCTAGTCGCAAACAGTGATTCTGCGCCGCCGCGCCTCTCCCCCCACCCCCCTTACTGTCAAGAGGCTAAAACCAGGAATTTACGCAGCCCCCTTCTTGCCTGTCGGTTTCAGGTTCCCAGTGCCCTTAGGGGCAGTAAAAGGATAATTTATTAAAACTCTATTCCCTTTATCAAGAAGGTTCGCCTGATCCCCAAAGAGTCAGCCACATTGCCAGATGGATCTGTTTGGATCTTACCCAAAATACCACACTGCCTGCCGGTCCTTTAGTAACCAAAATGAAAGGTTTATTATAAAAGGAAAGAAACAAAGTGAGAAGTGTTATCAGATTTAAAAGCAATCAGGTACATACAAAAGATGGAAAGTCTGTATCTGTCAGGTTTTCACTAGAATGTGGCATTTGCAGGCTTCTTCCGATCCTGTGGCGTACATCCAGTGCCTGGATGGGTCTCAGTACTTAGTTTCACAGCTTCAGTTAGAAATGAGTTGATCCAGAGGTAGGAAGCAGGAATGGAGACAGCACATGGGATGGAACAGCTGCCTTTTATATCCCTTTGCTATGCAGCTTGTGGGAATTCACAAAACCAAAATGGAGTCCGGGGTCACCTGGGCATGTCCTGGTGACTCGGTTCTTTTCCTGATTTTATTCATTGTACCTTTGACTTCCCTTAATGGGCCATTAAGGAGCCTTACTTCTGCTGCTGTCCTGTGTGGGGTGTTACCCAGAAACACAGCGCAAACTGAAACACATCCGTAGCTAGCAATACAAATATGACACATCCACAAACAATACCCTCCTATTTAACCTTTCTAATGGTACCTGACACGACTCATCCTGTATGAATTATTGTAATTTTGCAATATTGATATTAAATCATATTCTTAAAAGTCCCCTTAATCCAGACCGCGTCACAGTGCCCAAATGAGAAGAGATGTACTGTGAGTTCAGCTCTCTGAAAAGCATCGATAGCCAAACTAAACTGCTAAGGAACCTGCTGTCCTCTTTTCCCCCAGCCTGCCATTGGCAGCATCTTGCCGGCAGCTAGACTGGTTTATCTGGAGAAAAAGCAGGATCTGATTAGAGAGACAAGGCGGGTGAGGTAATATGTTCTCTTGGACCAACTTCCGTTGGGGAGGGCCAAGTTCTCAAACCACACGGAGCTCTTCAGGACTGGGAAAGGTACTTGGGGAGACACAGCTAAGTTCAAGGTGGAACAGGCTGCTGAGCAGCAGTATTTATCCCACATTCTAAGGCAGCTTGCGGGTCGTACGTGGCCCACCAGAGCATTTCATAAAGCCCACAGCCTACCTCAACACAACAAACTGGCAGCCAGTTCATTACTGTTCTGTCGTCAGGTTTACGTCATTCTAGTGTACGGATGTGTGTCAATAGACAATATGGTATATAAAAACATGTCTAAATACATATGAAGCAAGCTGAATTTAAAACAAATCAAGGCAGATGACTTTAAATCTTATTAAAATATGTAGAATCTGTTTGGCCCACCCAAGGTTTATGTGGCACTCCTGTGAAATAAGATTGGGCACTAATGTTTAAAGGGACCATTCAAGGTACGGTGCTCCTTTAACATCTCTGCAATCATAGGACAAAAAGAGAGGGTTAATGGGCTCTAGATTGTAGTAATAAGCCAGAAATCCAGTGTCTCGATTCAGTCCATGGATATACACCTCAACATACTGAAAATCGCCTTCACCAAATAACGATGCTCCACCAGAGGAGTGGGTTGCTTCGTGGAATTGGCCGCCCAGGCCGACAGAGCTGCTTCAATACAGAACTAAATCCCCTTCTGACCAACGCCTCTAGTTGTTACCTACTACCCCATTCTGGAACCCATACAGGCTATCATCAGACGACAGCCTGCACTTGATGCGGCCCTATCCAGAAAGAAATCTTTCTGAACCCCCTCTTCGGGCCTTGAAACAGTCGCGCCCCCCCCCACCCGTAGGCCAGGACTCACCAGTTCTGATGGCAGCATATTCTTCCAGAGCAACGGATGCAAAACCTGCAGATATCTCTTTACTGCTACAGTGATTAATGCCCCTCAGCCCCACAACACACCTTCATAATCTAGGGGTCCTAGTATGGTGCCTATCAAAACATGTGGTATACCTAATCCAGTGCACTGAATGCCCCAGTAGCAACTATGTGGATGAAACCAGACAATCTTTATGTGCTCGAATGAATTTGCACAGGAAAATAAGAGACAGAAGGTCTCTTATCACCTGTGGGTGAATTTTTTTTCCAAAAAGCAATCTTTATATCTGACTTCTCAGTCAACATCCTCAAAGGAATCTGCACAACGCTTTCAGAAGATGAGCCTGGGAGCTTAAATTCATAACCCTGCTAGACAATAAAAAAAAAATGGAATGAAGGGAGAGACTGGATTTATGGCTTATTCCAACACTCTGTAACCCACTAATGTACAAATGAAGAAATTAAGATACAGACATCTGTACGTCTGCAGTGTGGCTGAGTTAAGTGAAGCTGATGTGAATGAAATAATAGAATTATGGACGTCTGTGCGCAGGAGACAGTTACTGTATATATGGGAATGATACGGGTTTCCTGTCATATTATTTGCATTCCCAACCATAGTATTGCATGGAACAAGAGAAATATGCAGTGCGTCACCAAAAGGTAGCTTTCAGCCCATTGCAGGTGTTTAAAACTGGAATAGAAATCTCTGTTTAAAAATAGATTCTCAGGGACACAGTTAACCTCAACTCTGATAAGTTTTAGAAGGTGTGACTGTAACGGAAGCAAGCATATTTTGCAGCAGGGAAGTGAAGGAGTGGGAGTAGGTTCCTGGGTTCTGTTTGTCGGCCTCTTGCTCTGTGGCCTTGGGCAAGTTGCAATTCCTTGGTGTTTCCAGTCTGTCAGAGACTAGACTGCACGTGGGCCTTAGCATTGTGACGTCAAGGACTTCTTTTTTTAAACATCTTTAGTACCTGCCTACTTGGTGAGCAGCGAGTTGCTATTGCTTGTTAGGCAAAACACTTGCCTGCTTATGAGAGATGTCAGAGTTATTTAATGCTGGTGAAGTGCTGTAAAATGTACGGTTAAATAGTGCTATGTATGTTAAAAATATCATCACTGTATTGCCAGTGGCTGGAGTGTTCTCTCTGTTCACCTCTAAACTCTTTCTAATACTCAGTGACCTTCCCTCTTCACAGATGTCATCTGGGTGATCCTCAGTGTGGAGGTTGGAGGACTTTTAGGAGTAACGCAGCAGCTATCATCCTTTGAAACGGAGTTCAACACACAACCACATCGCAACATAGAAGGAAACTTTAACCCCTTCGCCTCTCCTCAGAAGAACAGGCAACCAGATGAAAACAACCTAAAAGACCCTGGGGGTTCCGAGCTAGGCACAATCAGCAAAAACACGTGGGGGCCTGCTCCTGACCAAATTGAACAAGATCAGAATGGACTGTCACAAAACTCTGTAAATCTCTCCCCGAGCAGTCACTCAAACAACTTGTCGGTAGTGACGTACAGTAAGGTAGGTGCCCTGGGAGAACAGGAGAATGGGTAGGTGAGCCCATGGTGTGTGATGTGATAGTTCTTCGTTATGAACTGAGAGGTCCTCCCTTCTCCATCTGCCTGATCTGCTAAAGAAGGATCTGAATACAAGACTGTCTAACTCTGCCAGGTCCTCGTCTTCTATATTAAACAGAACAAACACCCTTCTCATCCAGTAGCTTCTGTTAAGTCCATATTTTTAAAAGTCGTCTTGAGTTTAACCTGATCTTGGTTGTGTGCTGTGACTGATAGTGGTTGGAGCCCTCTCTAATTTCTGATGTATGTTTTTTTTAAGTCCTAATACAGTATCTCTAGTGGGGCTCCAGGCTCAGGTATGGGTGATTAAAAAACAGCCCCCCCCCCCACTCTCCTTCACACACAGATCTTGGGATTCATACAGATTTTTTCTTCCAGCAACAAACAGACCTGGGGATGTCTCTCTTACGGCAGCCAGATAGCAATATGAAAAATGGGGGTGGGGTCAGGGGTTATAGATGCCTGTATAAGAAAAAGCCTTGAATATTGGGACTGTCTCTATAGAATCAGGACGTCCGGTTACCGTAGCCTAGCTCAACCTTGGGTCACAGGAGCCACTGTTTTGGAATAGTCAGTCCTAGGACCATGTCTATTTCTGTGATCTTCTCTTGTCTCTATAATCATGTTTTTAAAAGCTCCCTAAGAACCTTGCCTGGTAGATGCTATGTAAATAATTTTGAGTGATATTTTAACTTTTTTTTTAGTTGCTTGTGTGTACAAATACATAAAAAATGCAGGATTATTTACACTTCAGAATCCTCCTGTTGTTGCAAGAAGCATATCTATGTGTGTATTGTCCTGTGTCCAAAATAGTTGATTTTAAAATCCTTTAAATATGCTTTACTGTACTTTAAACAGGCTATGTAGGACAAGAACACTCAGTTCTGTTTGCTTTAATAAAGTTCTAATGTTAGGACCTACAGTGGTGTAGATGAACTGGTTAAACTGCTTGTAAGGTACAATGGATCCATTCTACAGTACCCCACTTTGTATTGAGGTTACATATTTGTTCTGAGTTTTATTTACAGCATGTACCAGGATAGGAGACGCAACTATACAACAAACTGCCAATTGTCCGCTTCATATTATACACCACAAACCATCAGTTGTTTCAGGCTTACTGAGTCCTGATTTTCAGGTGACTTTCAGCCACCCTTCAGTTGGAACTGGATTCCTCAGGGAATTGGTAAAGATGCAAAGCCGTTCACCTCTAGCTGGCCAAGTCAAATCCAGTTTCGATCAGTAGTGATGGAAAGCTCTGACCAGCCAATGACTGGTTACTGGGTTTTGGCCCATATCCTGGTGGATTGTGGCCTTATCCCAAATGACTGCTCAGCCTCTGTGAAGAGGCCAAGAACTAATGTACCTGTTGACTGAACTCAGCTTTTCCCCATAAGTGATCCCCTGTTAGAAAGCTGAGGCACAGTAGTGGGATAATGTGGGGAAAGGTGCCCAGTATTGTATAAATGTTCTGTGTCTAGAGGGCATCTTTCGGTAGTGTTTAAAGTACATGCAAAGCACTGAATTAAAAACTCTTAATAATTCACTTGAGACGCTGGATTAATGTACCAGTTTTTCAGAGGCAGGGATGGAGTCAAGTCTTCCTTAGGTCACACACATCCGAAGACTGGGCCATCCAAGTCGATATGTCCACACTTGGAAGTGAAGATGCGCATAGCCATGCTAGCTTTAATCTAGTAGTAATAATAGCAGAGCACATGTGGTGGTATGAGCTTAGAAGTGGGTTAGCAGGCAGTGTACAAGTCCTGCAGAGTTCCTGGGAGTGTATTTGGGTTGCTTGTCCATGCTATCATGTCTACATTACTCTGTTACCCATGCAAGCTAGATTAAAGCAAGGCAGGCATTCCTGTAACAATCACTCCTTTATTTGCAGTGTAGACAGACTCTTAGTGATAAGCTTGGGCCTTTTGTGCCTGTAAATTTTGGTTGCTGAACTTGGTTATTACGTCGGTCTACTTGATGGGCCATGCAGTTGGGTAGGCATGTAACTACTAAGATTTGCACTTGTCATAAAGTAGAGGTGTAGGAAGTCTGGGTTTGGGGGGGTTTGGTGGAGGCAAATTGTGCTATGAATTGCCCTTTAGTGTCCCCAGGGCATCTTCCCACAAATCAAAATGACGATATCTCTAGAAACAGAGCAGCACAACTGAGCTGCTGCTCATTAAAGGCAACACTCGAACAGCATAGACACTTTAATATTAAAACTAGTGTATTGAGGGACTGTGGTGGAAACCCAGGAGTGAAATACTAGGTATGTTGGGATAAGGGAGATCTCTTTCCCCCAGCTGTCTGGAGTGCAGTGATGTCTAGTATGGTTGAAAGCAGCGTAAAAGCAGAAATGAGCTACACATGGAATAAGCAAAGAGGAGGGGAGGAAGGGCAAATTCCATTGGCAGGGGCTACATGAGTCTCCACAGTCCTGGCTAATTTCTCACTGCTATCCAGAGAGTCTGGATCATGGTCTGTCCTGGCATTAGTCAGTCTAATCTAGTCCCAGGAGGGAAGTGTAAGGTGGTCAGCTTACTACTTGTGATTCCTTCTTGTGATGGACTGGAGCTCAGGTTGTCCATGGCTTCTAAGTAGTTCTGATGCCCTTCACAAAAGACTCCTCCTTTGCTCTCAACCAAAAGATAACTGTCCAAAAATAGATCAGTGGGCTAGTCAGCAAAAACTTTCTTTTCCCAACCCACAAAAGATCGCAATCCTATTCATTTGGTCTTGTCTTGCAGTTCTGGTGCATAAAGTTCAGAGTTTTGATCCAGGCTGCCCAGGGATTCCCATTAAGTGGACTGGGCCTTAATATGCCTTCAGCTGGTTATCCCCTGTATAGAACACAGGGCCCTTGAAGAGTGTAACGCTGCTGTTGATCATCTACTGTTCTAACTTTGAGTTGCAGGACCCTCTTTGACACCCATGCATAAACCGGCAAATCACTGGTACCTTTTCCAAAGGAAACAAAAATGATACCCTGCTGTGTGTTGAAAGGGCTGACAGAACTGGTGGGAAGTTCCTGGCAGTGTCTGTTGCCGGTTCACAGGATTTTAGGAATGCAGGCGGCATGATTTTGTCACATCCAGTGGCAGCTGGGAAACTGACAGGAATGACAGCTGACAACCAACAGCCTGTGTGTGGGATGCAGTGTCCACACTGACAGTGTGTCACCTTAACTACACCAACATAAGCCGCACACCTCTCATTGAGGTGGTTTTATGATGTCGGCATAGCGGAGGCGGAGCGTTTCAGTGTCTGTAGCTCCCCTGTTTTGTTGACAAGCTTAGCTTTGTCGACAAACTGCTTCACACACACGCTCTGCATTGTGAAAGCTGCATGAATGTGCGATCTGTCACTTTATGGAATTGAACACCTCCACCCTATGGTGGTTTTTATTGGGGCGGGATGCTGTGTCCACAGCTCTGAGAGACTTTGGAATGTGCCAAGTGAGAAGCCGTAGGAGAGAGTGACTAATCCTTTTGCATCTCATATGCTTGAAGTTCCCACCTCTCTTCTGAGAACTCGCATTGTAGCCAAGCAGGTATATGCTGACCAGCTTTGCTTGAAGTCATAAATCTTTTTTGTTAATTTTGTTTGAAGTACACTGGCCTGATTGTCAGCTCAATAGTAACCTGCCTATTCCAAGTGAACAGTCTGATCACATATTGGTGAAAGGTACAAACTAGTTTCAGGCCTTGGCTTCAGAATTCCTGCAGACATGTTAGTGCCAGATATTCACTCCTGTTGTTGCAAAGCAGAACTTTCCCTGCACAGACAAATGTCTTAGCCCCAGTTCTCACTGTCAGAAAGATTCCAGTTTTCCACAAGTGGTCTTTAAAGATCAGATCTATCAGACATTAAGCTGAGCTCTTCCTCTGTTTCCTGGTCTTCAGGGTGGACTAAACTGGTGTAAGATTTGGTTTAAGAGATAAAAGCTCCCATGGGGGAACATCTTCCATATTGTTTTGTGGTCCTAAATAGGGCAACTGTGGAAATTAAAAAACAAAACAAAAAAAAGAACAAAAAAGTTTTCATGGCCAATTTTGGTGCCAAGCACCCCAGAATGGTGGCGCAAGTGTTGTTATTACTGTCTCGGTTGGTTAAGAGGAGATCTTGGTGGTGCGTTTGGAATGGGGTGGAGGGTTTGGTATGTGTGGATTCATTCACTTACTGAGGTGCCTTATGCCCTGCACTTTTATCTAGGGCATAGTAACAAAGGCAGCTGGTTTTCTCCAAAGCCAGAACTGTTCTGAAGACCAGCCAGTTCTCCTGGCTATTAGACTAAGCACTTGGCCTTGAAAAGCTACCTTACCACCTCTGCCCTAGGGAGACAGGATCTCAGAACTGGGTTTCCATTCCTAGAAATCATCAGGAAGTGTCTCCATTTAGCTGGTATTTTGGGGTTCACAGTTCTTCTCTGGTAAACGTTTCTGTAGACAGTGAGTGAAGGAAAGCCGAAGGTTTGACGTGAGTTTGTGGACCCGCACATAAATTTGGAAGCCAGATGACGTGTAGTGCTTCCATCAGTTAGACCCAGCAGTGTCACCTTCTTCTTACAAGTTGGAAATCTTAATTCAAAAAGGATTTTTGCCTGCAGAGGAATAAGAGATTCACCCCACACTTGGGTGTCTGTTAGAAGGGATGTGGAGGGCTCCTTGTGGGAACTTCAGAAATTTTAAACAACCTTACCAGCAGATGGTTTGCATATACTCAATAGCAATCACTTTGCCTTATCATCTGGCTATCCTTTTCCTTTGCGGGGTTGAGCTTTGTTCTGCATCTTCTGCATAGCTTTGGAAGGAAGAGAAGACTTTAGATGGATCCTTTAAAATTGCTAAATTCAGGTGCTCTCACATTAACACAAAGGTCTTACAACAGGTGGCGGCGACTTAACACTGTTCTAATGAAGTGGTCTTCAACCTTTCACCAGCGGATGGCGCAATGCTTGTAGGTTTCAATGGCAACTGCCCTTCAGAAGTAGATGGCAATCTACTGCTCGGGGACCACTGGGATTAAGCATGAGTTTAGCGGTCAGGAGACCTGGGTTTTATTCTGGGGCGTGCCACAAACTTCTTGTGCCATCTGTTGAGTCCCTTAATAGAATTGTGCCTCGGTTCCCCCACTCATAAAGCGGAGTGAATTCATTGTCATGTTGAATTAAGTACTTTGAGATAAACAAAGGAAGGGGATGGGTGAGGTAGTTTGGTTTAGGATACAATTTTCAAAAGCACTTCAGTCCCCTTTTAAAATTGCAGGCACTTAGGAGCCAAAGATTAATTGACAGAGCGTGTCGCATTGTCACTGGGGCCTTCTCTGTATGGGAGCATGGTATAATTCCAGCCACTTGAGCAGCATGGGGGATAGCACCAGCGGAAACATCTCTTGAGACAGAGTTCTGCCAGCTTCCAGCGTAAACCCGCTATCAAGACTGCCAGAAGGTGCCAGAGCCTTGTCTGCACCAGGGTTCCTTTTGGTGCAGCTGGACAGGTGTAAATTGTCTTTTTAAATTCCTTAGTGTAGATACGGCACTAGGGACAACCGCGCGCGCACAGTTTCGTTGTGTGGAACACTGCTCTATGTGGCAGCGCAGGCCATGGATACTTTATGATCTTGGGAGAACCAAAATCAGGTGTAAGGGGACTTGCTTTCTCCAAAAACATTAGTAGAATTTAATAAAATATCAGTATAATATATTAAAACACTAAGATGTGGTCTGTACTGCTGCTGTAGTATATTTCACCCTCCCCCTGCCCAGTGATTCATCAGCTCATACCAAACATTGGTGCTGTAGGGTTGTTGTAATGGGATCTTTCCTATGAGTTCCAGATTGGCTCTTCAAAGCGCCTGACGAAGTGGAATTTTCTCCCACGATAGCTCATGCGATAAATACATTTGTTAGTCTTTAAAAGGGCCACGGGACTTCTTGTTTGTTTTGCTGACCTAGACTAACACGGCTCCCCTTTGGAGATTGGTTCCTTGGTTCTTGGCTCTCAAAATTTCAAAGACTGAATTTCCATAGGCAGCTTACTTGGCCTGGTGTTATGGTGGGGAAGGAATAGCACCTTGTGTCTATCTTGCTTCAAAGATTCTTGCAGACTCCCCTTTGGGGAAAACGGATGTTCCCATTGCCCACAAACTCTGAGCTGGGATTAGATATTTATTTTCCAGACTGGTTGCTTGAAAGCCATTATACCAGGTATAGAGAAGCCACATGCTCAGCATTGCTATTAGCCTTGTAGAGGAGGGGATCTGTGACAACCACACTACTTATTTGTGCCTGCAGGTTAAACTGGTTTTGCTCCCTTCCCTGTGGACTCAGGAGTTGGCATACCTGTCTGTCAAAGGGCTGACCCAGGTGCAATTAACTGCTTTAGTTAAATCAATCTAGAGAAGTGCTGCATTGTGGGAAGATAGTTATTTTCCTGGTCGTTGTAGCTGCTGCATCATATTCGCACAGCATGCATGGAACAAAAATAAAACTAAACGCTCTGTTCTTCTGTTTGTCTTCAGTTTACATAAGTGAGGCAAACGATCTCAGGATAGTTTGGAGAAGCACTGACCAGGAGCAGCCCAGGAAGTGATGAGGAAGAGAGGGACTTGTTGTGTTGTTTGCTGCTGCCATCAGTGTACGCTAGGAGACTCCGGTGTTGCTTTGCAGCCATGCATCAAAAGCTCACGTCATTTTTTGAAAATTAAAGTGTACCTTCTATTGATCTAAATTCAGCTACAAACAAAAGTGAAATAAAGAGAGTTGTGTGAAAGTTTCTGTCTTGTGATGGTTTCTAAAAGATTAACTCCTGAAGTGAAGAAGGTGGGGTTGGAGTGAACTTTAAAAATGCCTACTTTTATAACGATTATGCGTGTAATCACTGGGGCTCGTACCCTTTCCTTCACAAACTCTATTTTCGTTTCACATGGAATTGATTTTAGGGTGTGTCTTGTGCTCATTGGACCTCTTACGTCCTGCATAGGTAGCTGCCCAAGTTTAGTTACATGGATCAAAATGCAGACTTTTGTGGAGCTGAGCACTTCTCAGAGGGGCTAAATTTCCAGAAGGGCTCAACTCCAGCTTAGGCACATAAATGAAGTGGTCAGACATTAAGGAAATGTCTATACTGACAGTGGCAAATTTTGCCGTCAGTGCGCTCTTCCGGGTTCGATTGGGTGGTCTGTCGAGATGCGCTCAATGGATCTCCAGCTCAACACTAACGCCAGCCTTGTAACTAAATTGACCAGACAGCATTTCCGGTTGACTTAGTGAACAGGGTGATAAGTGGGCGTTAGTAAGGCGACGGGAAATATGCACGGTATTTTACGTACCATGTGTATTTCCTGTGGACTGCCGCCAAAAAGTGTGGCAAGTGTAGACATATCCTAAGTTTGGAAGCTGCATTTTTAAAAAATCTGGCCCTTTGATTTCATTATTGACTTCACTTACCTAAATATCTGGTATAATGGTATTTCAGTGCAGAGATACTGACTTTTACTCCTGGCGGAGACAGGGAAAAGAACTGGCACCTAAATGTGCAAAGCAGAGATAAGTCCCATTTTGCAAAAAAGATTCAAATAGCAGTTTCTTCAACGGAAAGAATTCAAAATTTTGCCAATGTGTGGGAAATTTGTGATTGGGGGGCATGTTTCTGGTGGGAAAATGGTCTCTGTGGAAATGTGACTGGAAGCAATATCTGGGTTACTAAACGGAAATGTTTGCACCATGTTTTTCTAACACCATGGCTTTCACATAGCTGTCTGTTACCTTTGAGTTTAAGCCAGTCACTTTAACATTTTTTGGCACGATGGCTCTTTAGGATTACTGCTGTTATTTGTATTGCATCACTAACTAGAGTTCCCAGTAAAGATCAAGCAACCATTACACTACACTCCTGTGAAAACTCCTACAGTCCCGGCCTCAAAGAGCTTACCATCAAAACAAATTAACTAAAGAGTAGACGAAAGATGGTGGATGGAGAATTGAGGCACAGAATGCATGAGTAGCCCAGAGGTCATGGAAAGGGAGTCTGTGGCACAGCCGGGGAATTGACTCGCATCTTTTGAGTCCTGGTGTATTCTTTCTCTGTACTCAAACACTGGTTGACTTAGCGGCAAAACATCAAAGCCTTTCTGTGCATCTATGGGTGAGTTTTTTAAATATCGGCACCAAAATTAGTAATTCCTTTTGCTGGAAACATTCAGATAGGAAATACTACACTATAAAAGCTGTATGCAAATGACCTATTAAACTAGGTCATTCCCTGCATGTGTGGGATACATGCCGTATCAGGTGTTTATATCTGATGTTAAACCAAAACTTTGCTTGGTCTTAACCAAAAGGGTAAGCTGCAACAGTGTGAAGTAGTAAATAAACTGCTGCGAGAACGGGGCGTTTTCTTCTTGAATCAAGTAGGCTAATGTATAAAAGAACACTCCACAAGTAAGTGTTAGCTGTAGTGAAGGGCTGTGTGTACACTCGGGTACTGGATGGTAATCAGAAGAGTTTTGTATTTCTATCTAGACACCATTCTAACCTTTTTCATCCTACAAGTTACAAGATACTGCTTCTGCCTAATGATGCTCTAACCGTTCTCCCCTAATAGATGCTAGGCTCAGGAATAGCTTTGTGTCACTTTACTATGCTTTATGGGTGTCATGCTATTTCCTGATACTAGCCCAAGGAATTACTCTTGCCTCATTAGCTATGATGAGACTCTTGTATCTTTACCAGCGCTTTATCATTAAAAACTAACTAAATCTTAGAAAGTACAATACAATAGAGCTTTTGACTCTGATGTTTGCAGCTTGACCCAGCCTATCCTACCAGACTTATGCCAGTATAAACAAGGCTCTTTTGCTATGTGTCAGAAAAGCACCTCAGTGCTTCACAGCAAGTTCCAGTTTCTATGGCTCGTGGACTTAGAGCAACATATACTGTTGTTAGTGTTCAATTAAAGGTCACTGGCTGTCGTCTTACTCATCCATATAATGGATAACAGCAGGGCTGTAGCAAGAATGCTAGAAAACCTGGCCTTCCGTCTCGGTGCTCCAGCAAAATGCAATTTTTTTTCTTAGATTCCCTTTGCTTTATTTCATGTTCCTTTAAAAAAAAAATAGGAATTTAATTGCTGCAGCCATTTCCGTAAACTGTACGCCTCTGATTTATAGAGATGTCTCTTAACATGGTTGGGTCTCTTTCTGTTGATGTATGATAAAATGCACCGAGGTTGGCTTGATTATAGAGCATGGGAGATGACAGAAAGTGTGTCCCTGTTAGTTTCAGGCCTCCTGCTGCTAGATCTGTCACCTACATGACTTCACTTTATGGTTCAAGGAGGAAGCAAATGCTATTAAATACTGCTCTTTTTTGGAGGTAGCTGGTTTCTATTAAAGAAAAATGTCTATTCTAGAACAGTCAAGTCTCAGCCTGGAGGGAGCTAAAATGGTGGGGGAGGAGAAACAGGTAAGAAGTGTTGGTGGGATGCACTGGTAGATGGAGACCAAGGCTGTGTCCACACTGTAATATTCTACTGTAGATCGCAATGTGCAGTGGTGCACTTTGACCTGGGCTTCAAGCAGAGGGAAGATTCACAAGCCCAAATGGGGCTTACAATGGTTTATTCTATGTTGGGGGTTGGACTCTGGCAGTTTCACCAGTATCTGAAATCCCCAATATCGAGAAGGCCAAAAAGTGGCCTTCAGCAGAAAAGCATACACAGCCATGTTCACTGGCCCTTGTTAGGGCTAAAAGACAGTGGGCAGAGGTGAGTTCCTGGAAGCGTGTGTAATGATACCCTTGGTGGTTTCATCTGTGATGGCTGAACCCGAGACCTCTGGATCTTAAAAGCAGGACCAGAACCATTAGCTTAAAGGCAGTAAGTAGCTTACTCAGACTTCCGTATCTGGTTTCGCTGCTAGAGGGAGACAGAAGTGGAGTGTTATCATGGGTTACGCGTGGATATGGTGTGTGGGGTCAGTTGCTGGGGGTTGAAGAATGCAAGGGGCAAATTCAAGCTGTGGGATAGGGTGGAGAGAGTAGGTATGCTTTTTGCATTGGAACGCTGATCAGCTGGTTTCGTCTCTTGCAGAGTGAAATTGATTGTCTCTAACTTTTCTTTCAGGGTTTCCACGGTCCTTATCCCTTCGGACAGTCTTAAACACAAACAAACAAACAACAAAACGGGTATCGTCAAGAGGAGAGTTTAACAAAGAACTGACTCATGGGGGACGGAAGGGGGGTTCTTACGGCTTACAGAAGACATGACATGGACCCCCTTCTCTGCCTCCACACCCTGGAATAAAGAAGAAAATATACAAAAACCAATAACTTAAGACTGGGGGTTTCCAGAGGAAAAAAAACAAAAACTAAAGTATGCATGTGTGAATGCTGAATTTCAGGAGTGCTGTTCAGTGCTACAAGAAAGAAAATACACCAACACCATGGTTTCTTTTAGAAGTCATTATTGCATTTAATTAGGTAGCTTAAAAAGTTTTTAAAAAATTGAAATGAAAAAGCCATCTTTTTAAAAGAAAAAATGAATTATTTTGCCTACAGAGCGGCTGTTGTTTGAGCAAATGTTTAATTTTTTTTGTTTGTTTCCTGTTCATAATTTTTTAAGTAAGGGACAGCGTGCATTTTTATGGAACTGTTGTGTTTGCTTGCTACAGAATGAGTTCATTTTGCATCTTCTGGGGTGCACGCAGTGATTTCTTTGTCTGTTGGATGTTTTTAACGTGCGATTGGGCCTGCACGAGCTCTGTGAAGTCCAGTGGCGTCAGTGGGTTTCAGTTAACCTTTTAATCTTCTGTTTTGTGCGTTTCCCTTTTGATGTTAGTGTTATCAGAAACTTCAGCCAAGACCAAACTCTTGCATTAGGATGAAAGGATTCCGGCACTGGATTAAGATAACCTGAGAGGGTCATTTTTCTCTTGAAACTCAAAATATGCTATTTCAGTAAGAAACAGATTTTCTGTAGTTCCAAAACTGGTCTTAAATGACTAGTATTCTAAAATGCTGTTTAGTTAGTCAAATGCTGATGTCCAGTAACTGTGCCTAGGACAGCCAGGCAAGTATATCCATCTTGTGCCAAGAGGAAATAAGCTTTCTGTAGTTCTGGTTCACCAGGCAGTAATTATAAAGCTATACAGAAGTCAAGTCCCTTTAGTTTTAAACCTCACATCCCTACCCATTTTTATGGAAGTATAATTTTAATTCTTCTCTTGTGATAAAGTACTGGTTTAGAAGGCAGAGACCAATTGAACTTCTTGCTCTACGTTCAAAACCAATCAGCTGGTTTCCACAATAGCGTCATGTATTCTTTCACCTTTCTGCTGGCCTGTAGCTATATTGAGGCCTTAGCTTTCTAGATGGAGCTTGACTGGTTTCCTCTTCAGGAGAGGAAGAGCTCTTTAGAGGTGAGGGTCTCTTAGCTGGGAGCATCCTCAAAGGAATGAGTGCCACGTCCAAATGAGGCTGTGCAAACCAACTTGCATAGGGGGCTGATGAGGTGACCTGGCTTCTGTTTGATTTTCTGAGGTGTTGGGTCACTGTGAGCTGAGCAGCCCAGGTGGTTGGGAAGAGAATGGGGGTGAGGGGCACTCTTTCAGAAACTTGAACCAGGCCGTTACAGCCGTCAGCCAAAGATACAGTAATATGCAATGCCCCCCTCACCCTCCTTCAAAACACCCCCTTTCCAAACTAACTCGTCACGTTGGGGCCGAAGCGCAGTCTGTCTGCTGGCCAGTGACGCAAGGCTGCAGGCTGCCCTAGTCTGCGCCCAAGCGGCAGCGTTGGCTTGATCGACTTAGAGGTTTTCATTTTCAGTGCAATTTCTGGGGGCCCTGTTCTCCCACCTAGGCATATGGGCAGCTCCTGTTGAGGCTAATGGGAATTGTTTGTATCCTGCCAAGGAAGAATTAGGCCCTTGGTGAGGAATTTAGGTCCTTGCTGTGTCTAGGTCCTGGCAAACAGCAATCCCTTAGTATCCATTGCTCAGTCAGTAGATGGTTGATGTTTTTGTTGCTGGATTTCTAAGACCGTGCTCCCTTTTAACATGGGAAATCTCCCTTTCACCTCTAAACATGTGGGTGGGGACAGGATTGACTTTAAGGGCTCTCCCCTTGGAGGAAGAAGGTAGGGGAGTTTGGAGGAAGGTCCTGCCTGGCTTGTGTGGCTTTGGTTGAGGAGTTAACCTGAGCGCTTGCTGGGAGGCGGTGGAGCGGTTGACAGCTTGACTTGGAGAAAGGGGTGCGGATCCATGCCTGTGCTTTGAATGCAGGGTAGGAGGCGGGGGCTGTATGTGGTTAGCTGTAGTCAAAGAGTCTGTCTTGTGGACGAGATGCTTTATTCACCTGTCTGTCCAAAGAGTGTGTGTGTGTGTGTGTGTGTGTGTGTGTGTGTGGTGAGTGTGTAAAACATCCTGGTAAAGTGTGAGCAAGGTTTGAATGGTCACAAGGAGCATGCAAGGTGTGAGCACGTGCCCTACCTGTTGCACCCCCTCCTGTGCATCCTTTCTGGAAGTGTTGAGATGGCAGGAGGTTGCTGTAACCTGAGGTGGCAAGGCTGCTCCTTGGTCTCTTCATATCAGTTTCATCCGGCTGTTAGGCAGAGGAGGAAGAACAAGGAGTTCTGGGTTTGATGTACTGTACTGGGCCCAGAACCCTGCAAATCTTGTACTGGAAGGGACTGCTGTGCAACCATCAAACCTAGCTAGCTTGACTCTCATTTTCTTTTCTGCTGTTCTCAGGCCCATCTATTTCATCCATCTAAAGAAATGGCGGTGTCTGTGTCTGCCAGTCACTCATGCAAAGACTGAATTTCCCCCCTTTCCTAGAGAAAGCTAGCATGCGCCCCCGACTGTTCCTGTGCCTTCTCAGTCAGGAGACTGGGCCCATTTTGCACAGATCTCAGCGTTGTCTCCTTTCTTGTGTTAGAGTCCACAGTGCCCTAGGGCCTGCGTTGTTCACAGCATGAAGAAAGGCAGGGGCTGACTTGAGCTGTGGCAAGTCAGCCTGTTAACGCTGGTGTATTACAGCTGGTTCCCTAGGAAATCGGTCTCAAGCATAAACACAACTCGTATCTGTGGGGGTGATCTCTCTATAAAGGCTCATATCTGTCAGGGTGTGGTTAGTGTGATAATCCCTCTTTGGTAGCAATGGGAGGATGCTTAAATTGGTAATTACTCTGCCTCTTGTTTTTTCTCTCTAGTGAAAATTGAGTCCCCTGGCACTCAGCAATGCCTCCAGTCTCGGCATTTAAACTACTCTTAAGTGCTCAGCAATCGTCACTGCTAGTCGCAGCTGGGATGAAATGGCATTGCTTTCATAAGGGCAACATTTTTTTCAAGTTGGGGACAGGGCTCAAGTTAGGCGCCTGAACCAAAAACAGCCTGTTTTTTTTTTTGTTTGTTTTTTTTCCCCCCAGAGGTGCCGGCTGTCCAAGTTTCTCATTGATCTCAACAGGGAGCTGTGATGCAGAACTTGTGAAAACTAGACCGAGTTAGATGCCTGACTTTAGACACTCAAGTTTTAAAGTGTAATTTAGGATTCAAAGCCCTAGCAGATGGCTACCTGTCTGAGAGTGCTGGGTAAGGGAAGAGAGCAGCAAAGCTTGCCCTATGCTGTGTTACCCAAGCCAGGCTGGTGTCCCTTATTTGGGAACAAAGGGGGGTTGCTACCCACTGGTATGAGACAGGCTGTAGCTATAAGAGGGCTACAATTTGCTCCTGTCCCTTGCCTTTCCCTGGCTGCTGCTGTCGTGGGGAGGAGGATCTAGCCGTCCTGAGAGGGCATGGCAAATGGAGAGCTCTTCAAAAAGGGAAGCTGGCATTTCCAAATACCCTTTTGTTTTTTAAATGGAACCTCGAGCGTTGTGTGAGCTGGTGAGTCTGGAAATGCCTGGTAACCCCTGTGTCTCACAATGTGACTGCACGTGTACCCTGTCCCATGGCTCAGAAAGCCTTGGTTAGCTTTGAGCTCCTCTGGCTGGAAATACGCTCTGTACCTGGGAATGGATGTCCAGCCTGTCTTGGCATGGCAGAAGGTGTCTGCCTGCCTATGTTTTGAGGTGAGGATGTGTGTATGGGTTGGTGGGAGAAGAGTGGACCCAGACACCTCTGGATTCGGGAGATGCCTGTGGCCCCACAACTAGGAATGTAAGTGTGGTACCAGACCCCTGGGTGTGAGCATAATTGGAGTCTGCAAGGCTAGGAAATACACGCTGTCCCGTGTTTCCGTTGTTTTTTTTTTGTGTGTGTGTGAGTGAGTGGTTGGTTCTGCAGCCTATCTTTAATCTCTCTGGGGGGAGTGCATGTGTAGAGCAGGATGCTGTGTTGCCTCATTGAGTCTGGGAGAAGTCCGATGATAGCACATTAGGGTAATTAAAAAAAAAAAGGAAGCTTTTCCTTTAATGTATAAATGAATATTTGTATGATTAAATTAACACAGAAAAAATTCAGCTGTCTGTGTAGTTTTATTGAATGCGCGAGAAATTTCCAGTTTCTTGTGACCTCTGCAATGTTTGTTAAATGTGCCTCCTTTGCTTCCATCCCCGGATCATTGGGCGTGCTGGGCAGACATCAGACATCTGCTGTAAAACTTCTGAATAAATTGAAGGAGGAAATTTGAGAGGAAATAAATTCAAGGTACACTGGGTGCATGAAATAAAACAAAATGAATTTTCTAGTCCAGATATAAATGTCAGCAAGAACAAACACTGAAGGAAGGATCATTTAAAAATCATGTGGCCTCACATAGGGGTTGACCTGTGTAAAAGGACTCCTGATCTTGAAATCTTTTTCAGCAGGTGGATTACCACCGGAGCATCACATGGATACAGAGTGCTTATGTGGGATGATTTCTAGAATTGGGGCCACTGATTTTTCCAGAGTGCTGAGGCAGATGCTTAGGGGAGAGTATTTTGTGCTAGGGAGCATGGGAGCAAAAGCTCCGTCACCCAGTGACTTCAGATGCAGGATTGGACTTGGGCCAACACTAGCCACTCTGGCTGTGCCTTTAGGAAATAGAGATCCTGCTCAAGCTCCTATCGTAGATTAGGTTTTCCTCATTGAGTAAATGGAGGCTGCAAAAAATGCTGAGATGCGGTGACGGTGGCAGTCAAGTTATGGTCTTAAAATGCATGGATGTATGCATTCCAAAAGCCTATGGTAATATTTAATGCAAAATCTGCTGAAGGATGGATTGCTGACGGCATCTTCTTAACCTCTCAGAGCACGGACACGGTAACCAGAAATGGTGTGATAGAGCTGCTCTAGACACCATACACTGGAGGATGGTGAGGATGATGGGAGTAAGAGCTATGAGAGGGAGGAGCATGGGGGGTTAATAAAGTGATTTGTGACTAATGTTGCAACAAACGTGCAGGCTCACATAGGGGCCTCTTTTGTGCTCCATGTTACAAAGGGTTGGTGGGCTTTTTCTGGTGAAGATGTCTTCTGGGTGAATGAGTCCTCAGCTGAAGCATTTGAATGATCTTCAACGGTTAGCACCAAGCAAATCATGCTTCAGGGGTACGTACTGTTACAGGAAGTACCTCATTATTGGCTAATCCTAGTTGGAGGCGAAGTGGTGAAGAAAGGGAAATAGTATGAGATGCTAGCTGGCAATCCAAAATAGTCATGGGAGAGGGAAGCAGAAGACGTCCCCATTTAGCCTTTTTCGTAAGTGGTGGGATATACTCCACCAACAACAATTACCAACTCAACCAATTCCAGTTGCTTTCTCTGGCTGCCAACTGGCCTTCCTCCATCTTCTCCCAATGACCCCAGTTACCTCAGCTGATGTACTGACTTCTATGGAGCCAAACTGATTTATGGCAAGTGAAGATCCGACCTGTCAAGATGGCCGCTGGGTTCACATCTGGACTTGTCATCGAGAAAGGGAAGTTGTGTGTCTGAAATTCGTGAGTTGTTAAGGCCTGACTATGGACATCTAGAGACAAGGTGAGGTAATGCCTTTCACTGGACTGAGGTCTGTTCATGAAGGAGACAAGCTTTTGAGCCACACAGACCTTTTCCGGTCTGGGAAGATGGACAGTTCACGGCTGTCTAGTCTGCGTTGCATCACACGGAGCAGAAAATCACCCAGTGACGGCTGTGTCAAAGCCAATACCCTGCCTCTATACACCATACTTCGGAGCAGATTAGCTGGAGCTAGGTGTGGTTTGATTATTAATCCCTGTGAGAAGTGTTGGTGGGATTTCTGCATTTGAATAAGTGCCTGGAGCTTTTAAATGTCGTTTAACCTTGTTTGAAAATTTCGTTGGGAACAGACATCCTGCTCCATGTGCCCGTAGCTGTTTGTTCTGTGCCTGGAAGTGGCCGCGCCCCTTGACTCGGTGATGCTCCCAGCTGTTTTTAAACCTGCTCTGTGTTTGGACAGTTTGAGATTCCCTCCCTCCCCCCATCCTTCCTTTTCTTTGCTAGTTATTTGCTTGAAATAATCTGTTTGTTTTTAGGGCTGCAACCTGTCAGGAGTTCATCAAAGCAAGGCAATCAGATCGCACCTTCATTATAACATTGTCTTTGGAGCAGGGCAAGTAACTCGGGCAATTGCTATAATGCAGGTCATTTTAATGAAGCAGTATGCCATGACGCATGCATGGTGACTCTGTACTGTGGGTGTGGGCAAGGCCAATGGCCAGGGCAAATAGTTGCAGTAGAGTCAGGTGTAAATTGAATTTTTAAAAAGGAGCCCAGATATTTTCTAATAAAAATAATGTTCACTTAAAGCACTTTTAAAAGCAGTTACTCCAACCTTTGTGTTTCAGAGCAGGAATTGACAGCTGCAGTGGTCAGGAAGGAAGTCCCCCATCTCTATGGAAGGTTCTTCCTCATGCATTATTCTGGGGAAAGGGAATTGTTAGCTTGAGAAAGCATTAATAATTGCTGGGGGACAGGGTAAAGCGTGGGACTGGAATGACCAAATTGTTATTCCAGCATGGCAAATGCTTTTGTATCTTGGGCTTCAATCACCCAAGAAATATGTTACTTTGCAAATTCCTTTGGCCGGGAATGGTCATTGTTGGTATGAAATGATTACAGTGAAAATTTTGTGCTGGTGCTTTGTTACACAGCAGCCGTAGGGTCTGCTCAGCCAAGGTAAAGTCTACCAAAGCCCTGAAAGACCGCATGGGGTTACAAGTGAAAACTCAAGTTGAAGGGCGTCCTCATCCTAGGTCCTTGTTGTGTTTCCTCATCAACAGAGCTAGGTCACTTTTTGGGGTAGATTTTCAGCTGGTGTAAATGGTCATACTTCTATTAAAGTCAACAGCCAATGATGACTTGTCCCTGCTGAGGACCTGTTCATTGATGCCTACTCAAGAGGTACAGCAGTGGCAGATCTGTGGGCTTTGCTGGTTCAGGAGTGAAGAGACTGCCTAGGGGTACACTTGTAGCATCCATGTCCTCAGCAAATGCTATTGTTCCTGCAGTTTCATGAGCATGGGTTTCTTTGACAAAAAAGGTAACAGACCAGCCATGTCATTTCCCGAGTCATGGGTCCTGTGGGAAATAGAGTATGTGATGGTCTTTAATTACTTGATCATAATGCTTACGACCATGGGGGCTACATGAAGATTACACAGACCTCCTTAATTTTGGTATTTAATAACTCCAGAGAGCTTGAATCTCCAGCGTTAGTAATTTAAATTTTTTTGGTTGAGTCTGTGTGTCGTCGTCTGTAGTCACTTGCCACTTGTGTGATCCATTCATGTTTCTTGAACAAAGTGGGTCCTCTGGGAAAAACCAACCAACACTCAGTTAAATAGAAGGGATGTCTGGAAATCTGACATTAAATATTCTGTATTGTGTTCATGACACTGCTGAGCTTAGTAAGGGAATGAATCTTGACGCAACAGGTGAAGTTCTGAATGAGGAAGAAGATGACACCCAAGGGTAAGGCAAATAGCATCATGATTCATAGTGGAGCATCCGTTCCTGAATAATGAATAATTATCCCTGAATAACGATGTGATTTGTTTCATCCACAGGTAACTTGCTAGCAAAAGGCAAAATTAAGCGATGCCAGTTTAAAAGCTGTAATTAAAGGAATGTAATGTAGATGGCAATTCCTGTTGTCCTTAATGTTTTATACTCTTCTATCTTCTTAAATCTCCAAGTAGTTTAAAAAGGAGACTCTTGTTTCCCCCACTCAACAGAGGAGGAAACGGTAGCACGGCAACGGGAATTGACTTCAGCTTTGAGCTGTGGGCGCTGGCTCTTAGAGAAAATATTTAGGATGGGTTTTCCCACTACCCCTTGTGTTTGGTTTTGGGGCAATATTGTTTCAAGCCCCTGCAAGAGGAAATGTGGCGGAGGAGCCAAGACTGACTGGAAACTGCAGCTCCTGGACCAGCATTTGATGTGACTTATTTCCATATTAAGGTAAGAGCGAAGGAAAGGGAGAGTGCATTCAGTTAGCTGGCTCGGGGCAGCTGCTTGCGGTCCCAACAGCAGTATGTGGGGGTGCTAGGCGTAGTTAGCAGGGGCTGGAGTTAATAGGAAGAAGGTGTTGATCTCTTGCAGCTGCCATTGATGCCTGCTGGAATTTGGGGTGCTCAGGCTTGGTTGGGTGCCGCCAATGACTCGTGAGTGGACGGCTGAGGTTGAGGAAGGAAATCAGTGAGGGGAAACCTTCCCTCGTATACAGGTATCTTCAGACAGCTTTTAGTGCATCAAAAGCTGGGCTTGTGAGTTCCTCTCTTCCTTCTCGTAAGCACCTTTAGCTCTCTCTAAAGAGGTTGTCCTAGGGTTTTGGAGACTGGGGACTATTGTTCACGTGCATTCTCTCTCCCAACACTGCCTTTGTACGCTCAGTTGCTGGTTGCTAGCCCTACCCTGGGAGCCCGCCTCCTTGTGCTTGAAGGATCAAGCTAGGCTGCAGGAGACCTCTGTTCACTCCACCATTGCTCTTTTGAATTACCTTGGGCAGGTCACTTTCCTTGTCTGTAAAATGGGATAATGCTTCACTTTAAAAGCAAGTTGTCAGAGTGGTTTGCTTGTTATATTTTTGAAAGCATTGTTTGCCTTCGGGTGCCGCCTGCTGTATGCTGGGCTCTGTCCTTAAAAGGAAAAGAAAATCCTTACCCTGAAGTGCTCGCAATCTAGGGAAGTAAGAGCTTTCAGTGATTCGGGGCAAGGAGAATTGGGAGGAGAGGGCAGTGGCTAGGGAAGTGAATGTGAAATATTTATTGTAACTGCTGTTCTGTCAAACAGGCACCAGAAATGGAACCCTTTGCCGTGTGCCAGAACAGCCAGTAGAGGGAGCTGAATGCATTTCTCAGTTTGGGAAAACATCCAGGCCCTAAAGGGCCTTAGGAAACTGGCTCTGCTTCATTTGAGGGTTTATATTTCCACCTAGTTGAGATGTCAATTAAATTTTATTCCACATGGAAACCCTGTGGCTTGAAGCCCTTGGGGAAGTACTGCCTCTGAAGGGCACCCAGGGGAAGCAAGTCAGTTTTACTAGGTTTTTGGGTGGGACTGGACCCCTGTTGATTGTTAGAGGATCCCCTGTATCTTTGAACCCGTCCCTTTTTGATGTCAGACAGCAGTATTAGGCAGACATGCCAAGCCTATGCTTCACATTGCTGCAGACTCCTGCTTGCCCAAGGCAGGATGGGGATTGGTGGACAAAGGCCCCCAATTACATTTTTAAATAGGTGGCTGGCTGCAAACTGGCGCCAGGCAGATGAAGAGAATTTTCGGCAGATTCTAAACCCTGGCTTATGTTTTCCAGCTGCTGTTGCCATACGGATTCATTGAAATAGCTGGCTGTCAGTCTGCCATGCCTTCTGAAATGAGTGGGATTGTGCAGGAATATTTGTTCTGTATCCTGGTCCCCCACTGCTCCAGGATTGGAAAGGGGAGAGAGCGATTTCAGACCACTTGATCAAACAGCAGTTCACCCTGTGGTGCATGATGAGTATTCTAGGGTGGGGCAGAAGACTTGGTGAGCAGGGGTTGGGTTGATTCCCTGTGACTATCCCAAGAGGGCTCATGCTCTATTGAAATGAATTTCTGCTGCTCTTGCCCCAGCACTGTATCTCTCTTGCATGAGATATTTCTACACTGAGAGCCAGGTACTTTAGGTGGCTGAGAGTCACTGAAGCTCTTGCAGAGGGACATGGGAATGCCAAAGTACTTTAGGAGAGGAACTGTCTTCAATGGCAATCTGTTTTTAATACCCCTCCCTTAGATATGTAATGTTCTCTTCCCCTTCCTTCCTGGGGTGGCTGATCTTTCTGGGTTGGCTGTCCTCTGAGTGAAATGCACATGCTGACAATCATGGATCACACCCCCTATAACATTGGTTTAAAAATCATAAAATTTTAACATGTGTTGTGTTCTTTTTTTGCTTTCTGCTGATGAGAGGTCATGTTTTCACATTTCTTTTTCCTGTGCACGAAGCTGAGATCTTCACATAATTGGGTGACTCCAGGAGCTGGCCCAAATATCATAGACTCCTAATAAAATTGTGAATTAATTCCACTGTTAGGGTCTCTTCGCCTTACCCTTCCAGTTGAGGTTGCTCTCTTGCTGTCTCGCATTTCTGTTATTACCCTGACTGACGGAGCCATATAAGTGGTGGAGTCATAAACCACAAATGCTATAAACTGCCCCATAGCTGCCTGGTAAAACAATCTCCTGCTGCTCCATCAGTAAAAGGAAATCCAGCACCCTTCCTTCAAACTTCCCATTAGCTATCAGCAATTTCATCACCATTGCATTATCTGTTGGTGAGGCATGGAAGCCACAAAGCTGGTGGTCATGAGGCAGTAGAATTGGATCTAGTGTGTCACCTTTTCAAACCCATCAGCTAAAGCAAGAGTGTTTATCTGCACGCTGCATAAATCTGAGCCCGTCAAAGCTGACCTTGGTCATTTCTCTGGAAAGCCTCTGAGTGGTCTAAAGCATTGTGTGAAAGGACAGTAAGGGCAGATCTCGAGAAACTGGAGTCCAGCTGGTCGGGAATAACTTGCTGTGGGGAATTTCACCAACACGCTAGTGAGAGTTGGAAGGAAGATTCCCAGTCACTCTCACTTTGAAGAGGCTCTTGGCTGCAGTATGCCATCTGCCTCTGGAAAATAGGAGCCCTAGCTGTGGAAGGCTCTCTGTGAATGGCTCTCTGCCTTTCTGCGTAGTCAGGCTGGAGGCTATGCATGTGTGATGTGGCTCCAAGTGTAAGCTTTGCCTAATAAAAACATTTCCTTGTTATCTAATCTGCCCCATTTTCCTTCCCCTCTGTTTACCGTGGCCAGGTTTCCTCAATAATGCTGACAGCTGCAGGCTGGGCTGTGACGTCAAGCTGCAATACTGAAGTTCAAAAAAAAAAGTTTAAATGAGAACAGTTAATGCTACTACTTATAAAGAAATATTTGAGCTTGGTGGCTGGGGGTGGGGGTCAGAAGTAAACTTGGCTGGGTTTGGTCATGGCACCTTAGGTTAATTTAATGTCTGCCAAACTAATGGATCTCAGAGTGCATTGCTTCATCCAGCTCCGGGGTGGGATGCAACAGCACACAGCAAAAAGTGAATGCTACCGTGTTCAACTGACATGGCCTCTTTCCACGATAGCCCTCTGCAGTACTGATCACAAATTAGGGACTTGGGGAGCAATTGATGGTCCTCTAGGCCAGCCTACTTCCAGCACCTCACCACATGGGTCAGATAAGAAATTTGATTTCCCCCTTACCCCCTCAGTCCTCTTCTGATCATTTCCTGCTTCCCTGACCCACACAAGAAACCCTGTATTTGACATGGTGAAGCTGCAGTCTCAGTGTCTCCCATAAGAATGGCCAGTTTGGGTCAGACCAATGGTCCACCCAGCCCAGTATCCGGTCTTCTGACAGAGGTCAATGTCAGGTGCTTCAAAGGGCATGGACAGAACAGGCCGTCATGGAGTAGATCCATCCTCTTGCGTCCACTCCTGGCAGGGAGAGGCTTGTGTTACAAACTACAAAGGTAACTTAGTGGGGGCAGAATATGGAAACTGAATTCTCCTTTTGCTTTGGGTGATGCTGGTTCGGTCACATTGAGGGCTACCGATGTAACCAGTAGGGCAAGTAAATGGCTTGTAATGTCATTGTTTTTTGCCCCAGTGAAATGTAGGCTGCAGCCTTTCAGCTCTAGCTCATGGGGTGAAATCCAGTGGCCAGAAATGGTTGCCATCTGTTGGACTGTGTTTCACTCTCAGTGGGAGAGGATCTAGCAGATACCATATCAAAGCAAACAAGTGTCTGCATCGCCATTAATCCCCTCACCACGGGTGCTGACTGCCCACTTCTTGCTCCCTCAGAGAAAGGCCAAGCCTGTATGGGCCATGGAAGCTGTGCTCCCCTCTCACCATTAGAGATGGACTTGCACGTCAGGGTTGACTCATATTGGTGTAGCAACCTGGGAATTTTTTTCTGGTCTTGCTTGCGCTGTTCCTGGTCTGTGGACGGAGGGAACTTCCTTGCTCAGGTTGTCAATCCAGCCCCTTTCATCGTCACTAAACTTGCTCTCAAGTTCCAGAGCGGCGGCCGTGTTAGTCTGTAAACAGCAAAACAACAAGAGTCCTGTGGCACCTTAAAGACTAACACATTTCTTTGGGCGTAAGCTTTCGTAGGCTCCAACCCACTTCGGCAGATGCATCAAGTTTAAATAAAAAGACAGGTGTTAGCTTTTTTTTTTTTTTTTTTTTTCCCCTGCAACAGAAATGCCAGCAAGATTGCCATTTCCCTTGGAGAATCCATGCACAGAGCTGAACTTGTGTGTCAGACTGTGAGAAACAGAGGATGGCTGTTCGGTAACGTTATCCAGAAAGTAACTCTGTTTTCTCCCAAGAATCCAAGTTACAGAATCCTGGTTATGCAGCAACAGGGGCATCAAAAATTAACACTGCTCAAAACAGGAAGGAATGAGACCTCCTTTAACCTTTCTGGCTAGGAGAGGGGGGAGAAGTGTCTGCAGTAACCTTGATAATAAAACCACTTGCATCAAGGCTTGGCAAATATGCGGAGGTGAAGGAAACTTCCTTTTGTTTCAAGCAATTCAGTTTGCGGGCATCTGGCTACAGAGCGTAGCAGCTGATAAATGACTAGCCCCTCTCTCTCCCAGACCTTAGTGTGTGGAAGATCAATGCTGTCTTGGGATATCTGATCTGGCTTCGGCAAAGGGGTGGTTGAGAAAAGAGGGTTGGAAGGAAACAGGTTGTGGTGCCTGGGAATCAGGTTTCTCAGAACTTTGAAAGAGATCTAAATAAATAACTATAAGGAAGCAATTACTTCAAGAGCAAATACACGGGAGCTACCTATTCTTGCTTTGTTTTGGTGTGGCGGGGGGAAGGGTCGGTTTAGTTTGGGTGCCGGGGCCTGAAGAAAGAACTCCCACTATATCCCCATTCAATTAAGTACAGCTTTGTTTTTATATTACACCCATTCCTATAGTATCTCAACAACTAAGCAGGAAAGTGAATGTATTTTTTGGCTGGTACTAGTTTCTTCTGCCTTTGCCAATGGTGGAAGGCTCACTGTGGGAGATGGGCCGATCTCCAGGATGTGGGCCAAGGACGTTATCTGTCTGCTAGCGCTGTGTTGGATTGTTGGCCTGTTCTCGCGTTGTGCCAGATTGGCTTACAAGCACCTATCAGGTCTGATTGACTAGTTTCCCGACTCACCAGGAATGTTAATGTATCTATCATCTGAAAATACCGATCTGAGCATAAGCCCAAGAGCCAATATGTTGACAAGTTTGAGATTTTTCATGCAAGTTACTCAACCATACTGGGTCATGAGTAAAATAAATGTGATGGAGATGTAGAGAAACTGACCAATGTCTGTCTGCAATTAGAAATGTAAGCTTCCTCCATGCCCTATGCACTGTATTTTATGGACCTGGGGTTTCCTCTCTGTAAGGAAAAGATAAAGACACAGAGACATAATTGATTTATTCATCGTGAGACTAAAAGTTTTAAGAGTCTAACAGGCAACTTCTTATTCTAAACCTTAACCTACCTTCACCTTCTCTTCCCCAAGATGGGGTGAAGGAGGCATCTGGCGTTTAGTTACATGTTTTGTTTGCTTTAAAAAAAATAAAAAAGTTTGGGTTCCTCTGATCAAAAGGATATGCACAATGTAAAGAGTGTGTTTTTATACGTACCGTTTCATGTAGCACAGAAATGTTTCTGTTGCTGAGGTAGAAGCCTTTTAACAGAGCACATCACATCATAGAGAACCAGTGAAGTCTGCACTGGAACCACAGTAGAGAATTTGAGACAGACAGATGAATTGGAATTGATCAGAAAACTAGTGTTAGTGTACTTCTGCAGAAGAGGATGTGGTGTTTAACGACTCCTGGTAGGGTCTCCAGTTATGGTGTGTTTAACTCTTTTTTGTCAAGGGAGCCCAGAACTGATGCTAGGTGTTTCTTTTCCAGTTGATAATACTGACCTGTAAATAGATAAACATGGTCCGGAGTCTCAGTCTTGCATGTCCTCTGAATAGATTGCAAGTTTCCTGCAGCGAAGGCACATGGAAAATGGCTGCTTCTGTTGGAACTGGCTTGGGGGTGATTTTTGTAGCTGGATTAGAAATTGCACAGAATTGCTCTGATTTTTAGGGTTCCTGTCCTGTTCTTTTCAGGATGGATTTGCTGCTCCAATAACTAAGATGCAAATATTCTGCATTATTGCTATATATCACTGTGCTGATGCTCATTGGTAGAGATGGAAAAGGATTTTTGTTGACTCTTTGGTTAGCAAAGCTCATGGTGAATCCTATAACACTCGTGCATGCTTCAGAGTTGTCATCACTCTGTCCCTTAATGCTGTGTTGGAGTTTCCATTACAGTCCAGGTTCTGACCCTCTGTACTTACGTATTGTGGACCTGATTTTTTTCAGAAGAAGCGAGCAGTCATCCTACAAATGAAATCAGAAGGAGCTGTCGGTGCCCAGTGCTTGAAAATCACATCTCCGGTAACTAACTGTGGCACGGCTTTCAGATACATCAGCGTGGAAGTGATTATGCCAATACTTGTGAGCACGCACATTGTAGAGTCTTAAAAAATCATCATTTGGGCCCCCCAAACATCATGAGATTAAAAAAAGGGGGGGGGGATTTTATTTGCTTTGCGTCTCTAGGGTGTGGTTAGGTCACCTTGGCAAGTTTTTTCACTGCACCCTGGAAGACTAGACCTTCTTAAAATGCAAATTCTTATGTAATCACGTAGCTCCTGGACCTTGGGCTTGCAGAAATATTCAAATATCAAGGAACTTGTGATAAAATCATTGACATCACAGAGGCCTGAGCAGACTTGTGGCTTACCTGCACATAAAGAGCTTTAATTAAGCTGATACAGCTTTTGCCTATGATCTCCCTTTATATTGTTTTAGTCTTGATTGCATCAGTTTGGTTTGCACGTGTAAATTCACCTCCAAAAGCCACTAGAATTTCCACTTGATTTCCCCCTGATTTCCTCACAAACTCCTTCCTCTTTTGCTCTTTGCCTCTATGCAAATTTCTTTAATTTGTGGTACTGAGAGGACTAAAAAAAAATCTATTAATGAAATGTATTTATTTGTATCCTGTGCTCACACCATGGGACTGTCTCCCTCTAGTGGCACCTACACTGGGGCAAATAGTCTGTGCAAACTGAGTTAGAGCTTGTCTCTTGTGCCTGAGTGCTGTATGCTTTTAGATCCAGTGGTCATTGGTTCAATCGCCGCTGCTCGCTACTCATCCAAGCAGGTCCTGAGGCATGTTTGTTTAGTATTTATATTCCATTAGGAGCAGCCAGAATTTGGGCCCCTTTGTGCTGCACAAACACACAGGAATATACAGTCCTCACCCTGAAGAGCTACTATATAACAGTCTGTTAACCTGGTTTTAAAGGGCAGAGTATTCCCATCCCTCACTCGCTTTTAATAGTGTCTTGGTGGGGGATTAGGTATATGTTGACAGAGCAAACATTTTTCCTCCCCTCAATCCACCACTGAAAGCAAAAACCTTCCTGCAACTTAGCTTTCACACAGTAATTGACGACTACAAGGAGTCCCAACCTTGAAGACAAGGGAATCTTTCCAAAAGGAAGGCAGGCTGGTCTGAGAGGCAGGATTTCTGGATTCTCATTCCAGCCCAGGAATGTGGTTAGGACAGGAGAGTGAGTGAGCGACCCGACGGCTGAGTTCTGTTCCCATTTGAGTCACTGGATCACATAGTCCGGCTAGTTAATCTCTCTGTGCCTCAGTTTTTCTTTCTGCAAAAAAGACCCAAGAAGCTCTGCCTTCTCAGGGCTTGGTCAGATCGCAATGATCAGTCCCTGCAAAGGGCCTTGTGAAGCTTGGATGAAATGCCAAGTATTTATTGCTGACTTAAATTGAAAATGACTTCCTGGCAGTGTCTGCATGGAGGTTGGAGTGGCTCCTGGAGGGAGGGAAGAAAGCCTGTAGACCTGGAGCCAACAGCCTGCGTTCCCATCGGCTTGCTGTACAGACTTTTGCATGGTGGGGGGAAAAATGGTTCTTATTCCGTTTAAAAATCAATGCATCAAAACCAGAGCCAGCTCTTGAGCTGCTGGAGAGAGAAAACAACTTCAGAGCCCTGAAGCCAGGGCAACCCTCAGGTGCTCAGAGAGGCAGGCAGTGGGGTCTCTTCAGTCTAGGGCACTGAAACGGGATTTGGGAGTTCCCCCTTTAGGCCCCTCTCTTTCTAAAGGAAGCCTGTGGGACCCTACTTATCCCAGTATGGTGCGCACAGGTGGGTGGGAGGCGGGGTAATACCTGGGCCCAGTGCCAGGGCTGTTGGGGTTTGATTTGGACCCTGGTGCTAGGTATGGCAGTATGAAATTGTCTGTCTGTATTGGCCCATACCCGCTGGGTGAGCAGGGCCAGCCCCCACCCCCTGCATGCTGGGAGCTTTTGTACTGGGAGGCGTAATATCTGCCTACTGAGGAGGACATCTCTGCCAGGGGCGCTCTTCAGGCTATCAGAGGGCCCTTTGCCTACAGCACAGGGATTAATTCCTCTCGCTGTGCCCACTGTGCCTAGGGAGAACGTGCTATCTGCAAGGCTGGCTCTGTGATCGCAATTCCAACTTCCAAAGGGGGAGCCATGTTAGTCTATTGCAGAAAAACAACCGAGTCCTGGCGCACTTCTAAAGACTAACAGATTTATTTATCACATGAGTTTTCGTGGGAGAAAATCCCACTTCGTCAGATGCTTTGAAGACAAAGTGGGTTTTCCTCCCATGAAAGCTCATGTGATATTCTAAATGCAGGTGGCTAAAGGGCAAAATTGAGGTGACGTGTATTTTTTTTCTGGTGGATTTGAAACATTAATGCATTTGATCCGTCTTTAGCTTGTTGTGTGCACGGTGTTGCAAACTTCTCTAAGAAAGAGAAAAACAAACAGAGTCCTGTGGCACTTTTAAAGACTAACAGATTTATTTATCGCGTGAGCTTTCGTGGGAGAAAATCCCACTTCGTCAGAGCGTCTGACCATTTTCTCCCTTGAAAGCTCATGCGATAAATAAATGTTAGTCTTTAAAAGTGCCCCAGGACTCTGTTGTATTCCAAGGACCTGTGTGCTTGGCACGGCAGTGAGTTCTGCAGGGGTGGAGGGGGAGCGGGAGGCAGGAGAAAGGGGGTGGTGGCTTGTTAGTCAGGAATGACACGTTTCCTTAGCGAGCAGCTCCATGACTCATCTCTGAGTCAGCTTTCAGCAGGCATCACCTCTGCCTTGGCCTTTCCTTGTTTGTCTTCCAGACTTGGATTATAGAGGTTAGAGGGATCTTGTCCAATCCCTTCCCCAATTGTCTTCCCAAGTGCCACAGGACTCCGTGCAAAGATGGAAGCTTCAAATCTGCCCCCAAATATGCCAGGGCACCTTTAATGACCTCGGCTCTGTTTCTTAGGTCAGAGTGTTGTTCCTTAAAGTGAGGTTAGAGCTGGTTGTTTATCTTAATTGAACACCTTTACTCTGTCCAGTGGCAAGTGAAATCTTAAAGGCTTCCCTCTGCAGCATGGAGTTGACCTCCGGAACTCTCTGCCTCAGGAGTCAAAAGTAAAATACTGTGGCTGAGTGCAAAAGGGGCTGAATAAGTTTATGGCTTATAACAGCCCTTTAAATCTGTCTGTACCCATTAGTTCTGAAAAACTGGGGTATCTAGGATTTCAGTGTCTTGCAGTGGCTGTCACCTGGTAGAGGAAGTTGCAGGCTCTGTGACTTCAAGGTCAGGTCAATCAACTCTCATGTTTCAAGGCATGAGCTGATTGCCATGGGTAAGGCAGGGTTTCCACCTCTGTGTGGCATTAACCGTTACCTGGGAGCGTTATGGATATGTCGAGCTTCTCTGGTGTATCAGGGACAGGCCACTGCTGGACGTAAGAAACTAAATTGAATGGAGCCCTGGTTTGGATAAGCCTGGGGGATGCTGTGTTCTCTGTAACTTCTGAACCTGACTGTCTTCCAGATCTCCACAACAGGGACAATGAGAGATGAACCCAACGCAGGACTCTTTTATCTAACACTCCCTCTTGCACCCTAGCCTTCCAAATAAGATGCGACTGTGATCTGACCCAACCCACCCTGGGTTTGCCTTTGCAAGCCTGAAACCGGAACAAGGAGCTTTGGCAAAATCCACATCACCCCAGGTTTGCCATGAGACAAAACTGCTGAACCCTTCTCTCTGTACAGCAGTGCTCGGGGATATTGTGGCCCCAGATCGGCCCCATCTAGATCCACCCCATTCTCTTGTGCCATTGCAGTGTCCTGCGAGCACCTCTGGGCTTGAGCTCCGTGCAGCCACCGGTACTGCTTGGACTCAAGCCTGCGAGGTATTCTCAGGAAGAGAGCTCACCATCCGTCTCCCACGATGCAGGCCAGGGAGCTCTGCTCCTTGAGGCCGTTATGCTCAAGGATCATTTGCATGCACAAAGGAAAGAATTTGCATTTCTTCCGCAGCAGCTAGTGTGGGAACCAAATCAGCCAGCAAGTCAGGCTACACTGCTAGATACACGTGAGCACTGTGTGAAAAGACAACATCCCTTCCCTTGGCACTTTTCACTGCTGGTTTCACCTGGCTGGCTGTGTATGCCTGGGAACAACTGGCAGAGAATGGACTGATAGATTGTGGCCGATGGGGGGGTGAGGGGTGGGGAGGGCTTGAGTCAAGGGTGACCTGTCCCAGAAATGCCCCTCCCAAAGGTAGCTAATGTGCCGCGCAGGGAGAGCAGAGGGGATTAAAACCCCATGCTGACATATTTTTCCAGTATGCAGCAGGTTGAAAATGTATGTACATTGCTGTGAATGTGCGCCAATTGTTAGTTATCATTGGGTGTCTCGCTGGGTGGCAGGATTGGGACCACTCTGCGTTTCCCAGCTGGGAATAGGTTTGTGGGTTTGGGGCACCACTGGATGATGCTATTCTTCAGGCTGATCTAATCCAGCCTCTACAAAGGGGGTGTAGTGCCTGGGCAAGGTGCTCTGCACAGCCAAAGCTTCCCTCTAGCCAGTCAGCTACTGGACAAGAAACCAGCACCTGGTGAAGACACTGCACATCCTGTCTGAGGATGAGGCCGTTTAGTCGTCTTTGTGTGGTTCTCAGCCCTGGGGCTTCCTCTTCTCCTGAATGCTGCCCTCTGCCACAGAAAGCAATGGACGCAGAGATGGGCAAAGATGGTACCTAACCTGAGTGCCTGGGTCTGCAAAGAGGGACGGCAACCCTGATTACTGCTGGGAAAGCAGGAAGGGAGAGAGGGAGGGGTTAATGGGGCTCACTGGGTGTGTCTCGCTGATTTTTATGATGGGGGAAGCGCTAATTTCAAGGTTCAGCAACTGCGGGGGCACATCCGCATGGCTAGCACCACTTCTGCTTCAGAGGGAATAGTAGGGAAGTGGGGCAGCACCCGCGGGAGGATGCTCTGGCAGAACTACATGGGAACCCAGGACTGGAACAGGCAGGGGCAGAGGTGCTACCGTCCCTCACTGCGAGCAGTGGGGAAGTGTGGGAAGATGGAGGTTGGGGACTGGGATATTGGCGTGCAGCAGGTCACACTCACTGGGGATTAACAGAGCTGTGTTGGGGAACCAGGATTGGAACAGCAGAGGAAGCTCCAGGGTAGGACGGAGGGGCCTGGGCAGAGCTGTGCTGGGAAACTTCTGCAGAATCTTAATTTCTGACGCATGGGGTCAGTCTACATCTTCCAAACACTGACCTTCAGCAAGTAATGAGAACGAAGACAGCAGCCCCGTGACTTTCCTCCCTCCTCAGTCTGCCTCCGCAGCTGGGTCACGCCCGTCTACACTGAGATGCCCATCGCCAGCAGCGGAGCCAATCCTAGCATGGAGGTGCTGCACTCAGGGACAAAAGCGGTAATTGAAAGAGCCCAGAGGAAGAACAGATCAGGGGCATTCACAAAAGAACAACAAACATGCAGGTGGATTCTGTACCCTCACTGTGCTTGCCAGTTTCACCGTTTGGTCTGGTACAGGCTGAGATCTTTCCGCTTTGTTGTGCGTCATTAAGGATTTGAACTGGCTGTGCTGACAGTGACAGAAACAAAACAGCCTGAACGGGGCAACGGCAGCCAAAGAAAGGTGGAGAGCAACGAAAGCCAGGCGGCCGCCGGCCCTGAGAGAATGTGGAGAGGAGAAGAGACGACCTATTGAAATGCACTGGGGAAAGAGAGCGACTGAGGCAGGGCAGCTTGGGGCGGAGCAAGGATTGCCTTGGGGGCTGCCCGGCTTTATCCTTCCTGTCCCTGGGTTGCAGGGTTGGAAGTGCCGGGCAAGCTGTCACAAGCAATGGAAAGGCTGCAACGTGCGTGTGTGCTAAGGTGACCTGATGGCGTTGCTCTCAGGGATGCGTCCAGCCCAGCTGGAGTCTCTTACGTACCTCGAGGCCTGCAGCCCATCCCCAGCAGCTCTTGATTCGCATCCTCCCATCACGCTCACCTCAGTCACATGTGGACAGGGCTCATTGCAGGCTAAAACGGGTGTACGTGCGGGGGCAGAGGACAGCTCTTGTTACAACATTGAGTGTCCCCCTTGGAGGTTATCGTCAGCGCTTTGGGGCAGGGACCATCTTCTTGGTTTGCGTTTGTGTGATGCCTGGTGCAGTGGGGCATCCGGAGCTGTGACTGGGGCTTCTCGGGGCTGCCCCAACGCACGCCGAATAAGAGTAAAGAGGATGTCATAGGATGGGCTGCGCTCAGACACCCCAGATCATGTTAAGAGGGTTGCCAGTATTCCTGGAGGTCTCCTCATGTGCCATAATCGTTAATTAAAGACGAATCTTTAATTCTTGGCGACTCGAACAGTCCTAAAAGGTTGGCAACCCTAGATCAAAGACCAGCCATATTGGGTCAGACGAATGGTCCATGAAACAGTATCCTGTGTTCTGACCGGCCAGTGCCATATGTTTCAGGACCAATGAATAGAACACAGCCATCACCGAATGATCCCTCCGCTATCATCCAGTCCCAGCCGCTGGCAGTCAGAGGTTTAGGAGCACCCTGAACATGGGTTTGCATCTCTGGCCATCTTGGCCAATATCCCTCCAGGAACTTATCTAATTCTTCTTTGAACCCAGTGCTTCTTTTGGCCCTCACAACATCCATTGGCAATGACCTGCGCAGGTTGACTGTTGTGGGAAGAAGTCGTACTTGTGTTTTGTTTTAAACCTGCTGCTGCCTGTCAGTTTTATCATGTGGCCTCTTGTGTTATGTGAAGGGGTAAATAACACTTCCTTATTCACTTTCTGCCCCTCATTCACTACTTTCTCTGTCATATTCTCCCCAATCATCACTTTTCCAGGTTAAACAGTTCCCAGACTTTTCATCTCTCCTCATACAGAAACTGTTCTGTAGCCCTAATCATTTCTGTTGTCCTTCTGTCCTTCTTTCAATTCTAATAGATTTTTATTTTTTTGAGATGGGGCAAACAGAACTGAACTGCCCACAGTATTCAAGAGGTGGGTGAACGATGGATTTAAATAGTGGCATTATAATATTTTCTGTCTTATGTATCGCTTTTCTAATGTTGCTTAACACTGTTAGCTTTTATTGATAGCGGCTGCAAACTGGGTGGATGTTTTTGGAGAACTATCCTCAATGACTTCAAGATAACAGCTAATTTAGATCCCATCATTTTCCATGTATAGTTGGGATTATGTTTTGTGTATAACGTGGCTTTATAAACATTGAATTTCATCTGCCTTTTTGTTGCCCAGTCACCCAGTTTAGTGAAATCCCTTTGCAGGGGCATGCAAAAAAAGGGGGGGGGAAGCAGAGGCACAGGCCCCTCACTAATCAGTGAGGGCACAGAACTCCTCTGGCTCAGGGGCTGTATGGGAAGGAAGACTGAGCCTGGAGGGCAGTGAGGGGTGGGGGGCAGAAGAGTGAATTTCTTCTGGGGCTTGAGAGGAATGGTGGGGGGCAGGCAGGTGTGTGAGGGGTTAAGTAAGAAGAGCGAGTTCCTCCTGGGGTGGGTGGGGAAGGGGCGCAAAATATGCCCATCCAAAGGATTCAAATACAAATGCCTGTGCACGTCCCTGTCCCTTTGCAACTCTTCACACTCAGCTTCGGCCTTAAATATATTCAGTGATTTGGAATTGTTTGCAGACTTCGCCATGTCACTGTTCACCCCCATTCAGATCAGTTATGAATATGTGGACGAACACTGATCCCACTACAGATCCTTGGGGACCCTGCTATTTAACCCTCTCCACTGCGGAAACTGAACCTTCCATTCCTATCCTTTGTTCCTTGTCGTTTAACCAGTTGCTGATGCAGAAAAGGAACTTTCCTCTTAGGCCAGGACCACGTACTTTGCTTGAGAGCCCTTGGTGATGGACGTTGTCAAAGATGGTCTGAAAGTCGAAGTACGCTGGATCCTTGAGATCTTCCTTGTCTGCAGGCTTATTGATGGGCTCAGAGAATTCTGGTAAACTGGTGAGGCATGATTTCCTTTTACCAAAGCCATATTGATTCTTGCTCAGTATATCATGTTGGATAATTGTGCTGTGATTTACTGTTGTTTCAACCAACAGAGTCCTGTGGCACTTTTAAAGACTAACAGATTTATTTATCGCATGAGCTTACGTGGGAGAAAACCCCACTTCGAAGTGGGATTTTCTCCCACGAAAGCTCATGCGATAAATAAATCTGTTAGTCTTTAAAAGTGCCACAGGACTCTGTTGTTTTTCTTTAATAGACTAACACAGCTCCCCCTTTGGAATGTTGTTTCAACCAGTTTGCCTGCTACTGAAGTTAGACTCACAACAGGGCTGTAATTGCCAGGATCACCTATGGAGCCTTTCTGAAATGGGCGTTGCATTAGCTGTCTTCCAATCCGCTCGCACGGAGGCTGCTATAAGTGATAGGTTGCATATCACGCTTAGTAGCTGTGCAATTTCATATTCGAGTTACTTCAGAAACCTTGGGTGAATACCATCTGGTCCTAGAGACTTATTACTGTTTCATTTATCAGTTTGTTCCAAAACTATCCATATTTGCCTACTTTTACAACAAGCTGCATAAAAAACACTAGCGAAGTCAGTACAAACTAGAATTTCATACAGACAGTGACTTGTTTGTACTGCTCTATATATAGAAACGTAAGTACAATATTTATGTTCCAGTTGGTTTACTTTGTAATTGTATGATAAAACTGCAAAAGTCAGAGATTTCTCAGTCACGGGGCAGCGTGACACACTTGTCTTTTTGTCTGATTTTGTAAGCAAGCAGTTTTTAAGTGAGGTGAAAGTTGGGGGTACGCAAGACAAATCAGATTTCTGAAAGAGTAACAGTAGTCTGGGAAGGTTGAGAGCCACTGATCTAGTCGAACTCCTGCTAAGATACAGGATTTGTTGCATCGAAATCAGCCTTGTCCAGGTTTGTTTTAGGATTCCAGGAGCCAGGAAGGGCCAATTTTCTGCTTCTGGTTTGGGTGCAACCTAATTTTGGGGATGTTTATTTACTCTGAAACATGACAAATTAGACGTTGGTATTGTTTATTCTTTCATTGCTGATCATTTTAGCAGAACCATATAGCAGCTCCACTCCTTGGTGGGGGTGGACTTGGGAATCCTAAGTACAGCCTGAGTACCACCTACGTTATCGTCATCCTCCCCCATGCACTCTTGGGCAGCAGCGATAGGGCAGGCAGCTTGACCCCTGATCTGCTTGGCACTAGCAGGTGCTACCATCCCATCCCTCACGTGTAGGAGCACCAGCCACTCCCTTCAAAACTGAAAATGAAAAGGAGTTGGAAGGTGACGGAACTAATTTGCACCTGTCTTCCTACGGCGCGAGCGACAGCTATGCCCCTGTGCCAAGTCCACAGGGTGGGACCCGTGTGCGGCTGCCAGCAATAACTGTTCTGTTTGCCTCTGGTGCACTTATAACCCCCCCATAAACACCTTTTATGGCAGCATCTGGGAGATGGGACAGCAGGGCTAACAAAGCAAACAGAAGTAATAAATGGGAGTAACCCCTATATTGTTCAGGTCGTCCCCATTTGGGAGATAGTACTGGTTAGAATCTGGTAGTCTTGAGTGAGTCAAGGCAGGAATTTACTGGAATTCAATTGGTCCCTGTTCTGGATCAGATAGTCATGCCAATCAGTTTCCAAATAAACTCACTACGCTCCTGGCTTTGCTGATACATATATATAGTGGCAGAGAGTTCCAAAGGTTAATCACACATTATGTAAATAAGTAATATACTGGTTTTAAATGTGCTGTCCTTCTCTTTTTTTTTTTTTTTTTTTTTTTCCTTCTTCTTCCACTCTTGACACACCTGAACATTTTGTTTGGAGTTGGATTCGATCCACAGCCAGAAGAGATCTCTTTCCCAGGTCCAGTGTGGATGTAGCTGAAGTGTTGGGAATTCGCAGTGTTGGGGCCGGCCCAAGGGGTTTTTGATGTCCTAGGCGAACTATGATTTTTGCGCTCCCTCCCTCACATGTTATAACAGATAACGTGTGAACAATTCTCTTCCATCTAATTTGGAGCACCTTGACGACTGCTTAGTTCACCTACATGGTTGGGCCGGCCCTGCCTAGAGTGTATTTTGAAGTCTCATGATGCTTCTTTAAATGTCAGTTACGTTATCTGGTCCTTTTAGCAGAAATGAGCAGCTATGCCAGCTTTGGGGATGGAGTTTTGAATGGCTTCTTTGCATTTCTGTCTTTGGCAAATGCCGTATCAAATTCCCTGACAAACATTAGATGGAAGTTGAGGTTTACCTGTAGTGTGCCGGCTGGATTTCCATGGGATGAAGGATTCCTTCCTGGCTAATGTAACCTTTTGTACTTTACCATTTAGTCATATTGAGAGGATCTTCCCTTGGCATTCCTGCTTCCTCTTGTGTATAGAGGTGTGTGCGACCTTCTAGCTCTGCTTAATCAGCTTCCACAGTCTCCCCACAGAAGTGACTATTTTGTTTAGGGTTTGATTTTTATACCACTGTGGTACAAGCTGCAGTGTGGATGCAGTTAGAATGGTATAAAGTTGCTTACATCAGCATAGCCTGTTCCAGTATAATTATGTCCATACTAGTTACAGTGGCACAAGAATTGTTCAGGCTAGCCCTGGCATTTTCAGGGCCTGCTTCCTACCAGCTGCTGCTGGGGCAATTTTTGTAATGACTTTTGCATGCGCTTTTTCCTTTCGTAAATATCCCTGCTGGGGATTCCTTGCCAACCAATCAGGCAATTGCTAAAGCTTCCCTTCCCTGAGTCTTTTGGCCAATGTCAATTGAACAAGGATCCCCTAGCAGCTGATCCATGGGCTGTGTCCTAGACAGCGTACAGTTCCCTTTCCAGATCTTCTGAGTTCTCACTAAGGGTAATGCAGAAGCTGTGTTTCTCCTTAGCTGCTGCTCTGTGGGTGGGTAATGACCCAGGACAAGGGAACTCAGATGTCTCCTGTATCTATAGCTGGCTGCAGCCGCTCAGATCAGCACAGCTCAGTCCTCAGCTACCTAGGCTGCCGCAGTTGTTGAAGCAAAGATGCCTGCTCTTGCTTCTAAGGGTGACGTTTTCCCTCAGATGCTGGGAAGGCTCAGCTGACTTTGAAGGGGATGAGGGTGGTGCAAGAAGCAGCTCAGACAACACACACGGGCCTCTGCTTCCTGCTGGATGTGCCACTTGCGAAGCAGAACTAGATTTTGGATTTAGATCACGGCAACACCCTGTGCCAGCTTTTGTGACGTTACAGAGGCTAGGGCTCAGTGACTGAATATCTGGCGTTTACAATATTGCAGCGGAATGGAGATGTTTGGATTGATCCACAGTTCTGGCCAGCCAGCCGGGGTGGAGCCTGCCTCACTCTTTTATAAGACTAACACCTTTTGGTCTGAGGCTCTGCACACAACCCTTCCTGCGAGGCGGGTGGTCTGTTCCTCGCCTGTAAAATGGGGATTAGAGGGGGAAAGTGACCTTCCAAGGTCACACGGTACGTCAGCTCTGATCCATAGTCCACGCTCCCATTCCTATTTAGTTTAGACTACACTCAATGTTTCTGGCAGTCTTCAGTGGAAAGGACACCCCCTGCCCCAGGCTCTCCCTGACTCTTGTTGCGAAGGCAGCTGCTTAATGTGCTGAAGCTCTGTTCCAGTTCTCTGCGTGGCTGTGCAAAGCCCCAGTGCAGTCAGGCGAGGGGGTGACGTCTGGTGGTGCAGCTCACTCCTGTCAACTGCTCTGGAGCCAAACATTGGGGTGGAGCAGCTGTGCAACACCACCCATGGTGGTAATTGGGAAAGGCCCTAAACGCCCGGAGATGGGAGGGTGGGTTAGGCCAGAGGCTCCAGAAGGTACCTGCCAGAAGGTACTCCTTGAGCTGCCTCTCTGCAGGACAGTGTTTCAGAATGAGTTAGGAGAGTGGTTTCTAGTTTTCTCTGACAGTGGGACATGGGCCCCCCCTTAGCGAACAGTGGTAAGCAGCTGGCTCATGGCAGTTTTAGGCATATCCCTGGCATGGGAGTGCAGAGACTTGGTGCGTCAGTGGAAGGAGCTGTGGAAGCTGCTTGTGGGGGAACGGGACTCTCTGTGCCAGTTTGTAAGAAGAGTTGCAGACTTTTCTCAGCCTCATTAGCCCATGGGAAAAACACAGCTTAAAATAAACAGCTCCATCCACTTAACAGCCACCCCCCTGGGCAGCTAGTTGAATGAACGGCACCCGTGGTGGTGTTTCTCTGTTTGCATGTGGTTGGCAGGGTTAGGACGCTGCCGTGGGATCAAGGTGGTTGTGTATACAGCTGGCAATCTCTTCCCAGCCTCAAATATCCATGGTGCAGTGCTGTGCAGCTTTAGCTGGCTTTGGTGCAGAGCACTGAGAAACATAAATACCGTGCAACTCAGAGGAGCTGTGTCCCTTTCCTTAAAAAATGGGGTTCCTCAGGGAAGAGCCTGTGAATTCAGGGCCCCTTCTCGTCTGCTCCCGGTGCGCATTTGCAGCCACGGCTTCTTAGTTGAGAGGGGGAATGCTCAGACTTCACTTCCCCCAAGACGGCATCATCAGCCTAGCTCTGGGAGAGGTAGCTGATTTCTAGTCCAGCAGATGCATCATCCACAGGCTGGTTGGCCAGGTTCTAATAGCAGGACTAGTCCTGGATCTCCTGCCTTCAGGACCTCCACTCTCTCTGTGTCCCACCCTGAGTCTACAGTGAGCACTCTGAGTGAGTGCCTGGTCTGCCGAATCTGTAATACTCGTGCTGATTGGTGAGTGGGAAAGGGCTCCAGCTCGCTCTCAAACGCCAGGTTGAGTTTGCAGGGCCGGTGATGAGAAACCTCCCAGCCCCCTTTTCCTTGTAAATGGAGCAAATGAGAGCAGGGTCTGAGCCCTAAGAAGAGCAGCACCCTGTACGAAGCAGAACCATGTGGAAAGGTGCCTGTGACAGAGAGCAGGATGTTAATGGGGAGCCAGCACCCTGCCCACTTGGACATCAGCTTGGGGCTCCTGGGAGAGGCTGATTGGGATAGTTGAAGTTAATGATCTGATTGGATGATGGGGGGTGGTCAGACCAGCTAACGAGCCCGTTAGCTCAAGGCTGATAGGAAGGAATGAAGGGCTGGAAGAACAGGACAAGTAGATCCCTCTCTCAGGGCTCGGACAAGGGACCCTCTGCTTCCCTCCAGCCCTGAGGAGGAGGCTGGGAGCACAGGAGTGGCTGCAGACAGCATTGCTGAGTGAGACAGTCAAGGTGTTGGTGTGGGGAATGTACATGAATGGCCTGGTTTGGATGTCCCGATGGTGGAGTAAGAGCAGGTTTCTGGGGAGCAGGGTCTGCCCTGCTATGGTCCCCAGTGAGCAGGTGAGGTCAGTATGCTCCCTGGCCTTTCACTGTGACTTGGGGATGCATCTGTGGGGAGGTCTGTTCATGTCCCTAAACACCCCATGGCCCAATTGGGATTGACTGACTGGCTGCTCAAGAGGCAACTGGGGGTGAAATAGCAGGGTGGAGTCCTTGGCCCAGCTATGGGAGACGCCAGCCCTGGAATGGGAAGGCTAGAAATGTGTTGGTGAACCCTGTGTGTTGATGTGACTTGGAGCAGCAAGGAGTGCTGTGCATCAAGCCTGAATAGGAAGAGCTGTGCGGACACCCAGACGTGGGCAATATAAGGGGGTTGCTGATCCGTGCACTTACTGGTGGAGCTCTGGCATGGTAACCGGGTGTGAGTTCAAATCATTTTTGCCATGAAAAGGAAGCCGAAGGCAGTGCTGGAGACCAGTGCGAGCTTTCTGGACCCTGTGTACCTGGGGGAATGGTCAAACCCCCAGCAGTTCACAGACCCGGGCGAGTGAACCTGTGCTAGAACTCCACCTTGGGCACCGCATCTCCCGCTCATTCCTGCAGGTGATAGCTGAGCAATTGTTTATGTATCAGGGGCATAGCGCTTTGAAGCCACCTGCTTGTTGGATGTGTTACTTGGGTTTGAGAGAGGGACATAAAGGCATGCTCAGCAGATAAACCAGCCTGTAATGGAGCAGGATTGGGAAGAAATCTGGGGGTCAGAACAGCCTCCTGCAGACTTTATCGAACTTTTTTGGGAAGCACTGGTGGAGCCAGGATTCTGGGCTAGTTGGACGTTGGCTCAGACCTAGTTATTCAGGCAATTTCTGTGTTTCACCTAAAGAGACTTCAAGAACCTCCTTTCTAGGGTTGCCAGCGAGCACTAGAGATTCTGACCTTCTAAGTACGCATTATCCAGCAATAACATAACTCGCCTGCCGATAAATCCCATCAGTGTGCTGGGAGGAAATGGAGTAGTGTAAGCAAACATAAAATGCGGAGCAATTAAGATAACGCCCAGTGAAGGGGGAGTGAGCAGCTTCCAGGGCAAACACCTGTAGCTCGCTCATGTAATTACCTTGTTTCTAGGGTGACGGGTTGTCTTCCTGCAGAAGCACTCGGCTCCCCCTCCTAGCTGTGGTGCACTCAGCCTGGGAGAGTTTCTGAGCTTCGCTTCTGGATTTTTAGGGCATGAAGAGACATGCCAGTGTTGTTACTCATAGTAGGAAAAGACTTGCTGTGGCTGAAGAGAATGTAAAGAGATTCTCTTCGGAGGCTGCTGGACACAGACAGACCCATGGTTTTCTCTTGCTCCCAGGCTGACCAATGCCTCTTCTGCTGCTTAGGATTGCTATGCACTTTCAGGCCAAATGTGCCTGTTGAAGGATCTAGATGGTGCGCAGGGAAAAAGCACAGCTAATTTTCTGTGGCTGTTTTGTTCTGGCTGTTAATGAGGGGATCCTTTCATGTCAATTGCAGTGGGGGTCCTACATGGGGGGCTGTGTCTGGAGGGACCCGGAGTGACACTCACCCGGACTCAGGGGGGCACCAGACTATCCAGAGCTTTACAACAGACAAAATGAAGCAGTCCCTGGCGCACCTGGAAATTCCATTGGGTTCTGATGCCAAATCCCTTGAGGTTGATGTCTGTGGTTTATGAGATGACATCAGTGCCCCTAAATGGTTTTATTATATCCATGTGTAACGAGGCTGCTTATCTGTTGGTCTCGGGATGAAATCAGAGATAAACCAGAGTTTCCTCCAGCCTGATTAATGTCAATTTCCCAACTGTGCCGTCTGTCATGCTCCAAAGCCACGCACTGAAAGTGAAGGTGTGACAAAGGTGAGTCATAGTCAGAGCCCCTGCCTTCACAAAAGTGACCCGGAAAAGTTCAAAACCAGCCTTTGTTTCTCTGGTGTTGCAAGCTCCTCTTTTAATTTCACAGTTTTGCATGTGTAACCAGAGCTGTCCTGAATAGGAGTTGTGACCGCACTGGGGTTGTGAAAGGCAGGACTTCCTCATTCAGTGAGGTTTGCAGCCTGGGGAGCCAGTTATATAGTGGCTCTGGATTAGCTAAATCTGATCATGGGAGGGAAACCTGAGAGGCTTGGAGAAGCCAAAGTGTAGGCAAACCAGTATTTAAATTCATATATGGCCTTAACTGAGTCACTCCCCCCGGTACTATCTCAGTTTCCCCACTTGTAATGTGAAGAACACCTTCCTTCAGAAAAATCATGGAGTGCCTTGGAGGAATGTAGCATGTTATAATATGCTTCGCTCCACCCAAAACTCCCTCTTCCATTGTCCTTCCAGCTCCCCCAGCCCGCCACCACAGGACTCCACTTAAACTCGATTGTAGCCCTGTGCACTAGATATTCTCGCCCCACAGAAAGCTCCACTTCAAAGCAGCTTGTGCCACTTACCTCTACCCAGGTGGTTTTGTGTCCACGTAGCCCAGTGGTACAGCAGAAGAACTGCTTGTCTCGCGTATGGGCAGAATTCAGCCAGTAACGGAAGGCTGCTTACCTGTAAGTGTCCTCCTTCAAGATGGGCTGCTCACATGCATTCTGACGTAGGTGTGTATGTGATGCAGCGCACCGTCTCTTGGAAACCTTTTTGCCCTAGCTTGTCCCCATAGGGTCTGTGGCCACCGCCCTCTGATGTCCCAGGCTCTGGCCGCCGCCTGAGTTATGGTTCTGGAACCTCCTTGCGACTTTGCAAGTGCCTGTTCTCGACCTTTTTCTACAGCCTAGTTTGCCCATTAGATGGTTTCAGTGAGTTTTGTAGTCTAGCGAATCCAACTGACCAGCTTAGATCGAATTCTTCGATCCAGACACTGAGCCTGGCACCGGTCTCCAACCATGCCAGCCTTCAAGCCATGCGTGGCGTGTGGAAAGGCCTTCTCCATCACCGCGTCTGCTGCTGCTGCCACCTTTACAAGTAACAGAGGGCACAAGCCTACACAGTGCTAAATGCTCAGTTCCCACCGAGTACCCTTAGCCAGTCTCTGGATCTCTATCTCCCCTGCCATCGCTATAATATCAGAGCGCCTCACACTTCTGTCACGTGTTTATCCTCCCAATACCAGCGCTATTCTCCAGAAATTTACGGCGGGGATGGTATGACAGGACGGCTTGATTTGGCAATGAATTGATCTTGGACCATTAAGTATACCAGTGTCCTGTGATGGGATGTTAGTGGGGCGGGTTCTGAACTGGTGCAAAGAATTCTTTTCTGGGTGTCTGGCTTGTGAGTCTTGCCCACATGCTCAGGGATTAGCTGATTGCCACATTTGGGCTCAGGAGGAGATTTTCCCCCAGGACAGATTGGCCGGGACCCTGAGGTTTTTTTGTTTTTCACCTTAGAATCATAGAATCATAGAATAATAGGGTTGGAAGGGACCTCACGAGGTCATCTAGTCCAACCCCCTGCTAAAAAGCAGGACCACTCCCCCTAAATTATCCCAGCCAGAGTTTTGTCTAACCGAGCCTTAAAAATTTCCAAAGATGGAGATTCTACCACCTCCCTAGATAGCCCATTCCAATGCTTCACCACCCTCCTAGTGAGAAAGTTTTTCCTAATATCCAACCTTGACCTCCCCAGCTGTAATTTGAAACTATTGCTCCTTGTTCTGTCCTCTGTTACCCTCGAGAACAGCCTAGCTCCCTCCTCTTTGGAGCAACCCTTCAAGTAGTTGAAGGTTGCTATCAAATCTCCCCTCAGTCTTCTCTTCTGTAGACTAAATAAGCCTAGTTCCTTCAGTCTCTCCTCATAAGTCAGGTGCCCCAGCCCCCTAATCATTTTTGTTGCCCTCCGCTGGACTCTTTCTAATTCGTCCACATCCTTTCTGTAGTGGGGAGCCCAAAACTGGACACAGTATTCCAGATGCGGCCTGACCAGTGTTGAATAGAGGGGAATTATCACATCCCTCGATCTGCTGGCAATACTCCTACTGATGCAGCCCAATATGCCATTGGCCTTTTTGGCAACAAGGGCACACTGTTGGCTCATATTCATCTTCCCGTCTACCATAACCCCCAGGTCCTTTTCTACAGTACTGCTACTTAGCCGATCGGTCCCCAGCCTGTAGCAGTGCATGGGATTTTTCCGTCCTAAGTGCAGGACTTTGCACTTGTCTTTGTTGAACCTCATGAGGTTTCTTTCGGCCCAGTGTTCCAATTTGTCCAAGTCTCTCTGGATCCTGTCCCTGCTAGTGTGACCTCGGTGTGTAGCACATGAGCTGATGTGTGCTGTGGGACTCTGAGCTGGGACGATAGAGCCTGTAAGATGTCTGTCCAACGGTGGTTCTGGCAGTGGTGTCTGAGCGCCCAGCTCAGCAATAGCAGAGGAGGTTGGCATGGTGCTGACGGCACTCTTCCAGCACCTGCCTCCACTCCACCTGGCTTGGGCCACTGCAATTTCCCTTCCCTGTCACAGGCACTGACATTCAGTTTTGCAAAAATAAGGAAAACCTCTCAACCAAGCTGCGTTAGCTCCAAAAACCAACCATCCTCCAAGGAGGAAATGCTTTTGGGCTCCTCACCCATCCCCATCTGCTGCTTTTCTGAGGCTGGCCAGGTAGTGGTTGGCGCAGTGAAGCTGGGGTCCAGGTAGTGGGGGATCTGGGTGTGGATCCTTGCAGCCTACATCTATGGCCTGTGTAGGTTCAGCATTTCCCTGCCTCCTGGTGGAGCTGCTATAGATTGGCTGGCTTCCAAAGGAATACGTGCCTCAATAGTCCATAAACCCTTTGGCTTCATCAAGCACAAAGGGAAGGTAAACAAGCCCCTGGGACTGATTAAATTGCAATGGATCTGAATAGTTCAAAACCCTGGAAATGTCGCCTGATCCCGCATGCTATTGTAATGAGCGTTTGTGCCGTGTGCTTTCACACGCAGCGGCATTGAGAGAGTCCCTGTTCCTGTCCTGGGTCAGCAGAGCCTGCAAGAGGGGAAAACGAGGCACACAGGTGTGAGACTAGAATCTGTCAAGGCAGGTTAGTGGGGGCTGTAGCCAATTTGTATCCTCTGAGGATTGGCAGTGGGGGCCAGGCAGTGACACTCACCAGGGGTTTAGACTTGCCTTCTGGCTTTGTCATCCATGAGATCTGAGCAGAGCACATGGCTCTCCCAGCATTTTTCATTTCTTCTGTGCTCAGGACCACTGTCTGCTGAGATCAGAGGCAAATTTACTCATGTGACTCTCTCGTTGTACATACAAAGAGGCCACCATGTCTCTGGAAAGCTCTAAGATCCACTGTGTCCTTGCAGAGATGCTAAATTCCAGTTATCCTTGGGTCATCTTGGAAGCTAATGGAAGATGCCTATGTTTGATGGTCCTGAATCTCCTTCCCTTCTGAGCCCCCATCTCTTTGGGATTCACAAAAACAAGGTGATATTGGGTAAGAAACCAGCCATGTATTGTGTGTGTATGTGTCTGTGGTGTGTTTGTCTCTCTCTCTCCATCTCTGTGGTACATGCGTCAAACTTCTGGACATTAACTTCACAGTTCCTGAGAAAATTCAGAGTAAAGGCTTAGTCAAATCAGGAGAATTGGTTTTTTGCACTGTCTTACAGTCGTCACATGTGCTTTAATAGTAAAGCAGGTAAACAGGTTGCCCTGCTCATGCAAACAGCTCTCTGAACCTCCCCAGTTGGTGTATGTTGGCTTTGTAACAATAACTAAATAATCAAGCAGCAGAGAAGTGGAGAATGCCAGCAGCAATTTAATGAGATGGCTTATGTGTTTGTGTGTTTATTTTATATGTGGTAGATTTTCCTTTTATGCCATATCTTAAGTTTCCACATTTCAGACACACCTGTATTTCTATTCATAAACTATGATAAAGTTATATGTTATGATAAAGTTGCAGAGGGTGCAGCAGGAATAGCTGGGAGCTCTGCAGCTTGCTGAAAGTAGCAAGGACTAAAGTCTTCATGAGTTGAGCTGCGGCATATTTCTCATCTGAAGGGGCTTTCTTTAAAAAAAGCAGATTGCAGTTGACCAAAACCGTTTGCAAAATCAGGTCTATTTCAATGAACTGGGTTGTTTTGAAGAAACAAACCAGTTAAATGCTTCCAAAACATTTTGTTTGCTTTCTCTGGCTCTCCCCAAAACTGCCAATCTCACCCTCTACTTTAGGGCACTGATCTAGGATATGCCTTTTGTATGGGAGATAGAGGTATGACTCTAGACTAGGGACTATATCTAGAGTTTTCTCCCCTTCTCTCCAGGTGAGTGTTCTGACAACTGGGCTGTTCTGGGATGGGGCTTCCTGTCTCTCCGCTGAAGCTTTTCCAGTTACTAAGACTGAGAAGCAAAGGTATGTTTTGATACTCCCCTGGGAAGAAGAGCATAATCCTCCTGTTTTGTGTGGCTGGTTGGACAAGGTCCATGTGGTTGGCTTAGGAGATGAGGAGATAGGAGGAGCTCAGAACTGGGAATTGATCCAAAGCTCCTTGTGATTTGTGAAGGTCTTTCAATGGATGCTAGAGGGACCCTAATTCCTCAATATCCCAAAAGGCTGGCAACTCTGTGAGCAGCCGAGAGAAAGTTGGTCTTGATACTGAGAGGTGCTCAGATCCCACTGCAGCTGCTGAGCATCTCTTAGGGTCAGCCCATTTGCAGCCCATGCAGATGAAATCCATTTGTGTGCCTGGGATGCACTCCCAATTTACCTAGTTGCTTTACGTTCACTGGTGATCAAAGATGGCGCTTGTGTTTCAAGAGTGGTTGCTTCCTGATTCAAAACCCTACTGCACATGGCAGTGAAGTGACAAAGGAATGGTGGGTTTGTCCCAGCACAGTTTTATGGCATCCCAACCCCAGATTATCAACGTTCCTTGGGGTGGTCAACTGGATGGGCTAGGTGGGGAGAAGGTTTATAACCAAATAGAAATATCCTGGGGACAGGATGACTAATGGGCCAGGGACTTTTCAGCTTTGTCAGCTCCCAGTCCAAGTGGGTAGTGAATGAAAATTTCAACTAGGGAGTGATTCGATTCCCATACCCCAGAACCAAGCTTCTCTGGCACTTCCATGGAGCTGCGTGGACTCTGAACACACATTTTGCCGGTGAAGTGTTTCTCTCTGACATCTTGAGCCAACATCCCAGGAAATGAGGCTGGCATGCATCTTGATCTGTCTCTGCTTTTTAACATGTAAAGGTTGCTTGGTGGCTGGTGTGAAGTGAACAGATGACTCCCTGCCAAGCTCTTCAGTGGGCAGGCGTCCATATCACCGTACAGGAAGATGGCCCAAGGGTTAACATATTAGTCTGGATGTGGGAAACCTAGGTTCAGTTCCCTGCCTTCTCCCAGACATTTGTAGTCTTGGGCAAGTCTCTGTCTCTTTTCTTCAGTTCCCCATCTGTAAAATGATGATATAACAATTTCCTACCTCCACCAGGTTGTTGAGTACATGAAGTATGGTGAGATGCTCTGGTACTAGTGTGACTTGCTCTACGTTCCTTAGAGGCTGTCATTGGATCAGCTGTAGGCTCTCCTGTAACCCTAGGGCCATGGTTCCCAACCTTTCTCTGCCGTGGCAGACCTTGATACCTTTAATTATTTTGAGGCACACCACCATATAGTTTCCAAATGAACTCATGAATATTTATGAGCCAATGAGCCCAATCCAGAACTCTTTGAGTAGTTTTTCCAAAACTTCCATGGCACACCTGCTCAGGCCTGACGGCACATGGGTTGGGAAGCACTGCCCTAGGGCGAAGTGGAATGTGTGCAGAACTCACCCATGAATAAATTCGGTTGGTGGAAAACAAAATCTGCTTAACAAACACCTCTTGCTCATCACAAGGGCGCCCACGTGGGTAGGCTGGAGCGAGCCGAGGGCCTGTGGAATGTTTCTGCCCAAGGGAGAATCACTGGTGGTGTAGGTGTGACTGTCCGGGAGAGCTTGTCCCCAGTGTGGGTGCAGACCCAGCAGGCCGTGCTGCCTGCCACGTGTTACGGGCCTGGCTCTAATTACAAAGTGCTCAGCGAGACGAACAAAGAAAGTTCACCTGCAGTGGCCAAAGCTGTAATCTAGGGAAAATGTTCTCCCCCTCGATAAGATAACATTGATGCCTTTCAAAAGGGAGGTTGAGCCCTCTGAGTTGGTGATAGCATGGGAATGTGCCATGGGGCCCGTGTGCCAATGTGCCGCTGCTTGCTTGTGGCACGTTAATGCACAGTTCTCCTTTATTTTTTTTTTTACTCGTGAAATAGCTTTTTGATTGTGCGCTTATCTGGGCTGTGGGTTTTAAAATCCATTTCCGCTGGCACGGGCCTGGTGGAGAAAATGAGGGCATTTCCTCTCTGGGACCCTGGGTCAACCTCAGTCTGAGCTGTTGCCGGGGGGGAGAGTCTGCTGCGTGCGTCCCAGGCTGCTAAGTGGCACTTTAAAGAAAAGTAGAGGCTAGTTTACGCAGTTCCTTCTGGGATAACAAAGGAACATTTGTTCAATGCTGTCTGTCTCAGTGGAGATGGTAGATCTGCTCTATTCAGGGGATGAAGAGCAGCTTTACATCTCTCTTGTCTATAGGCAAGCTTGGGCAGCTAGTTCTTAAAGGCACGGAGTGACTGATGCTCCCCACCTTGGAGTAGTCTATTCCCAGGCCAAGAGGGTGCCTAAATGTGACCATTCGGAAAGAAGGAGACAAGAAGGGAAGGAAAAGGCAGAGGGAATTAAAAATAGAGCTCAGGAGGGAAGCTAGGGGATGAGATTGCTGCAGGGAAGGAAGAGATTAATCCCAGAGGACAGAGCTCCTTGGAGTATAACTGTCTGATGGGAACTCCTAGCAATGCAACCATGGGAAGTGGTGGCCCCAGTGCTTCTGGGCAGCTGCACGTCCAGCAGGCAAGCCTCAGCCCAGGCCATGCCAGCCAGGGCTCTGGAATCTGGTTGAAGCCCCAGGCAGCAGAACTCTGAGAGCTCGAAGGGAGGGTTTCCAAGCAACAGCCATTTTGGGGAGGGGAGGGAGCACTAGCGGTTGGTGACGGGGCCCGAGCAATTTCCTTTTTAAGGTCTTGAGAATATAGGCTTCCCACAGAAGGGGGTTGGTGGTGGTGTGGGGATGTGTGACGAGAACTGTGCTTGGTGTCTGATTGTGTAGGTCCGCAAGGATTCATTGTTCTGTCAGTGGACCCCACGTATTGGTGGCACATCTACCTGGGATTGTTTTCCTGTCTGGATCTTCGTGTGTGTACATATACGTGGACTTCTTTGTATATGAACCTCTGTGTTTGCAAATATGGGCTCGTTCTTATATAGTGGGTTCTCGCGTGTACCTTTCTGTAGTTTATGTGGAAAGGTATATTTATATAGTCTATGGACTTGCCTGTTTGTGTGGTTATGCATCACTCCACGTGCCAATGAATGTACTGTGTATGACCTTTGAATGTACGACTGTGTGGGCCTAGCGTATGTGGATTATCTGGAGATGGTTCTGTGTGCACTTGCGTGTGTGTATCCTGGTGGTTTTCTGTACTTGTGTGTGTTACTCAGCGTTTAACCCTGGATGCGTAGCTTGCGTTACTGCACATGCGGCCCAGTTTACACATGCAGCTGCAGTTGTGTCTGTGTGTAGCAGCTGTAGATGTTTGTGTGGGTCTCACTGTGTTTGTGCGAGTGCATGTGTACGGGTGTGCACAGATCACTGCTGGCTGTGCTGGGTGTCAGTGCATATGTGAATAGTATGTGGTAGCCTGTGGGGCCGCCACACATACCTTTTGTTTGATGTGACGATGCACAAGGTGAGCACATCTTGCGAATGGCCCGAAGGGAGGTGTGTGTGAAATTGCAAGGATGTAAACAAACAGCTATAAGCCTATCAGCCTGCTCACAATGCAGTGCTTAGCATTCGCAGAGCCTCCAGTCCGGCTGGCCAGTTTACTTGGAATGGGAGCAAAGATGGAGCCAGCCATGCTTGGAAGGTTGAGTGAGAATGAGCGGAGGGATAAACATCTTCACGCACGACCCTGAGAAGTGGTTGGAAGGATGTGGGATGATGTAGGTAAGTGCAGCAGGTGGGGTGATGCCAATCCAGACCTCTTGTGTGGCTTATAGCTCCTCACATCCTGCTAACCTAATTTTCCTTATGGTTTCCACTGGATGCTTAGGGCCTGAGCTACTTGCCGCTTGGCTTCATTCCTCCGGTTTTCAGCAAGATGCTTTTGACTTCCACAGGTGTAGGAGGATCGTTCCCAGTATTCCTCTTCAATCTCTGGCCCTAATTTGTCAATCAGCTGTCACACCATGTTCCGGATGCAGCGGCTGGTTCATAAAGTGCTCCGGGATCCATGGTGACAACGTATCATTGTTGATTGCCATTTACCTCTCAGCAGCGGGCACCTCACTTTGCACACTGGTGTAGGGCTCTGAAGTAATTGGGGACACTTGAGTTGATTAAGAGGAGGCTGGAGGAGCCTCATTGATTCGCAGTTTCCTGCTGTTCAGCTTTGGCCCCTTGAGGGTTGTTGCTCATGTACAGATGTATTGCAATTTATCACTTGTGTCTCACAGAGAGAACTGGTCCCATTAGAGTGGCAGGGGAGTGGCTGTACTTGTAGAGGATCCAACAGAATAGGAAGGGATGGTTCTGTGTCAAAAGGGTGCAGCAGAACTAGAGGAGAGTGTTAGGGTGAGAGGGTCTAATGGAATCAGGAGAAGGGGGCTCTGTCTCTTGCCCAGCTGTTCATGTCACTTACGCAGGATTGATGGCACAGCACTGGAGCCCTCCCTCACAATGGTACAGGGCCTTCCCCTCAAGCCATCAATTTAATCTGGGGGAAGGGAGCAAGAAACCTTGTTATCCCCCTTCCAAACCAGCCTATGAGTACCCTGGACCCCCCTCTTGAACAGAGCTGGCAGCAAGGCCTAAGGAGTTCAGGTTTCCTTGGCAAGGCGGTGCTGTTGTGGGGAGGGTGGGCAAGTGACGGGGGGTAGGAGATTCATGGCTGTGAGGCCCAACAAGTGTGTGCGTGCATGAAGGATGATCTTCCTAAAGGGTTAACTCTGGGCTGAGATATTGAAACACCTCCAGCTGAGGTAAGCACACCGCTTGTTTGTTCAGGTAAATAAGGAAGGAATTAGATATAATGGGCAAAGCAGGCAATTGCTGAGTGTACTGCATTCTAGCACTCAGAGGCAGGGCATCCCAGGTACATAGCTAGAGACGAATGCCTTTAGCTGAGTGCATTTCTCCATAGCCCGTGACTTCTTGCACCACCCCAGGCCACTTAGTGCTGCTGAAGGGGTGGGTATCCCCCATTCCGGGGAGGTCTATTCTGCTGGCACCTGGCAGACAGGCTTCTCTGCACAACTGGCCCCCTGTCAATGGTGCCCCATTGAGTTATGCAGAGGGAGTAGATCTGTTGTCCCTGCCCCTGCCCAGCATTCCGCACGAGTCAAGTCCTTGCACCCCCGTTTCCCTCTCTGCCCCCTCCCATGCCTTACTGACGCTGAAAGGGGAGACGGAAAACTTTTCTAATCTTCTTAGTGGATCGATGCTGCAGCTGAGAACTCTTACATCTCTGCACACCTAACAGGTAAGTCTGATACTCTGGCTGAGCTAGTCTAGTGTCCATGCTATATCTGACTTACCCTCCATGGTGGTGCGGGGGTATATCCTGGACCTTACGGCCTCTGAGGTTGTTTCCTTCTCTGCTCTGATCTGACCCTGGCGCTCTCATCTCTTGTCTTGTGTCCTGTGAGCTCAGCTGGTTGATGGCGTGGCATGGTCAGCTGTTCTTGTTTTCGCGCCTCTACGTGGTGAATAACCTGGTGAAATGGTGGTTCTGAGACATAACCTGCCCCCAGGCGAAATCTCAGAACTGCCTAATTTGGGGTTACTTGCACCTTCCATGAGGTAGTTGGGACCAGCCACTCCTCAGGGCACAATACTGCTCCCGTAGATGCTTTCAGCAGTCCCAAAGGCACAAATGGCAATTACGCACCTAACGCCTTCTGAAAGTCCATGGGAATTGGCACCTAATTCTCATTGGGGCCTTGGGGAATTTCCCCTAGAGCTTAGAAAAAGGGGCTAAGGGGTCAGGACTCCTGGGTTCTGTACTTAGCTTCATTGCTGGATGACCACTGACTTAAAAAGAAATCAGTGCCTCAGTTTACCCTGTTATGACATTGAGACAGTAATGCTACTTCTGGGAGTATGCAAGACGTAATTGATTAAATTAGCTCACTGACTACATAATTGCCCCTGAAGCACACGGAGTAAGTGGTGCTAGAGGGGTTAAGTGTTGTTAGACACAGAGATATATAAATAATGACAATTGCTCTACAGATCACCAGGTTTCAGTGACTGGCTTATCTAAACTGGGCATGCAGAGGGCTGGGGGCATATCTGTAAAAGGACAGTGGGTGCTGTTAACCCTTTTAAGCAGACCGGCTGTGTCTCAGGGCTGCTCTTCACTTTTTTTCAGTGCCGAAGGCAAATTGGCTCCGTGTCTGATCTTTACGGTTATGCTCGGTTAGTGAAACACAAATGACACCGCTGATGCCAAATCCCGTACAATGCCGGCTTTCTCATGGGCAGGCGTCTCTGCGGGGCAGGTGAATTGCGGGGGGTGGGGCAGAGCTGCTATAAATAGGGGCTCTCCAAATTCTGATGGGGAACACCAAGCTCCGCTGCTCCCTTGGGCCACATACACAGGTTGGTGCCTAATTAAGGACTTCAGCTCACTGCCTCCCTCCCCTCTCTGCTCTGCACCTCCCAGCGGGAATGGAGAGGGCAGCTTGACCTAGGCCGCAGAGATCTGTGTGAACATCAAAGACGGCACAGAACAGGGGCTCCATCATCCAAGAGTCTCCACAACGGGCACAGGTAAATGAGCATGGATCTGTGCATTTGCTGTTGTTGGAGAGAGGCTGGGAAGGAACACTAGTGTGTGCTCTCTTATTAATACCCCAGTGTAAACTTGAAAACTTCAGCTAGGAAGAGAATTGCCTGCGAAGAAGGTGGTTAGCAGGGTTCAGGGTGAACTGGAGGGGCAAAAGACAGAAGAAAAGACCTCTCTCTCTAAGGTGAATTGAATGAACAGCACAGATCTGGGTCCTTTGAGAGTCTGTGCAGCCAAAATGTTTGAGGAAGCCCTGAACTTCAGAGCATTGGTGGTGTATTGTTCCATATCACAGGAGGCCAAGGTTCCCTAGGCTGACATCCTCATCCCTGAGGGCACAGGATGCTTTTTAAATCATGAGTGCAGCTCATTCTGCCAGGGAGCAGAAAACTAGACCTAGTGTGGACCCCGCTCCTCCGCAATCTCAATTCAGCCTGCCCAGAACCACCCTGGATCCAGAACCAGGGACAGCTCTCTAACAAAGAACTTCTGCATCCCTGCTCTGAATGTCACCGGCCAAATTCTACCTAGGACCCCCCTTGAGCGGCCACAAAGAGAGGGAGTTTGTCCATGTATATGAGGGGGACAGGTTGGTTTTTATGGACATTGCTGAATCCTCTAACATACAGGCCCTTCCAGATATTTCAAGATGAGCACCCAAAAATGGAGATGGCTGGGATCCTTCGTCCCTTCTGAAAACCCGGGCTACGGGCTGCCTTTCCCTGCGGCTGGCCTCCCTTAGCCCTGTTTGGTTACGGGAACACCTAGAATTCACTTGCCTATTTAATCTCATGACCCCCAATAAAAACATCTCATTTCCTTCTCACCACCAGATGTCTGGCTGGCAGAGCAAACAGGCTGATAATTGTTTTGTACCCAATCTGCTGGACTTTGATAGCCCTCATTTCCAGGCGCTCCTCCTTCGCAGTCCAATGAAGCTGACTGCGTCCTCAGGCTGATTCCAGCTCATCTGATATAACCCGCAGTCTCTCTGGAGTCCTATCTTCTTGGGGTGTGGGGGCCAGCGGTAGCAGAGGAACCCCATGGTCTTGGCAAACGGGGGTCTGTAGGGTGTGTTTCTAGCACAAGGGGAGAGGAAAGGGACTGAGGGACGACCTCAAAGCTGATTGGTGAGGAGCGCCAGGATAGAGCAGGTACTGTGCTCCCCTGAGAATGGTGGTCTGGTTCGACTGAGCTTTCCTGGCCCAAGGATTCGTGGAAGCCGGTGTGAGGGGTCTCCAGCTGATTGCCTCACACAGAGAGCTCTGGCTACTTGTCATCAGAGTTTGGGAGAGGGTGTAGCTGGCTTGAGAGTGGAAGAAGTGGGTTTATGCTTCCGGGGAGCTGTGTAGAAGGGGAAGCTGTGAAGCTGGGAGAGGCCTCACCAAAAACTCCAGTTCCAGACAGCTGCCGACTCAGAGGGGACATTGGACAGAAACTTAACAGCTGAACCAAAACCCTGGATCCCAGCAGGATCTTACACAGACGTGGTGGGTGGCATTGCTGGTGTCTGAGGTCCCTGCCCACTAGGGCATTGTACTGCAGCTTCCTGTGGGGCTGGCTTAGCCACACGGGCACCAGAGCTGAAGCTGTCCTGACCTAGCCTGAGGTTAGGGAGAGCTAAGGCTGGCTGTCAAAGCTGCAGTTTTGGAGAGCAAAGGCTGCTGTTGAGAGAGGGCTGATTAGCCAATGACTGGGTTTTGGGAGAACTGGCCTGGGGACAAGGAGGGATAATTTAAATTTGGGCTTTGAGAGTTGAGCATGGACACTGGGAGAACTTGTACACTGGGGGAAAATGTCAGACTCCCCGGAGGAGTTCATTGGCAGAGCTTTCCAGGTCAGGTTCTGCAGACTCAGAAGTGGTGGGTAGGTTTTGCAAAAGCATCTGCCTCTCCTGGCACTGAGTCTCCGGGCTTTGGAGGTGTCATCACCGCTCCCAGGTGAGAGACTCTTGCTTCTCTGATGGGCTGGTTCCAACTAGGCATGGGGAAAGAAGCAGAAAGGGCCAAGCCCTGGGTTCTCTCCTCCTGGGACTGATACAGCTGCAAGGCTGCTGGCCTTGATGGCTGCTGAGTTGGTTACAAATGACGACATCTACACATCTATCCTTGCAATCAGGGATTGCTGAGGTCTCTGCGGCCTGCCCCATCCCTGGGGCTCATCATGGGATTGTCAGACTCAGGGAGCTGGGGCACTGGCCTATGTGGGTCCTCTATAATTGCCTATGTAGTCTTTGAAAAATATAGGCCATACCCAGTGGAGGGAGGAGGGGCTGGACCAAATCTGCCCAGCTGCCTCTCGATCATGTCCGAAATCAGTCTGAGCTGCCTTTGATCCCATAGGGCTTTTGGAGTGGTCTGGACTCAGCTCTGGGAGCCCCGCACCCTGGCTTGAAATAGGGGATGAAAGGCCTCCCAGACCAATTTAGTAAGGGACAGGCAATTTAGTTCTTCATTAAGGGATGTCCCTTATAATTCAGGCTTGTAGGCCACTCTGGCTCCCTCCGCCTCATGCCAGCCCCCCCGACTCAGTGCTCCACTCCATGACCCCAGATTGCCTCCCCTGATACCAGGCCTTCATTAACCCGTACATCACCATGGGGAGGCACTAATTCTCCAGGCACTGGGGCTGGATCCCTGGTCCTCTGCTCTGAAAAGACAGCCCTCAAGCCTCTTGATCTTGCTATAGTTGGGGGTTAGGGGCAGGCCCTCTCTGGGCCCAGCATCGTAGGTCCCAGTTGTTACAGCTGGCCTCCGCTGGGCCTCCTAATCCCCACCCCCCACAACTGATGGAAGCTTGGGCCATAGGTAGGCACTGCCAGCTGTGATACTTAGCTGCAGGGCTTGCCAGGGAGAGAATGCATCAGAGGGAGAGGGTGCCAAGAGTGTCCTCCTCCGCCTCCCTATGCAGGGAGTGGGAATGATAGGCTCTCGGGAGTGCAGGGAGCACTCGCTCCTAGCACCTTCCACTCCCTCCTCTGCATGGTTCAGCTGAGCAATCCGGCCGGTGCAGTGCGGGCCCTCACCCTGAGAGGGCTGGGAAGCATCGCTGCAGCCTTGTACTGGTGCCAAAGAAGGGCTGTGCTTTGAATGGGGTCTATGGGGTCCCAGCCCTGCCTTTCTCCTGCCTTGGGGGAACAGCTTGTGGAGGGGATCAGCTGGAGAAGGGGGCTTAGAGAGAATACCCAGCTGGGAGGGCTGCTTCCTCGCTCCCTGCTGCAGTGGGATCACAACCTGGGCCATTAATCCCTGGGTATGGGGAAAAAAGCCCCAGGCTTGCCATTGTCTTGTGGTCCTTCCCAGCACCAGAAACTTGGCACAAGGAGAGAGGGCCCTGGGTGCCCCATCATCACCCGCACTCTCATTAACTGAGCTGCTTTGCATAGCGTTGTTTGGCGCCCATGCCCTGAGGCCTCCCCTTTATTTATACAGTAATCTACCTTGTGCTCACACTGGCTTGCTTCCCGCAGCCAGTTGTCCCTCCATCTCCATTTAATCCTCTGAGGGTGAAGTGCTGGGTGCATCCAGGGCTGAGCCTCTGGGCCAGCAGGAAGGACACAGGAAGGGAGGATGGATCTTCAAAGGGCCACACTGTGGGGACTGGTAATTTTGTCTGTCTACCTCGGGGTGCACAGAGCAAGAAAAAACTAGTAGTGTGTGTGTGTGTGTGTGTGTGTGTGTGTGTGTGTGTGTGTGTGTGTGTGTGTTAATGGGAGGCAGCATTGTCTTCTGCGTAAACCGTCAGGACTCCTGGGTTTCTGAGTTTGGTAATCATTCAGTGTTTGACTCTCTTTCTTGGGTGACTGGCTGGTGAGACTTGCCCATGTGCTCAGGGTTTAACTGATCACCCTCTTAGCTGTTGAGAAGGAATTTTCCCCCAGGTCAGACCAGCTAGGACTCTGGGGGTTTTTCACCTTCCTTTGTAGCATGGGGCACGGCTCACTTGCTGATGGATTCTCTGTATCTTAAAGTCTTTACATCATGATTTGAGGACTTCAATAACTCAGTCATAGGTTAGAGGCTTATTGCAGGAGTATGAGTGAGATTTTGTGGCCTGCATTGTGCAGGAGGTCAGACTAGATGAGCATATTGGTCCCTTCTGACCTTAGAGTCTATGCGTAAATCACGTATATGAACTGTGCCTCAGTTTCCCCTTCTGCAAAATGGGGATAACATTTTTGGCAAAGTGCTTTGATAGCCTGAGAGGAAAGGAACCATCAGTTGTTAAATATTGTTGTTAGCCTTTGTGATGTGTTTGCTGAGTTCCTTTCCAAAATCTCTTCCTAGTTTAAAAAAAACCAGAAAACCCTCCATAGGAGCAGCCTATTAACGCTCTCCTATCCTATGGGTGCATCAAACATATGGCAAAGAGCATCCATAAACGTGGATGTTTTAATCCAAAGATTTCTCTGAATTTATTGGCTCACTTGTGAGATTTCTGGGGATCTCCACTCTTGATGAGGCTCAAACTGCAGGGAAAACAGCCTTCCTTTCTCATCATGGCTTTTCAGGGGTTCAGCTAATGTCACTGATTGGCACAAAATATAGAAGCAACACAAGGATGAAAGAACTGGGGGAAATACAGTTTGATCAAAGGTGTAACAAACAAGGAGTCTGGTGGCCCTTTTAAAGACTAACACATTGATTTAATACATGAGCTTTCATGGAGCAAAGGTATTCGTTCTGATTTTAGCCCCTTTGGTTTGCCTAACACTGGAGTATACCTGTATGCTCAAAAGCATTTATGGCAGTTGGAAAGAGTCGACAGCGTTAGTGTTAAAGACAGCCTTAATCCCGTACGGGCTGCTAAAATGTGTCTGGTTCTTCTCCAGTCTGGCAACAATCAAAGGCCTCTCCTTATGTATTGTCTGAGACATCCCATAGGGAGCCCAAAGACACAGAGTAGAACCTTTCTTTGGGATGCCCCCATGTTTCTGGTCTGTTGTTTGGAGTCGGGCCAGCTTTCATGAAGGCAAGACAGAGCCTAGGGAATCTGAAACAAATTTTGTGCAAGGCCGAAGATTGTCAAGGTTTCCTACAATGCCCTCAGGTCTCTCACTCATCATCATCGCTTCTGCCTATTTGCATGCAGTCACCCACAGTTGGGAGCGCTTTCCAAGTTTGTCCTAGCCCAACCTGTTTAGCTGCGGATTTAATTTTAATTAATGAGCTCATTGTTTAAAGTTGGTTTGTTCTTTGCTTTCAAAGGGCTGGATCCCAACTCCGTTGAAGTCAATAGCAAAGATCTCATTGACTCATCGTCCTAGGCTCATCAAAATACAAATAATACACGCCTCTTAGTCATACAGAGATCTCAAAGCACTTTGCAAAGGAGATTTGTGCCCTTCTCCCCATATTACAGCTGGAGGAGGAGAAGCCCAAAGGGTGAAGTTACTTGCCCAAGTGGCTGGACTATCAACAGAACCCCTGTCTGCCGAGTTCCAATCTAATGCTGTGTCCACTAGGTAGCACTACCTCCCCTAGAAACAAAACACTGGGTCATATTTGTACTGAGGTTCTGCACTGAGTTGGACATGTGCACAGTCTTCAGATCCAAATTTCCCCCAAAAGAGGATTAGAGCTAGAGTTTGGCCTAGCTTTGAGAGCCGCAGTCCAGCTCTCGTTACAATGAATGGCCCATCACGGACTGTACAAGTCTCATCTAGCTGGGTTTTGCTAGCTAATTGGGGTTCTCTCTGCAGGCTTAAGACCCTCTGCAAAGCGCTCTCAAAGCCTTGTGGGGCTCGTGTTTGTATCCTTAGCCGGGAAGCTTAGCGTTGAAGGGAAGAACACCATACCCAGTCCCAAAATCCTTAGGCAAAATCCCACTGAAGTCAAGGAGAAGGGGGAAATCTCTGGTTCTCAGTCTTGCTATGGCTTTTCTCTGCTGGTAGAGACCTTCCAATGGAGGATCATAGGTGCTTTTTGTTGTCAGAGGGTTCTACTGAATTTGTTTTTTCAATAGCTTGGAAAAAAATGGAGGGCAGTGTGTGTTGGGTTTTTTTTTTTTTAAAAAGCTACATGCAGTGGTCACGTGGTAACTTTCTTCCTATTCATGGACACGCATTGCATTAGCATTAAAGAGAATTACACGGGTGTATCACAGGAGACTAAAGGTATAGGCTGGAACACATTTGCACATGGCTAGGCTGATATCAACATTATAAACTGCTTATAGATTTTTCGTTTAACGCCGTTTAAAATGTATTTCACATTGTAAATTGGGGTTCTTCCTGTCCAATGATTGTGAAAAATGGCCCCTCCTTTCCAATCATATCCACTTCGGGTGTGCATTTAGAGCCAGAGTTGATCACTTGAAAACCACGGGACAGGTGGAAATTCTCAGCGGAGGCAGATGAGTGGAGCCAATAGACATATGCTGATTTACACTAGCCAGCGATCTAGCCTAGGACTTTTCTACTTGTAAAATGAGCCCAATTGGTCTGGAGATACTGAGGGAGAAAACAAGAGCCTCTTGATGCTATTTTTACAATGACTTTTTTTTTTATGGTGACAGTTGTGGTTCTGAGCACTCCAGCTCTTGTAGAGTTTGCCAAACAGCTGAGATGTAATGTAATTGTCTGTAGGTAGTAAAGGGAGGAAACCCCAAAAAGGTTGGGGAATTGTTTAGGGTGGCAACGGGGGGTCATTAAATGCACCTGAAGCTGTGTCTACCCTTAAAACGCTACAGCGGCACATGACAGCTTTCTCTGCACTTCAGACTTTCTGCTCTAGAGAAAGAAACCAAAAAAATGTTGTCAGGGCGGCAGCTCAAGCTCAGAAATCCTCAGGCCTCTAGGGATTTTTGTGGCTTAGTGACAGTTGTTTGTTTTTAAAGGTTGCAAGAGTTAATTCCTTAATTGTTAGTTCCTTAATTGTTTTCTTTCTTGCCTGGATCCTTGAATCAGCCATGGCAAAGCTCTTCTCTCTGCCATGTGAATTGGGAGAGAAAGATGGGGGACTAGACATTAGAACTATGAAGGAAAAAGTGGAGGTGTGGGAAGGAAGAGAAGAGGAGGAAAAGGATATAGAAAAGAGGGAGTTAAAATAGAGAAATATTTTAGTGCTGTGTACCTGTGGGTCATGGTGACCTCTGTAATTAACATGCTGGAACCATTTGGTGAAAGGAATGGTCCCAGCTGAGACTTGAAATATTTATTACAGCTGCCCTCATGCCCATCTGTTGTCACAGGGGCTTGTCTGCTTCGCAAGTCCCTGCACAAGAAACCAGGAATCTACAGCCAGGTGGGCTCTGCTATTCACCGGTGGCAGGAGACACGGCTGCGGTGGGGCGGTGCTCAGCTCTCCCCTCCACACCAAACATATTTACCAGCTCACCAGTTTTGGCTGAGCCATCCCGTGCCCAGCTGAGGAGGAAAAACTGCACATACTTGCATTAGTTTTCATTGAACTAGTGTGAGAATAACTGGGGGGGGGCCCGGGGGCGCGGAAATAGAGGCATTTGTACTTGGACGTCCAAGCCGTGCCTCCGCAAAGACGACTGTACACTAGACAGCTAATTGCGCTGTGGGACACGGATGCCAAGGTGGTGGGTGCCCAATGGTTCCTACAGACAGAGGCGAGGTAGCTGGGGCTGGTTGCCCTAGGCAGGTTCTGGTCTCTCCGAGATGGTTGGAATCTTCCTTGGAATTTATCTTCAGGTTCCCTCCCACGTTCCTTTGCCCCGTGAGCTCTGGGCCGAATCCCAGAATGTGCCTTTGACACCATTGTGGGGACAGGACTTGGCACGGATCTAAAGCTCTCTCCAAGGTGCTGGGACAGAGGACAAGGAAACAGAAAGAACCACGCCCGTTTTGTGATTAATAACTGTTTGCTCATGCTCTGGGCTTGAATGCTGGCTCGGCAGGGAGAAATGAGAGGGGTGAAGAAAAAAACATAAGCCATGGAGCTACCTTCTAGTGTAAATGGGGGTTGAGCTTTCCCAGGCTAAAGGGATGTGTGATGGGAAAAGGATAATGCAAGTGAGAGGAGAAAGGAAGAAAAATGAAAAGATGGGGGAGGCAGACAGGGACAGAAGGACCATGCAATGAAAAGAAAGGAGAAAAAAGGGGGCAAGAAAGAGCATGGTCATCACCTGGGCATCTGGCTTGTGGACCCTGAAGGAGCTTTGCTGCTGTACATCAGTAAGAGTGTCTTCACCTTGAGCTCAGTACACACGAGCTGAAGGAGGATCCCTGGTTTGCACAGCGGCTGCTGTGTAATGCCTAGGGTTTGGAAGCAGGGCTGAGGTTTGACATTTTGGCCATTTGGAGAGGGGCCGTGTGAGCGGAAAGTGGCATTTTCCCCCGCAATGGGTCCTTCTTTACCCCACTGTCTTGACAAGAGTCTCGCTCTTGCTTGAAGCAGCTTCTCAGAGTAAATACGTCCCCACCTAGACCATAAAGGCCTCAGCAGCAGCCTCCTGTGTGCCAAAAGCCAGAGTAAATCAAACAGAGGTCCCCACCCTTGGAGTACAGCACATTTTGTTAGATGATTACTCAGGCTTTTCTCTCTCACAGACCAGAGGTTCTGTTCCTGGCTAGGTTCTGTTTCCCAGGGGCTCTGGCCTAGGATTTGCCAGCCAGTGGTGGGGTGGGGTGGAAGGAAAGGGCAAGGCGGATGAGGTAGAAGTTTCTCCTTCTTTGTGCTCTCTGTCCCCAACTTAGCAATGCCTCTTGGGCCCTTGAGCCACTGTTGAGCACCAGCTGTGCTGGCGTTGGCTCAGTCTGTCTGTCTTTGTTTGTTTGTGTGACTGCTAGCTTGAATACCGTGACTACCGGGCAGTAATCAGACAGCCCTTTCTGCAGCAGGACGTGCGTCAGGGACTTGATAATGGTTTAGAGAACAGGGCTTACCCCATCTCCCTCACAAACACAAATGATGTGCCCAGCACCGTTGAGGGTTTAGGTGACCAGATTCTCCGCTGGTGTGAGTCCACGTCATCCCCTTGACTTCAGTAGAACTATCCCAGTTGACACCAGTTGGGGATCTGGGCTTTTGGGGAATAAGTGAAACTGTGTTCTGGGATGGAAGTGGGAGGAATGGCTGAACGGCTTCAGCTGCAAATACTTTGCATATGTGGAGGAGAGAACTGCTGCAGACAGCAACCAGTTTAGCCAGACCTGAGGTACATAGACTTTGCCCTGGTTGTGGCAACCTATGCTTGCCCGATGGCCGAGCAAGCTCCGAGTGCCCGAAACGCTGTTTTGCTTAGGCCACGGAGGGAACTTGGTCAGAGAGAATTGGAATGAGGAAGGGAAAGATGGAGATCCAGGGCAATGTCCCAAGATGCACACCGGCAGTGGGGGTCTGGTCTGCCACTCTTCCAGAGCCCAGGGACATAACTGCAGACTCTCTCTCTTATTTATTTAGACCTCTGCTTGGGTGGAAGGGGGTGCTGGGATCTAATCCAGTTCCAAGTAGCATCACAGCCTCTCAGGTTTGCAAAGGGCTTTCTCTAGGCTAGGCCTCACCAGCTGTTACCAGTTTCCCTTTTATGCAGCAAACAGCATGGGGCTGGATTTAAAACTGATCTCCTCAAGTCTTAATCTAATCCAGAGCAAATAAACTAGAGGTTTGGAAGCACACAGCATCTCTCAGGGAAACCTGCTGCCTCTTGGGAGGCGGGGCCCCACTGGCTAGGGGATCCCCAGTTCTGTCTTGTGGAACATGAGAGAAAATTAACATTTGTGGGGAAGTTGGGTTAGCACTGCTTTATAGAGGATCCGCTTTTCAGGTGCCCAGTTGGTAAAGCCACACCTGCTGCAGGGGCCGCTTTCCATTGGCAAATCTGTGGTTAATAGCTTGCAGCTATTAATGACATTTAATTATCTCTTATTTACCAACCATCACTGGCTGCAGGGAGCAAATATGGGACCAGCCGATTAGCTGGAACCACCTTCAAGAAACAGCAGAATGGGAAATGAAAATTTTTTGGCACGTTGAAAAACGCACAAAGATAGTGACACACAGTACAGAACGCTTCAGTAAACAACACCTTTTCTTCACAAAGGGTACGTTTATTTGACTAGAAGGGCTTAAATAAACTCAAGGGATTTGCTGTTTCATCATTTGCTTCCTTTGGTTTAAAGAACACAAAAAGGATCTTCACATTTTTTCTCGCTGCTTCTTTTTTATAACACCTACTGGGAAACATCAGACGGCAATCTGTTCATCTACCAACATTTCCCCATCCTCCATTGTGCGTTGCTTTGTTTATTGCAAAGTCGCTTGTGTGTCCTGGCCTGCTGTGTGGACTGATCTGGTTTTGTTGGATCTCTTTGGAGTACTGGCCTGCAAATACCGATGATGGTTTGTTATTGTAGGGTCACTCCTGTGTGCCATTATTGCTGTTCGTTATTTGTATTGAAGGAGAGACTGTCATGAACCCACTGTGCTAGGTTCTGTACGAAAACAAAACAAAATGGCACTCCCTCCCCCAAAGAGCTTGCACTCTGATCTTTGTACGCTGGTTTGTTTTTGAAGGAGGACTCGTGGGTTGAGCAGTATAGGCTGGTTTGTTATGGTCGCGTTGATTTGGAGATGCCTGGCTGTGTATGCTCTGTTATTGCAGGGTCCTTCTGCAGCACTGGCTTGCTGTATTTTGAGAAAAAGAGCACTGAATCATTTGTTGGAGGGCATTTTGTGGAAAATCCTCCTACAAAGAAAGGCACGGGCCATGCAAACAGCTATAAAATTGACCCTGACGGTGCCCTTTTAATGGCACTCTCATTTGAGAGGGCTCTTTTCTTTAAAACCTCAGGACTCCTCTGAGGGAACTATCAGGCTTTTTCTTTCGATGGAGACATTTCCCAAGGTTGCCATGGAAATTCAGCAGGCTCATCCTCTTCTCTGCAGAGTCCGGGGCTCCCTGCATATGGGAGACAGATGGAAACGGGCTTTTAAAAATGTGCTCTAAAAAGAAAAGAAAAAAGTGAAAAAGTTCATGCAAGCAGGGACAGAAGAGATTTGTGGCCAGGCGCCATTAGATGCCATGTGTCTGATTGGTACCTTCTGGCCTTGAAATGTATTAATGTGATCATCTAGTCTGATCTCCTGAGAATTGCCCCAGAGCAGATCTGGGAGCTGTCCCATGCTAAGTCCCAAAACAGCTCTGATAGAAAAACATCCAATCTTGATTAAAAAATTGCAGCAATGGAGAATCCACCAGGAGCCTTGGTAAATTGTTCCAAAAGTTAATTACTCTCACCAGTTAAAAAAAATACATGCCTTATTTCCCATCTGGTGGAGATTCTGGGATTCCAGAATAGGAGGTTCTCTTTATGAAAGTGACATGAGCAATGGGGTGCCCCACCTTACAACTGGGGCCAGCCACTCTGTGTAGGATTTTTATGCTATGCTCATCCCTGTGCTATTTGAGATGCCAGAGAAAGCAGTGCCTTATCCATGTGGGATCTGAACTCCTATTGAGGTCAGTGGGTTTCAGATCAAGCCATTAGTGACTGGAGATCTCATAAAGGTTGTGATGTAACAAAGTGAGCTGCCTTCAGATGGAAGAGTAGTGGGCTTCGATTTTGGGACCCAGTTTACAAAGGGGTTTAGGCACCTACTGATACAGTTAGGCATCTAGTGAAATTTATACAAAAGCATCTAAGCAGGCTATGTGAATAATGCCCAGTGACATTAATGGGATTTCTGAACTTAGCCTGATTTTATATACATTACACTAGGTGCCTAGCTGCATCATTAGGTGCCTAAACCCCTTTGTAAATCTGGCCCTAGGTGAAAAGATATTGCAGCAAGGAATCGCTTGGGCTTGCAATGTCTCGAATCCACCCAGCAGTCTGCTAGGGGCTCGATGAGGTTCTGAGCTATAGCAAAGTTGAGAGAAAACGACCTGGTTGTGGAGTCCAGTTCCCCTGCAACTTAGTGTAGATGGGCCCTGGGTGCGCCGGTGATGTGAGCCAATGAGTTGTGGTGCTGCCGTGCCCATTTGAAGGGCTGCTCCATTGGGTACGCTCAGGTCACTTATTATTGTTGTTAATTTGTACTATTGTGGTGCCCTTTGGCTCCTACACATGGACAAGGACCTCCCTGCGTTAGGTGCTGTACAAACACAGAACAAAAAGATGGTACCTGTCCCACTCGGGTGGGCCTTGTCTCTGTTGTTTTAGCTGATAGAAGCTCAAAGGCCCAGGAGGGAGAAAATGCAATATGGGGGTGAAAGTTATAAGATTCAGGGCTCTTCCTCACCCTGCCAGAGGTAGCATCTCTCCTGCCCTGCACTGCCCAGCCAGGGGGAACGGCTGTGTGCGCTAATGCGAAGGCTCTTTGAAGAGAGTCTCTCCCTGCCCGTGTGTGGGATGCTCAGAAACCAGATCCCTATGGCACAGTCCTGTCCCTGGTTTTCTGTCCATTTCTTCCCAAGGAACACGCAGTTCCCTGCCGGGGCTGATAGCTTCATCATCCCCAACAGGCTTTGGCTCTCACCCCACCCAATTCGTCCCACCCTCCGGACAGTTAACATCCCGGCCAGGAATGACTCTCCCTCATGTTTGGTTCTCTGGCTCTTCCAGGCAAATCTGATTCTCCCTACTCCCCCTCTATCCCCGATTGCCAAATGACCCAGAAGCGAAGGAGTCACCCGGGCCCGCAAAGATCTATTTAACCTGTTTTCATCTGGGGGTCTTTTTGGGCGTCGGGTGGCTTTTTGGAGGCTTCATCCCCCTAACCGGCTTAGCTTTCCCCCATTGTGCTTACCCACTGGGCAGAAAGACAGGAATTACTATCAAACCCCAGCCCTTTCTGACTGGAGCCTGTTGGTTTGTTTCTTTTTCCACCCATCTGCGGCCGACAGACTTGGAGACACACCCGAGCCTAGCGATGGGCAGTGCAGGCCAGGGGCTGACCGCTCTGCCTCACAGCCGGCTCACCCCTCAGGACACCCTGCTGCTGACCAGCCTGGACAAGACGCCCACTGCACAAGACCCAGATACCAGGAGCTGGAGCTCCCTTGACAGCCCCAGCCCCCCTGCTACACCTGAGCAGACCCTGCCTACTTTCTACCTCCACTACTTCGATATGTTGTACTCCGAGGACACCAGCTGGGTGCCCAAGGGCCTGGGGGAGCCTCCTCAGGGCAGCAGCCATGGGGGCAGGGGCGAAGGGCAGAAGGAGCCGGAGCAGTGCCCCATCATTGACAGCCAAGGCTTGGGACTGAGCCCCGATATGGACTACCAGGATAGCCTCCACCTGGAGGAGCACTCGCTGGAGCAGGTGCAGAGCATGGTGGTGGGCGAAGTGCTAAAGGACATTGAGACGGCGTGCAAGCTCCTCAACATTGCAGCAGGTGAGTGCCTCCTTTTGTCTCTCTGCTTTCGCTCTGTGGGTGGAAGAGGGGCCAAGGAGCGCTAGGGCCTTGTCAGGGGGAGATGAGGGGTGTGAGGGGGCTCCAAAGTGAGACGTAGAGCTTTTTGGCCTTGCTTGCTGGTTCGGATTTGGCTTGGCAGTGGGTGAAAGTCAGTGGTGGCTCTTAGTCCAGGATGTCTGTGGAGTGGCTGTAGAATTCTTGCTCCTTCACACTTACCAGAGAGCACCAGGATGTGCTTTGTAGGCAGGTGTCCCCGGGGCAGCCGACGCTACAGGCTGGATCCAAAGCCGCTGGAAGGCAATTTGAGTTTCTCTGTGAGATTGGGGTCAGGTCATAATTGTCCCTCTTGTCAGCACTCTCCGCAGAGAGGCCAAAGACTGACTTGGCCCTAGTACCTGGCCTCCTTACTCACCCATCGGGGATTGTTCCAAGGCAGAACTGAATCCCATTTCCAAGGGCCATGGATGTCAAAGGAAAAACATCCCCACTGTCTCTGTGGACTTCTCTGACACTATGCTTGTTCAAACCAAAACAGCCACGCAGATTCATTTCTTCTTTTAAAACCCTTTTGCTTGAAAGAAGTGCAAACAACCCAACCCTGCTGCTGGGTTGCAAGTGAGTGGGCTGTGAATAAAGTTCTGGGAGGGCAGCATCTGGCACATCTGGATCTTACTAGTACTAAAAGTTTTAAAACAAGTGGGGATTGGGATGGGATTGACTAAGACTTGATCCCTAGGGAAACTTAAGTCTGTCTAGCTATGTTGGTTGGGGCTGTGAAAAACTTCATGCTCGAGGACCATAGTAAGATCAAACTAACCCCCGGAGTAGACATGGCTAGGCTTCTTCCATCGATAGCTAGAATGGTGGATTACCTACATCAATGGAGAAAACCCTTCTGTTGCTGTAGGAAACATCCACACTACAGTGCTGCAGCACTAAAGTGGTGCTGCGATAGCATAGACATGGCCCAGTGTTTCCTAAATCAGTCTTCCAGATGCTTCCCACCAGCTGTCCCCTGAGGCGCACAGAATCAGTGCAGGGGAAGCTGGATTTATAGGGGCTAACAGGTTTTTCCCATCTCCTATGTCTAGGACAAGGTGAAATATATTTTAGTGTGCTGCAAGGGGGGGGTCTCTACGCCAGGAGAGGCTAGTGTTTTTGAAGTCACATGTGGAAGACAGGTAGAGAGAGGAGCAGCATCTTTACCTCTCCCCCCTCCCCACTTCTTCCTGGCTAGTTTCCCACTCCAGGACTTGGGAGAACAGTGGTGGAATGTTGTGTGTCTAACAGAACTGTCCTCTCGGGTGATTCTTCTGTGAAAAAGAACATGGGCTGGAACCTGCTTTTCGTTGATGTCAGGGTAAAACAGCCAGTGACCCCAACGGGAGCAGGGTTGAGTGGCTGGGGTGTGAGGGTGAAACTTTAAAGTGCAATGTACATAAGCCATGGGGAAAAGAGTTGTGCCAAATAGAGGCTGCGTGGTGGGAAGGGATTTATTGCTCACTCCCAATGTAAACACCCTTGATTTATGGTGTGGGGGTTGAGAGTCTGGACCCAAACATTGCACATTGGTTCCTCCCTCTCTCTCACTCTCAAATAATCTAGCACGTGTGTTGAAATGCAATGGCCATGAGTGAGGTGTGTTGCAAACAGCCTGCAGCAGGGTTTCAGCCATTTGGCCCTAGTTGTGATGGGGTGTAGTATGATCCAGAATGGGACATCTAGCAAGCTGACCTCCAAAGGACTGGACCAAGCGAAGGGTCAAGACGGCTCCTGTCTGAGCCAATGGGCTAGTCGGTGGGAACAGGAGCAGGGCTGATGAGTGGCCGTCATAATCCAGTGTGCGAAAGGGCACTGTGCATAGCCTCTCGTACCAAAGAGCCAAACCCAGCAGTGAGGGAGGAACTGTGCAAACAGCACCTCCTGGTCCCTGACATTGCTGTCAGCAATGGAGTTTGGGGTGCAGGCATTGTAGGAGAAATAGCGCAAGTAACAAACTGGGAGTCCCACTTGGATAATGAAAACCATGCTGAGAACTTTAACCCTTGCCATACACTGAGGAAAAGGACCCTGTAAGGTGGCTGGCAATGGGGCATCAATTCAGGGACCAAAGAGAGCAGTTTCCTATAGTAGTCAACAGCCATTGAGGGTAGGTATGTCTGATTTACCTGGGGTGAGTGTCTTTGGCAGGATAAATGTTGGGCCAACCCCTCAGGCGGTGTAATTTACACCCTTTGAAGATCTACCCATATACATTTGGGGGCAAGAGGGCTTCTAAGGTTACTCACAAGTTTTCTGGCTGTACTGCTGGAGTGAGGACAGAACAGGAGTCTCCCATCCAGACTTGCTGGAATGGGAAGTTCAGAGCTCTGGCCGGTCTCCATCTGTGTCTGAAGCATTTTGTATCCCATGAAGCCTCCAAAGCATCTATAAAGCAATTGCATTGAGGCATTAATGACACTGGACTGGATCATACACTGGTCCGCTGGCCTTGCTCTTCTGAAGTCAGTGGCTGATGCCCATTTTCTCCAGCTGAAGATTTTCAGCGTGTGCGAAGCGGATTCGCCCTATTCCACGGGGTTGAGTCCAGGAGCCCCTGACTGGATGCTTGGTGATGCTGGGGCGTCCCTTAGCCAGGTGCTCTTCAGACAGTGGTGCTAGGGAACAAAGTTACTGGACACGCAGGGGGAAAATACGTCCATTTAGGAGAACTAGCCCCTCTGGCAGGTCATGCTGCTGTGGCTTCTACGTTGAGCATGTGGATTGTTTTTTTTCCTACCTGGATTGTTCGTTTGAAAGTGCATTTGCTAGGTTTGGTGTTTCTGATGCCCTCTTCCCCTGCACCCCTGTAACCTGTGGGTTTTGAGATCTGCTGACAGGGGTGGAATTCTCTCCCAGTAGGCAGGAAAGGGACCTGATTCCTAGGCAGACAGGACAAAAAAGGAGGCAGGGAGGGGAGTGCAGCTCTCCTCCAGGAGAGGGTGAGAGAGTGGAGATCCATGTATCTGGTGGCTGAAGTAGATTGAAAAAGGAGGACTGGGGGAGGGAGTGCAGCTCTCCCACGCAGACGCAGCTCCCTCATCCCTTTTAGCACAGGAGTGGGGCCTTGTTCCCTGTTACTGTGTCCCTTGCTGACTCTTCTCTCAAGGGAGGTGTCCCTCAGTTGCTTTGCTCACCAGCATTGGGGGATTGCACTTTGTTTCTCTTCCGCAGATCCAGCAGACTGGAGTCCAGGAAACGTCCAGAAGTGGATCTTATGGACCGAGCACCAGTACCGACTGCCCCAGATCGGGAAATCTTTCCAAGACCTATCTGGGAAGGATCTGTGCGCCATGTCAGAGGAGCAGTTTCGCCAGCGCTCCTTGGTGTGCGGGGACGTGCTGCACGCCCACCTGGACATCTGGAAATCAGGTACGAGTCGGCGGAGGTGGGGTGTGCATGGTAAAGCTTCCTCTGAACTAAAAGGCTGGGGGCGGGGGGGGGGGGGGGCTGAGTGATGACCAAATAGCTGTGACCCATTCGTGCTTCCTAGGGGCAGTCGGCTCTCTCCCGTATCACCCGTGGCACTTGTTTGTGAATGGGGTGCTTTGTAGCTGGTGGATTCTGCTCCCTTAGCCCTCTCTGATCCTTAGTGTGTTTCCCTTCCAGCTGCCTGGATGAAGGAGAAAGCTGCACCCGGAGAAGTGCGCTACTGTGGTGAGTTTCCACCTTTGACGAGGCTGGGAAGCTGGGGTCGATGCTGGGAGGCTGATTAACCTGTTTCCCTCCTAGGATTCAGTGACTGTGTCCCCAGTTATTTGAGTATGGCTTCTCGTGTAATCAGTATCAATACATTAATACATAATTAACTCTCTGAGTGGTAATAACAATGTAATATTTATTAGTCAGCAACAGCCTGGTTAATTAGTCAGTGATGACTCCGGTTAATAACAAGCCAAAAGGTAAAATGACTATCTGATCTTTCCCAGATACTTTTATACCCCTCATTACCTTGAGATCTGAGCACCTCAGGCTCTTAGTGTGTTTATTATTACTAATCTATTATCTGTATTATGGTAACGCTCAGGAGCCCCAGCCACGGACCAGCACCTCACCGTGCTAGGCGCTGTACGAACACACAATAAGAAGATCGCCCCTACCCCAAAAAACTGACCACTTCAGTTTCTTTACAAGGCAGAGGCGGGACAGGGCTATTATCCCCAGGTTACAGATGGGGAACTGAGGCACAGAGAAGTGAAGTGAGTTGTCCAGAGTCACAGAGGAAGTCTATGGCAGAGTAGGAAACTGAACCTGGGATTCCCAAGTGGCAGGCCCTGCCCACTGGACTGTCCTTCGTCTCATCAGATGGCAATAACTTTTGGCCACTGCTGACCTGGACAAAGTGAAGAGGGAAGACTCCCTCTGTTCCCGGTCCCCACAGCCTCTTGCTCCTCTGCTGTGGGTGACTGACTAACAGCTGGCATGTGCTTCCTTCCTGCCGCAGGGGGTGACGAGAGCTGGACGGACAGCGAGGTGGACTCCTCCTGCTCAGGCCAGCCCATCCACCTGTGGCAGTTCCTCAAAGAGCTTTTGCTGAAGCCTCATCACTACGGACGTTTCATTCGCTGGCTCAATAAGGAGAAAGGTGAGGGCCGTGCGCTCTTCCTGGGAAAGTCAAAGCCACTTCCTGCGCCTATGGCATAACTCTCCTTGGCCCCACAAGATCAGGCTCATAGGGCGAGTTCCCTTCAATCCACAGGGCCAGATTTTCTGTCTTGCTCTTCGTTGCACGCAGGAAATCAAGCCCACTTGCTCCTCATTTACAGTGGTGGGAGATCAGAATCGGGGCCAATGCTGGGATGTCTCCCAGTTTGTATTAATAAGATGGCCATTGCCATAGGGCCGACATCGCATTAGACGTGGAACCATTTAGACGTTGCGGCCTGGGTGCTTGTGCTCTCTCCTCCCCATGTGCTTCCAACCCCAGTGCGGACCATCTTCATGGCTGTTTGTAGTGTGAGGCTTGCTGCTGGTGTAGCCGTACCCCCAGAATGTGGCCCACAGAGTTCACAAAGCAGATGAAGGGTGAGAGGGGAAATGGCTCGCACTGAGCCGGCAGGGCAGTGGTAAAGTTGGGAATAATGTACCGCGTCTTAGTCCAGCGCTCTGCCCACTAGACGATGCTGCCTCTCGGGTGTCCTGGGTCCTCCCCCACATCCTGTATTATTGCCTCCTTTTTCTCTGCACATTCATCTGCCAGGTATATTCAAGATCGAGGACTCTGCCCAGGTAGCTCGCTTATGGGGAATCCGGAAGAACCGGCCCGCCATGAACTATGACAAGCTGAGCCGTTCCATCCGGCAGTATTACAAGAAAGGGATCATCCGCAAACCCGACATCTCCCAGCGCCTGGTCTACCAGTTTGTACACCCTGTCTGAGATGTTGAGTGGGAGCAGGGGAATGGACTGACCTCCTGGCGGGGTGGGGGATCTCTGTAACCGCAGCATCTCCCATCCCTAAATCGTAGCACCTCCACTCCACACACATAACCGCCTCCGCAGTTAAATACGACGTCTAGGACTGTGCAAGAGGTCGGATGTGCCTCCAACTTGCCGGATGAACTTCCCAGCTCTCAACTTCGCCCAGGCTACGAAGCATGTGTGCTGGGGGAAAGAGCCCTGGCTAACAATGGGCTGCCTGTGAAATAGAGTGTACACATTTAATTCGGGGGCCAATGAGTGTGTCTAAAAAGCCCCCTTCTCCCTCCAAAGCTTCCATTTGAAGGAACCAAATGTGTGTGTGGGGGGCGTAGAAATTGGGTGGGGGGCTGGCGGGTTGCTGCCTGGAACCAGCGTCAGACCAATAGACATTGTTAACGACTGACTGGTGTGGATGAGATTAGGTATTTGGGGGTTTTTTTGTTTGGTTTTTTTTTTTTTTTTTTTTACAAGTTTTCAAGTCTCTGTGTGAGGAGCACCCGTGGGGCAGGTGCTCCTTGGCAGAGGTTTAAGTCAATGGCATATTGGAGGTCACACAGCAAAGGGGCCCCATGAATCTTGCTCCACGTCCCCTGCTGTGGGAAAATGGGAATTGTTCTTGGTGCAGGCTGTTTCTGACCCTGACCCACCATGCTAGCTTTGGTGAAAGGCACAGGTACCCCTCCAGCCCCGGGGAGAGTCTTCCTGGTCCCCATCATTAGAGTCTGGCTTGTGCCCTCAAGTTTCATAAGCAACCCCACTGCTGTGCTGTTAGTGAGGATTAGATTCAGCCTCTCTCTGCTGATTTTTGTTCTCCCTTCCAGCTGGGGAGCTTGAGCTGTCCCAGGGATTCTCTGGGCGTGACGGAGAGGTGTGTCTACCTCAGCCAGCCAGGAGCTTTTCTGGAGGGGGTCGACTCTCATCACTAAGGGGGTCAATACCTTAACCCAAATCTGTTCCCTATAGGGGCAATCTTCTATCAGAAGTAGTTCCTTCCGTGAGCTAGAAAAGGAGCTGGCCGGGTCAATCATTAACTGGTGGTGCCTCTTCTTTCGGGAAAGAAAGATAGTCAGAGATTGCCCAGCTCACTTAGACAATCCCTCACCTCCCTGGCCAATTCCTGTTTGCTTATGATCAACTTGTCAACCCCCCCCTCAGCCTTGTCTGGCATTGTAGGGACGAGCTGTGAGAGCCTGCAGAGAGGAGGAATGCAGATGACTGATGGGGGTGTGCGGCATACCCTATAGCTGATGTATTCACTTCCCTGCGTGGCTCCGGCAGTAGGAAGCCGTGGATTTGTCTGACAGCCTGGGATGTTGGGTGGCAGCCACATGCGTGTCCAAGAACGTCTCGAGCCTTCCTTTCTATGTGTCGTGCTATAGCCACGCTCAATGTCTCTGACGAAGCCTCTGAGAAATGCAGGGCTCAGGTTCCCTTTCTCTGTGCGCCTTGCTCCTTAGCACCATTTTAATACCACAGGACTCGAGTCTGAGGTTAGTTATGCCGGTATAAATCTGGAGTGTAACTCTGAGCATCAACCGGATTACTCTGGATTCACACCGGTATAAATGAGATCAGAATCTGGTCCAAATCTTATTTTGGGGTCAAGTTCTCCTACCTAACTCACTTCATCTCCCATTGACTTTGGCCAGACCAGCACCAGTTGTAAACCAAAGGCAAGCATGGCTGATCCTGGAGGTGGGGGGGCTCTCACTTGGGGGTAGCCTAATGGGGCCAAAACCCTGACACCAAGCTCAGATGTGAAGTGACTGAATTAGCCAGTTTCTCTTGTGCGCTTGGCTCACTGCGGTGACCGTTTTCCGGCATTGTGTGTGAAAGGACAAAGTCACCCATGCGCAGGATGTGAGCACAGCTCATTTGAAAGGAAAGACAATGGGGGTCATACCTTCTGCCTTCTGCCAGGGCTCACGCTGACCCAAATGTGGGACACCCTGGCACTTGGCTGCATGAGAAGGCCCTCCGGCTGAGCAGCGGAGTTGCACCAAAAAGCTCTTCTGGGAGGCATCGAGTCAGCAGACGCGTTGTGTGGTACGTTGCATTGCCTGGCAGACCGCTTGCTGCACCAGACTTCTGCTCCTTGGCTTGATGTGCTGCTTGGTAGAGAATAATAAAACCAGGGTGATCTCCTAAGCAAAAGTAGATTGCAAAAGAAGTGGGAAGAGTTACCTTGCCTCCTTTCTGTGCTTGGGGGAAATAAAGGCTACTTCTGGAGTTTATGCCCCAGCTCTGCTGATTAAGTCATAATGACCTTGCTGACCTGTTTGGACAAATCTGATGCCTATCCTAGGCAAGCAAAGACGGGGGAAGATCCAGGCTGTTTTCGAATGAGCAGCTCTCAGTGGTTTCAAAGGTGGTAGAGGGCAAGCACCATAGCTGAATTGGCTTTTGGTTACCAGACGTTCTGCTTGCTTTATAGCAAGGCTGTATCTGCCTCCTTAAGTCTCCCAGTGATGAAGGGAGTTCACTGGTGTTGAAAGGGGATGGGAAAGAAATCCTGCGGATCAACAGGATAGCCTGGGAACTAACAAGGCAAACTTTCCTATCCCTGTCCTTCAAGCTTCAATCCTGATCTGGCAGTCCCCCTTAATAGTGTTCACTGAGGAATTCAGTCTCCATCCAACATGAGCGCACGCTGCAAACCTTGGCTCCAGATTTCAAAGTCCCCAAGGTGTTTTGAATCTGGGCTTGGGGATTAGGCTCATTACAAAGAATGGAGTCATTTGCAAAATTCAGAGCAGGGTTTATTGGATTCCAGCCCCTACCCCCAAGATATCCAGGGGTTTTTCAGCCTCTATGTGATCTCCATATCCCATTCAAACTTTAACCTTTCTGCTCAGACTGCCTGCCAGCTAGGAGCCAGTTGTAATGGCTCTTCATGTCCGCTAAGAATTGGACAGAGACCCACTAAGTTCGTGTCCTACCAGCCATTGCACAGGGCTTTCCTGACTGCCTGTTTATTGTACCTATATTTAAAGCGATTTTATTTTTTATGCCTCTGCCATTTACTCCCACTGGAAATCAAATCGACAATAGCCAACGGGATTATAAAATAGAACTGGAGGGTTGTTTAAACTGTACTTTTCATAACAGGCCACGTTACCTGCTAATGTTGATCTTTGATATTAAAAATTTCTGTTTGTTTTCTTTTGGTTTTGGCTGATGAGACATTGTGGTTCAGGTTGAAATGAAGAGTTGAGCAGGGAGACGAGGATATCTGTGAAATCATTTGTAAGAGTTTAAAGAATATACACACGTTTTCTTTTTTTTAACTTAAAAGAGCTGCCTCCGTTGGCTGCTGCCTTTGTATTTCTTTCTGATAATTTTGTACTGTTTACATATCTGAGTAGGAGCTAAGGTGTGTCTTAGCTTCCCCGTATATGTCATTGCCTTGAAGTTGTGATGCCTTGAAGGGAAAAGAGGGCAACAGCTTTGTGTCTTCTGAAAACAGTGAAATTTGTGCCTCGTGATTATTTGTGTGTATGGGAAATAGAGATGTGAAAAATTGATACGAGCCATGTGGCTAATAGGCACCTTCCCCAGCTGAGGATCTCTAGAGTAACCTCTTCGCTATTACAATGAACAATGGTTTGGGGTTTTTTTTGAGTTTTTTTACCTTTGCAATGGAAATGGTATATGTGGACATGTGCAAAGAAAGTGTGTTTCCTTGCCTCTGTGTGCATACCTATATGTGTGTAGGGAACATGCACCTGTGTGTGTGCTCAAGTGTGCACAGGCCAGGAGTGGGTGTGCATGGATGCTGTGGGCCAGTAGTAATAAACTCGACGTGTAGGGAGCAGCTCCTGCTGTCCATCTCGGTTTTTTGCTATAGCACCATAAAGCCAAAGGTAAATCCGGCTGCCCGTTCTACCATCTCTGTCACTCCAACCTGGCGACATTTGTGTTATGCTTAGTGCTTTCCCTAGGAGCTACTCCTGGGATTCCTTGATCTTCCCTGAATTCTACCGCCGTTCTCAGTTGCTCTTCTGGGCCCGGGCCTTTAATTCTGGGAGGGACAAGCACCAAAGCCAGGAAAGCACTCAGCATCGCCCCCCTCTGGAAATTGGGCCCCTTTAAGATGTCTCAAGCTGGGACCCCATAATCACTGGCCACTTGTGAAAATTTTGGTTGGTAGATCCTTTCCCTTGCCCCTCTCCGCTTTCCCGCATTGCTTATGAAGTGGCCGATTCTTGCATGAAGCTCTGTGCGAAAATGTGCACTCACGCGTGGGTGGCCCCTTTGCACAATCTGGCCTCCTGCCCCAAAGGATCTGTTTGTCCATCTGGACAACTGTGCTGTTGAGGGAGTGGGGAAGGATACTGGCTTAACAGGTGATGCAGTGGTAGTCGGCACCCCCAGTGATGAGACAAAACACACCGTGCATGAATAAAATAATCCTTTTTCTTTATTACTGCATTTTAAGTAGTATCTTTTTATGTCATTAAGGAAGAGAAAGCCAGACTCTCCTTGCCCTAGAATGCAGGTTTGCTCACAGCAACTCTGTTAATTGCAACCTCACCATTACCCACAAGCCTGCAGGGCTCTACTGGGAAACATTAAGCAAGGAAATGCCCCAGTTTCTGTCCTTTCCCTAGAGAGATCCATAGAGAGCTATACACACACATTATCTCAGACACTGATACCTCTTTTCCCTGCCACATGAGCCCTTGAAATTCTTCCAGCCATTAAGGGGCAGTGTCCAGTTTAAAAGCCTCATAGGTGAGGTTTGTCTTTGCTTAACCCTGCTATTTTCCGGTGGTGGTTCAATCCTATGGGGAAAGAAAGAGGGTGGAGTGCTTGCAACTTTGTTTGGCCGGGGTAAAGGTTTATGGCAAGCCCTGAATGCTCTGCCGGGCCCACTAAGTGGAGAATTATTCTCCCAGGACCTGTTTGGGTGCCTGTTGCACAACTGTTTCTGGATCTCAGTGGGTGACCAGAGGGGTGTTCACAGGGGTGTCTGCAGAGAAGACAATGTATTTAGCAACTTAACTGGAGCAGTGAAACATTGCAAGGGAAGGAAGCAGAGGACTCGCTCCATGTATTGCATTAAATATTCTTAAGCTGTTTCTGAGAACCTGTCTTAAAAGCAAAGCAGCTCAGGCACTCTTCCCCCATAGGTGGAGCCACCGTCAGCCTATGGGTTACAACCCACTCCAGAGAGCTACTGGATAATTTAGGAGCCACAGCTGCACCGTGCAGGGGGATGGGGGGAGAGTCCCTAAACTCCTGCTTCATGTAGTATGAATTCCAAGTGCGCAGCATCTCACAGGACGCGGCTCTTACTGGGTGATTCACCCTAGTGTTTGGCTTAGTCTTGCTTGCCCCTTAGGGGGTCTTGCCCTCTTCAGGTGGGGAAATTCCCCTGAGAAGGACGTCCACCACAAGAAGTGTTCATCCCTGGTTCTTGCTGGTTGTGCCCAGCCCAAGACAATTCAGTCCTCGCTGAGGCTGGCTGGCTTGGGAGCCGGGTCCTATGTCTTTGTCTAAAGAGAATGGGCCAAACACCTCTTGAGTATGGTGGCTCTGCTGACTTCATAGGAGCAACATTAGAGATTTCCTCTTTGCAACTTCCATTCCATCCTGCGTTTCCCATCCTCATCCCTCGAAAGCCGAGGCAAATTCCCATGCGGTACGTGCACACCTTTGCAAACTCCCAAAACTTTACCCATACTGAGAAATCTCACCCATTTGACCTAAAGGCTATTCATTCTGTTCCAGCTGCACCCAGGTCCTGCAGACACTGCATTAGAGATGTTCTGAGCTTGGCACAAACAAAATAAAACCTACAAATCCTCCTCCTGCTGTTCCAAACTCAAAGCTCCTCGCAGCTGGAACTGGAGCGTGGGAAATGGCTCTGGAGCAATTCCTGCAACCCAATGCCAGGAGGTGAGCTGGGCCAACGGGCCGGCTAGTTATGGGGAATGGGTGAATTGCAATTAGGCTTTGGCCTTGAGGCTCTCTTCCACACCCAACCAGATCTGGTGAGACTCTGGGCTCCGAATCTTTTGAGGATGTTGGCTTCACTCTGACAGCAAAACTTTAGACGCCCTTCTGATTTTGGATCTGACTTGGAAATAAAGCCCTAGCAGCAGCAACAGGATTTGAATCCAATCACTTCTCCACTCAACAAACGGTTCATAGCAGAGGTTGTGGCCCACCTCCCACAAGACTTGCTATCAGAGTTGGTCTTAGCTGCAAAGGGCCTTTTCCATCCATTTCCTATCCAAACTTGGGCCTGGTCCTGCAACAGGCTCAGCTTCCCAAGGCGAGGAGGCCACTCAGCATCGTGGAGTGATGTGTTCTCAGAACACACAAGTCCAGCTAGCCAGAAGTACTGAGCATCTCCAATGGCCGAGAAAGTCAGCAAGTGCTTAGGGCTTCTGGAGACCAGCCCACTGGTTCTCGAACTTCTCTGTGTGAACACACCAGGGCCTGCTCAGCCTGTTACGTCTCCCGAAAGTGCAGCAATAACTCAGCTTGCAATGAGTGGGGCGAGTGGTGAGGGGAAGGGGGTGCCTTACCCAGTTCCCCCACCCCAGCCACGCTGGGGATTGTGCATTATCCTTTCTCTTATTCCCCACCCCCACTGCCTGCTACAAACCACCCAAAAGTAAAGCTCATCTGGTAAAGGTGACAGCTACATCTACACTGGGAGATATTAGAGTACAAGGATCAACAGAGGATTAAAATCCATATAACATTTACATAGCTCAGTCACTTTTTTTGTTATTTTTGTCGTATCCACGGTAATACAATCACAATATATATATATATATATTTCTTTTTAAATTACACAATCAGTATACAAAAACAGGTGCAGTGCTGCGACGACAGCATTTCCTTGACTTTTTTTTAAAAACTAATGGAAGAAACAGAGCTGAAGGTTGGAGAGGTCTTGTCTATGTCATCCAATATGCAGCACGTTTATTCGGGCAGGAAGAACACTTCGTCACTGGAGTCGATAATTCATGAACTAAACAAATTGAGGAGGAGGATGTGGAGGGGAAGTGGATGGTGGTTTTGAAGATGACGGGGATGGTGTGGAAATAAGGAATGATCGGTGGCTTCCTTCGGAACAATCAGGGGGACCTTTTTCATGCACTGCTCAAGGGTAGGGGTGCAGAATGACAGATAACCTGTTACCCATAGGGTGGGCCAGAGGGAATTTGAATTGATTATAAAAATGTTCCATGTGATTTTTTTTCAGCACCTCCAAGACGCAAGCTGTCCAGGCAGAGGCTGTTTACGGAGCAACTGTGGCCAGAGGGATGGGGCAGGCAAGTTGAGCAATAGTTCAGCGTTGACTGATGAAGAACCACTCTTGGGGTGGAGGGGCAATGGGAGGGATCCAGATGACAAAATGGTCCAAGTCTGTCAGGCAAGTGGCTGGAGTGGTCCCAGCTGAGATGTCAGCTGGAAGAAGGCATTGAAGTGCACTAGAAAAAAACGTGACTGGGGAGGGGAATGGGCTGCCAAGGGTTTGCAATGGATTATTTCACACTGAGCTTTCCCACTCTCTGCTGGGGCGGGGCGGGGTGGGGGGCACACCTGCACAAGCAAGCAAAGGAAGCTAAACTACAAGATGCCTGACTAGGATAAACAGGACCAATGCAGGAAGCTGATTTCCAATGGCATTTTTAGCCCCACTCAGGGCAGGAAATGTCTCCTGACGACCTGCCCAATGGGAATTGGCTAGCACAAACCTCTACTGGCCAATATCTTTTTGTGCTGAATAGGCAGAGGCGATGATTTGTCTTGCTGAACACTGGCTAGAAATTTGAATGGCTCTTCTGTACATTGAGCATTGACAGAGCCTCACCCAAGGATGAGGAAAGGAAATATGTAGTGGAATGAGAAGAGCCCCAACTTCAGCGCCAGCCAGGGAAATCGCTTTGATACCAGCCAGGGAAATTGCTTTGATAAGTAGGCTTGGTTTTGCCAGCTTCTCTCCTGGGCAGTGTTTGGGTTGGATTGCATTGTGCGCAATTCCCTCCCATCTTGAGCCAGGGGGCTGCTCCAACCCATGTGGGCTTATTAAATAACAAACAGAAGGCTCACGAATGGAGCTCGGAACAAAACTGCTGCATTGGTTGGATCTAGGCAGGGTTTTCGCTCAAGCTCAATAAGCAGCGCTGACCATGTGTGTAGCTGTATGGTGGCTTTAATCATCTCGGGATTTCTCCCATGGCCAAGGGTTGTTGGTGTAAGCTCAGTCTTCGGGCAAAAGCCACAAGGGAATAGCCATACCTTTTGTTTTTTTTCCCACGGCATGCTTCACCCTTTGAATAGCTCCTCCCTGCTAGTAGGCAGCAGCACCTTCATCTAGCAGTGGCTCTGTTGGCCACGGGATTCAAGCCAATGTTCATGTCTTCTTTCTCTCATAGTCTCCTATTGCTATCATGGCTTGGGGAAGGTTAAAACATTGGTGTTTTTTTCCCATAGCCCTGGCGTGCAACCTTTGGTGCATTTCTCAGTGGGCACTGATGTATGGAGCCAAAGGTATTTCCCCCATGGGGCAAGGTCAGCTCCTTTGGGAAGGGCTACAGCGATGTAATGGCCCCATCCCTCCATGTATCAGAGTAAAAACCAGTCCTCAGCTTCTTTTGTGATCTATGCAGAGACCCAGAAGTTTCACTCCATACAGATTTTGCTTTGATGCTCTCTCCCACGTGGCATTTACTCTTTGGTTCCCACTCCACTGCCTTTAGGCTTGCTGCTGCTCTAACTGACAATGGTGTAAATCCAGAATCAGTGCTGGGACATTGACAGATTTACACCAGTGAAACTGAGGTTGGAATCAGGCCCTTCATGCTTCACTTCCTTCTCTTGGGGCTGAGTCCTTGGTTCTGCCACATCTCCTGATGCAGAACTCCCTGCTCCGACGGGCATTGCTCTGGTGAGTCGTAGGGTCCAATCCAGCCCTGCTTAAACTCCCTGCGGCACCTGTAGCTGGAGTGCCTGGCGTGGAAGGCAGCAGCTGCGTCCTGTGGAATCAGCACAGCTTACGGGCGGAAATGCCTTTCCCGAGAGAGGAGCAGACCTACTGCTGGGAATCCTGCTCTCAGTTGCTCCAGGGAGCTCACAACAGGGGTCGGGGTCATGGCTGGGGCTGGAGAACACTTGGGGAAGGGATAAGCTGCCCTTCCTCTGTGTTCTGGCTTGAGCACCTCTGCTCACCCCACACAGGCCAGGCTCCAGGCTAGGAATCCATTCCACATGCACAGTGCCACTCTATTCCATATTCTCCTCTGTGGGAAGCCATGTCCACAGCCCCTACCACCTGTGCAAACCCATCCAGCTGTCGCCTTGTTCTCACTGCTGCCTCCTACGCGAGGGGGTCTCTCTGCCTAGTGCAGGCTTTCTTTACTGACTGCTTCTTAGCTCTGATTCTTCCATAGACGTCCTATGCAGGGCAGTGGCCTGGAGCATTTTCCAGGCCGCGTACCTAGTCAGAATGCTGGGTGCCTCCTCTTCACACCCCCTGCACCATCTGTCAGATGGAGAGGGGAGAAAGCCTTCAGGTATAAAGGAAATCTCCTACCCCCCACCACATTGGGTTGGATTAAATATAAAATCCACCACACTCCAGTGGAAAGAAAAGTCGGTCCCACCTTCATTCGGTGGCTGAAAAATAAGCCTGCTGGTGGTCCCTGGTGAGAGTCCTTCCCCAGGCCCAAGATTTATCCCAGGCTGGCACCCTGAATCGCCTCAGTCCTGTTACTTTTACCAAGTGGTTCCCAACTATGGTGAAGAGATGGGGCAAATCTCCAATGGGTTTAACAGACGGTGTGATGCATTTCAAGGCCTGATTTGCATCCTCCCGGAGTGCACGCCTGCAGTACCTTTCACTGGCCTAGACTGCTATATCCACCACCATGGTGTACAGTGCATCTCCCGAAGAGGGAGTAGGAGTCTCCATCAGGGGCGATGGTTAACAGCTGCCTTGGTTCCTGAGCGCCCAGGTGCTGCCAGATGCAGAGGCCTTCCCATCTCCAAATGGAGAACAGAGCCGGCCTGAGGAAGCGATGAGTGTCACTGAAGAGCAGTGAAAGGAAGCCTTTGCTGAGTCCAGAATGGTGTTCGGGACAGTAGGATACCAGAGATCACGCTAGGGCAATGCCTGGCTGGAGGAGGAAGGCCCAACTCTTGGGGGAAAAAAAAGGGGCGGAGGGAAGTTCCCCAAGGCTTTCAGTGGGGTAAGAAACCATCCCTTTAATTTGCCATTCCTGCTTGCAAGATCATAATGAACTCTAATCCCTGCCCAACTTGCAGACCCAGGCTGGTCAGTTGGATGGGAAGTGTGGGATGAATGGGAGATAGCAAGGGCTAACTAAGGGGATTTTTGACCCCAAGGAAGGAAAAACTGGAGAGACAATGGAGAGGGAGAGATGGGGGAGGTGAATATAAAAATCGATAAATAAATAAAAGTGGTTAAACTCCATTTCCTCCCCTTTTAATTTGGTTATGTTCAAAGAGGGCAAATTTGACCGATCCCAGCAGTTTAAGTGCTGTGCAGTTTGGAACAGTTCCAGCCAATGGGAAGGCGGCTCATGCTGACAATATCCTTAAAAACCAACCAGTCAGAAGCCCCCAGGAAATGGGCTCATTGGTTGGGCTTTAAGAGCTTGAGGTATTGGCTTTTTGCTTTGAATAAAAGTAAGGACAGACAAGATCGACCTTTTGCTTCACATTATCTTAAAAGAAAGAGAGGAAGAAAAGCTAGTATGCAAAATACTCTTCAGAGACAGCTCTTAAAAAAATAAAAGCTTGGTCGGAAAATATGTTTGAATCTCTAACTGTGCGGAGTAAGTGACCAGACGACAGGATGGCTGGCTGGTATCGAGAGATGAGGACAACGCAGGGTTTGTTCATTTTCGGACACCGATGAAAAGGACGCCACGAGGTTAGATAGACTCCACATAGTTGGCCGGGTAAAGGCCGAGTTGCCCATTGTCTAGACGCCCTTTGCACCACCCTTGTTCATCTTCTTCACCTAATTTGGTTAATTCGTCACCTGAGGCAAAAAGCAGAAAGAAAGAATTGATTGCCAATCTGGCTTTGGCCCTCTTTTCTCACGCACGCTTCATGGGCCGTGAAAGGGGCTTTAACCTGGAATGTCCAGCGTGGCCCTCTCCCCTTCAGGCTGAAGGAGGAACTCCACTGGTGGACAGCAGTAGTAGGTATTTGGCGACTGGAAGGAGCCACATAACCCAGAAAGAAAAAGTGGGTTCCACCTGTTTCGTCCCGACTTCCATTCTTATCCTGCCCTAGCTTAGCGTCTACGTTTCTCGGATGGTTTCCCACAGGATGGACGTGTTCAAGCGTCAGGCTCAGGCAATGGGGTTTTGGGGAAAATGAGGGGTTTTGGGAAAACGGGAGCAAAACCATTGTGATTGTGTTGTGGAAGGGGCAAAATCCTCCTTCTTCCCCTATGTTCAAGTAAATGTTTGGGAGCTTGGGTATCTCAGAAGGGGGGCCCCTGACTTTACTCAAACTTGCACAAGAACCCCCCAGCAAAGATCCCACATTTAACCCGGATCCACTGCTGGGCAGAAGCTCCGCGCCCCACAGCCTCCCCCTCCCAGCCTGCGCTGTGCTATGGGCCCTACCTGCTTTGAAGCTCAGCTCGTCCTGCTCCTGCCCGTCATAGTCGTATAGAGCCCGCACGCGTGTTCCCTTCCCCGCCGTCTCCTCCTCAAAGGGGTTCGCGCCCCCATTGGCCTCGCTGGCGCTGAACGAATTGCCGCCCTCCTCATCAGACCACTCTGCAGCATAGGCCTGGCTGCGGTCGTAGCTGCTCACGCTGGGAATGCAAAGGGGGAAGGAAGTGTCGTGAAGCGAGGGAGGGAGGCATGGACAGAGAAGGCGGGTCACCGGAGGAGGACTGCACAGAAAGGCAGCTGAGACAAAGCAAGCTGGGGCCTCAGCAGGTCGATTTTGTGTGAGAAGAGGCTGAGCCGCACCGGCACTTAGATGGCTGCCGAAAGCCAGGACAATGGAGGACTAACCGCGAAGACCCTCGGCTGTGTCACAGCATGAAACCCGCAGGAGCCTCCTGCTCTGAGAGACGGCTGCTCCCTCTAGTGCAACCTCTGGCAGGAAGAGGCTTCTAAACAATGAACCACAGCTGTATGTGGCCATCCCTCCCTGCCTCTAGCACGTTGCTGCACCTCCCCATGGGGCAGAATTCAGAGGGTGCCCTGAAACAGTCTGGTGATGTCACCTGCCGCGGTCCCCAGCTGCTGCTGCTGGCTCAGCCACTCCAGAGACGTTGGTCAGGTTCACCGCTTCGTTCTTCTTAACCTTCTCTCTCCTCGTTATTGTGTGCGTGAGGTCCGGGTTCCACTCCTGCGGACACAGAGCAACGTGCCCCTGAGCTGCTGCCGGGCTCCTCCCCACACCCAGTGCAAAGCCCTCCTCGAGGACGGCAGCCACCTCCAGAGTGGGCATTTGGGGTCCTCACCTCGAACTGGGGCCAGTTCATGGGCATCCCTGGGCCGCTGGTGCTGCGGAACCACCGGAGGTCCTCCTGCGCATCTGCCATGCGGATGGTTTGCTCCAGCTCGCGGTAGACGTTGGCGTAGCTGAAGAAGGTGACAAGCACAGCGGAAGTGAGGAATCCCAGGCACTCCCTGCTCTCACAGGGACTGACAAGCCGGGGGAGGACTGATGACACTTCTTGGCAGGGAACCGGATGGAGCGGGATGACGTGGCAAGTGGGACAACCTAGTAGTAGGGAACTTAGAACCGGCATTCCTCCGGCTGGCCCTTGGATGGAGCCAGGCCACCAGACCAATCCATCGGGTGTGGCCGCTGAGCCCGTGCTATGCTCGGTAGAACCAGTGCGGTGAGCTCCTACGGTTGGAGCCATTGCTTCCAGATCTGTCCCCTCCACGTGAGTGCACCTGACAGATCTTTGGGAACCTCTTCTGGGTACCTGAGTGCACCCAGAGTCTGCCACGGCTCCTACACTCGGGGCTGGCTCGGGGCCTGCACAGGAGCCGACCTTGAGCCTCGGCTATCGGGGCGGCTCCACTCACCAAGTCACCGGAGACCCCTGTAGTTCCTATACGCTGCTGTTCTTGGCCCCCTTCCCAAGGGCACGGTTACCTGTTGTTCTCTGCCAGATTCAGGTGCCGCTTGATGTCCAGCAGCACCTCCTTCAGGAAGATGAGCCTCTTCTCCTCAAACTGTTGGCACTGCTCAAACACCTGCTCCATGCTCTCCATGTACTGTGGGGTGGCCTTGTTCAACTCCTCCACCACCTTCTCGTACTTCTCCTGGGCCTGCAGGCACACCCCGGGGCTCAGGTTAAAGCCCTTCCCCACTGAGATCCCTGCCTGGCCCTGACAGAGCCTCTCCCCACCCCACACCCATCTTCAGCTTTGGGAAGGTAGGGAGCCTGGGTCAGCTGGGATGAATCAGCCAAGCCCAGAAGTCACTGGAGCTGGGATTTAGAACAGCAGGGGATGAGATTCCACAGGAACGAGACGGATTTACCCAGAATGGGGGCTGACTCCACTGGGGTGAGGTTAATTTATGCCAGAAGAGGAGCTGGTCTTCTCCACCCTAGCTACTGCTCTCGCTGTACCCACAGCCCCACCAGGTGGATCCCCTGCCTCCAGAATGCAGTTGTTTGGGGTTGGCTTGGGGGCTGAGATCCTGTGTGGAAGGAGAGATGGGAGAAGCGGACACATCACCAGAGTGCCTCTTTCAAGCACCAAAGAGGCCCAGAGCCTCTGGTAACCTGACTATGGCTGCTTCCTGGAGGAGACCTAGTGAGGTTCCCGCTGGGTTCCCCCATCCTCCCTGGGTCCTGCAGGTCCCGGAGATTTGAGCTATGTATCTACAGAGCTGTGGCAGCAGGATAAGATTTCCCCCACTCCCCAAAGGCCTGGAAGGAGCCATGCATATGCGTCTGGCCACCCTCCCCCTTCCCTCAGGGGCAGCAGCTCGTACCTTCTGCACATCTTGCTTGCACTTTTCCACCTTGTCCTGGAGTTTCTTCTGCTGGTCTGCAGTGATGGACTGCTCTGCCTTGCTGTTGGCTTCCCGGGTCATTGCCAGCTTCTCCTCTTTGCATGCCAGGTGATAGGCTTTCTTGGAGGTCTCCAGCTGTTGTGGAGAGGTGAGGTAGGGAAGGGAAGGGCAGATGTTGGCAGATGTGCTGCATGTCACCCATAGCCCTTTCCCTGAACAGCTCTGCGCTGCAATTGGGCTTCCATCCTGCCTTGGTGCTGGGCCTCCCCCTATCTGTGACTGGACACTTGGGCATGATTCTGTCTCATTTCACCTTCTCCCAGATGCAGTGATGTGTTTGGACTGAGCGCTGACAGGGTCGCTAGCACACGAACGGGCAGGTGCTGTGTACTCAGGTAACACTTAGGCACCTGAGTCCTGGGCCAGGAACCCCTTGTGATTCTGGTTGTAACCAGCATCTTCCCCCAACCACATCCCAACATACAACCAGTACCTCTGGCCATACAGCAGGCACCTTCTCCCCCACCTCTTCACACAATCTATGCCTGTGGGAGTGCCCTGGGCACCTTCTCACCAACCCACCCGGCTTGGGGAAAGGGGAAGTGGGCTCTTCCCTCCTTGGGCTGCCAGCGGTTCTCTTCCTGAGAGCCATCCCCTCCACCCTGCCCCACCTCCTACCTCCTTCATTTTCTTGGCCCAAGGTTTCTGTGCTTTTCGGAAGCCGTCGTCGGCTTCCTTGGCCTCCTTGAAACCACCCATGATCTGCTTGTGGTAGGCGTCCTTCTGCCAGTTCTTCACTTTCTCGAAGTCCTCGTTCAGCAGACTGTTCTTCACGTCTTGATGCAGCTCGCTCACCTTGTCTGCCTCTGTCATCACGGCACCCCACGCCCTCTCCAAGCTGCCGTACTGTGGACCTACAAGATGGGGTGGAGGTGAGCAATCGATGTCATAGCAACGCTTGGCCCTTCTCTGGTCACCCCTGTCCAAGAGGCCTACAGACCACTTTCTTTTTAGGGCTAGGGAAACCAAGGCACAGAGTATTGGGGGTGATTTGTTCGAGGAAGCGCAGCCAGTCCGGGGCTCAATCGGGCATGGAAACCGGGAGTCCCGTTGTCCTGTCCCTGCTTCTAATCCACAGACCCTGCTGCTTGTCCGTGCGAGGGCTGAAATTCCCTTGGCTGGCATATTTGAGTGGGACATTGGCAGGGTTAAAACCCAACAAGCTGATACTTTGAATCTGGAACGCCGGTTCAATTGGATGCTAATCTGGGGCCATGTTATCCGGCTGCTCGCTGTGGGACTTCACAGTAAAAGGGTGGGGAAAGGGGTGAGGGAAGGAATGGAGACCCTCCAACTCCAAAAACAAGGGCCCTATCCTGTTATCTCCATTAGCAGGACAGCGCCTATGCCGGTGGTTTTCAAACTTTTTTCCCTCAGGACCCGATTGAAAAAAACCCCTTTATTGTCTGTAACCCAACATTTCTAGCTTTGAGCAATGCATTCCGGTCGTTTGGCAGCAGAAGCAGGGGGGCTGTGACCCGCTACCGAGGACCTAAGATCCAGTCCTGGGGCCCGACCCATGGTTTAAATATCACCGCCAGAGGGTGCCCTCTGGTGGACACAGTTGGTATTGTACCCGGCTGGGATGCACCTGCCATAGGATGCCGTCTGGTGGGGACAACTCATACCACGCCCAGCTGAGGTGGGCCTATGGTAGGTGCAGTACCATTTGTCACCACCGGAGGGCACCCTGTGGCAGTGGGTTTCAAACTTCTTTTCCTCCGGACACTAATAAAATCATTTATGTCTGCAACCTAACAGCTACATCGCTGAGCAATGCATTCCAGTCTTTTGCTGGCAGCAACAGAGGGCGCTGAGACCCACTACCTGAGGGTCTGAGACCCAGGATTGGGTCCCAACCATGGTTTAAGAAACACAGCCACAGGGTGCCCTCCGGTGGACAGAATTGGTATTGCATGTGGCTGGAGCAGTGGACAGAATTGGTACTGTGCCTGGCTGAGGTGGGCTTGCCACAGGGTGCCCTCCAGTGGACAGAACTGGTACTGCGTCCAGCTGGGGTGCATTTGCCACAGGGTGCCCTCTGGTCAATATAATTCATACTGTGCCCAGCAGGGGAGCATTTGCCACAGGCTGCCCTCCGGTGGACAAAATTGGTACTGTGTCCAGCTGGGGTACATTTGCCACAGGGTGCCCTCCGGTGGACAAAAGTGGTACTGCGCCGAGCTGTTGTGTGCTTGCCACAGGGTGCCCTCCAGTGGACAGAAGTGGTACTGCGCCCGGCTGGGATGCACTTGCCATATGCCACATAATCGAGCAGTTCTGATTCCCTCCAGAAGAGGACAGTGGGGCATGCATCCCCCAGCCAGTTCATTCTTGTTATTAAAGCACATCGAAAGTGAGGTCTAAAATATTTCTGGTGCCAATGCACAAGCCCCATTCTGCAAGGCTCCTGTCTCTGGGGTTTCTCCCTGATTGGATGAATGCAGCCATGCCCTGACTCTGCAAGGGGCTGATGACAGAGGCCGGACTGCAATACCTTTCTCTACCAGCTGCCTCCACCTCTTGGACCAGTCAGTCAGCTGCTGGGCATAGGCCTTCTCGATTTTGGCCCGCTCGTGGATGCAGTTCATCAGGTCGTTGCAGAGCCGATGCCCATCATCAATCCGCTTCACTGTCCGTTTGTAGTTCCCCACCTGCCAGAGAGACAGCCAAACAGCCGGCTGGGAACAGTGGCTGGGTCTGGCCACTCTGGAGTCAGGAGGGAACACTCAGTGCTGGCACCAGGCCGAGATTGGAGCAGGGGAGAGGGCTGGGGGCAAAATGCTGGGGTGACTGCTGCCCTGGCTCAGGAGTCACTAGAAACGGGGTGTAAGAAAGTGAGTGATGCAGGCCGGAGGCTCTCTTTCAATTTACCTTGCAGCCCAGTAGGCCCCCCGGCCATGGCCGTTTGCTGCAACTGGCTGGGATTAGGACAAAACGAGGTGCTTTATTTTCACATGTGATGTGATAGGGGATTGAAACGTTGCTCTCCAGCGCAGAGAGGGCTGTAAGTTGCAAAGCTGCATTTCCGAGGGTCACACTCCAAAGAAAGCAAGAATACCGCAGAATCCCAATTACTCCTTCCCCCATGCAAGGTCACCCAGTTCTCTAGTCCCTCTACAGTGCAAGCAGAGCTAGAACTGGATGCTGAATGGCTGCGCTGGAAGCACAGCGCACTGCAGCTGATCAGGCCTGGCCTGTGCACTGATTTCATCTGCAAACACAGCAGCTTTTCAGTGCTCAGTGCCAGTGTACACTGCCTTAGGCTGGAGACCGGGTTCCAACACCACACCAAGCCACCAGCGTTGTCCCTTGCTCTGAAGGTCATGGGAGTTGAGCCTCCTGCAAGGGTGCCTAGGCACTGGGCATGAGGATTTCTGCTGGGCCCAGGGACCTGGAGGAGCTTCCTATTTGTAATGGGTTTGCCACCATTGGTTTGCAAACGTGGCTTGTGGAGGAGGCAGATGGTGCCCTCTATTGGTGTGAGTTGGCTCAGAGAAGGGCCAAAGGGGTAGCTGTGTTACTTTAGAAAACGGTGCACTGCAGAGTGAACCCAACCCTAGTGAGCAGAGATCGCTTTGGTTCTCTTTCTTCCGGCCCTCCAGGGCTGTGGAAGCACTTGACAATTCCACCAGCAGAGCCCACCCAGGCCGTCCCTGCTGGATCGACATCTCCCAGGGGCAGACACAACTCACCTCCCAGAAACTGTCATTTATTTCCTCTGCAGCTGCTGCAGACTCATCGTAGGAGCCCGACATGGTTCCTGTTCCTTGGGGTTTAGTGCACACGCTCTGCCACTCCCCGAGAAGCACCGGTCCTCATGCACTGGTAGGAGGAAGGAGAGAGGTCAGCAGCAATCAATGCAACATTCAGATGCGAACTGCGGTCTGGCATTGGCAAAGCCCATTATAAGGTGCCCCAGTGGAAGGCCTAAGAGTCACTGTGTTTCCTTCCCTGGAGTGCCCACCCTGCACTGCTCTGGCCCCTCGACTTTACCTCCTGAAAAGGGCACAATAGTCTGGAACGGTTGAGAACTACTCTATTAGATGCGGTATGCAAGGCCAAGTTATTGTTCCTGGCCCAGAGAGTTTACAATTTGAGACAATTGACATATGAAGCCTGGGGGAAAAGCCTCCAATCAAACAGACCATTTTAAAAACATGCATCTTTGCTGAACCAGCTTTTCCTAGGATAGCCATGAACCCGGCACCCATGTTCTAACAAATCCCAAAGTGCTCATTTGGATTGTCAACACCAAAACCACTCAATTTTTGTTAACCAAAGACAAGTGTACACAGAATGACAGAGATCGAAACAGCTGCCTGACCAGCTCAGCAGCCAGCATTCTCCACTGAACAGATCAAAAAGCAGCTTTTTGCCACATCCCTTGCTTCAGACTCAGCCATACCCAAATTGAATTAAACTAGCAGGTGAAGGCTAAAACAGTGTTTGCAACAATGTGACTACTGTGCAGGTTTCAGGTCCTTAAATGACATGAGAACGCAGTTCACAGAGAATCGAGTGTAGTCCACATGCGTAAATTGAGAAGTAAATAACACCTTACCAACTTCACTAAAATAAACCATAATAAGTCTGGTACAAGCTCCATATTACAGTGGTGGAGTCCACATACAGTAGGAGTCTGCACTAGGTTGGCTTCATCATACATCCTTAGAACCAGGCTCTTAGCTACTCTCCTGTATTAAAGGACTCCCCTCCACGCACGGGAGAGGAATCTACATGGCCATCCATTCTTTGGATCCCCTCACACTGGTCCAAAAGCAGACCCCAACCTGACCTTAGGACCACGCCAGGGCCAGCTCAGCTCCTTGCAGCCCTGTGTGTCAGTCTGTCCTGCAGAGAACAAGAGCTGGAGAGTCTGGGGTCTCTCTGCTGCTGCCAGCCTCAGGTCACATGAGCAATTTAGCTGTTGTTAAAAATCTAACATGGGCGGTGTCTGCATTAGAAACCACTGCAGAAGGATGGGATGGGGTGATTGATCAACAGTCCTGTGCTTGACTCCTCTCACGGGGACAACCCATCCCTGGCCTCCCCTGGTCCCAGCTACGCCACCCCTCCCGTCTGCCACCAGATCCTGGCCATGTTAAAATAGAAGAATAAAATCCAGTGAGAGAGGTTTTGCAAATGGCTGCAGGCTTCGCCCTTTCCCAGCAGGGGTGGGACAATGCTCATTGCCCAAAGACTTCCAGCATGGATCCCAAGAGCACTAGATAACAGGCATCTCCTCTATCTGCTATAACAGCATCCCCCCCACCCCCGCCGTGCCACCCGCTGCACCATATGGAAATTGATCCCATAGGAACCCTACTCCACTGCAAGGGTTTAACTGCAGAACGTCCCCATCGCAGATCCCAAATGGACCATGCATAGCCCACCTGAGGAGGCAAAATATCTCCTGGCAATGAGAAGAAAACACCCCAGGGAGGCGTTTAGCGGAAAAAATCATCCCCTTTCCCAGATTTCTATATGCCCTGCTGCACATCCTGGCTGGCTGGCGTGGCACAAGACGGGAGGGAGTGTGTGGAGTGGGAGAGATAGGAGGATTGCTTGTTGTGGTTGCTGGGGAAGGCAGGGGAACGGGGGGGATCAGAGCAATGGGAAATTCTCATCCTGGTATTTCACCCTAATCCCTTCTGATCTTCAGAAAACGGCATCCCCAGAGCGCGACAGGAGCCTGCCAAGCTGTGTGACTCTTTGCCGCTTTGCTAAAGGACGCGTGCGCGTGGGGGGGGGGCGGGCAACGACTTGTGATGGGAACACCCAGCTACTACCCAGGAGAACATTGATTGCTTCCCAGTGGAAGGTGAAACTGGAGAGGCTGCGAACTTGCCCCTGGTCAACTCTCTTGTACTTGTTCCCTACGGCGCCTCCTGCCAGGAGAGGCTGAGAGCTCACTGGCCAGTGCCCAAGCCCCCTTCCTGCCTGGGAGAAACCCAGAGTGGAGTAGCAGGTCGCGCCCTATAAAGTTGTGCTGTGAGTATCTAGCTAGAGGGGAAGAAGAAGGTGAGCTGTACAGCGTCTCCCATAGTGTTCAGGGCTGCCCCAGCCAGAGACACAGCCTCAGAAAAGATTCCAGGACTTTTTGTTTCCCTGGTGAACTATTTCTCAGAAATCTTTTCCATTCAATCTCCTGAAACACCTCACCACCTCTAACCACTGTGCTGGGCCTGACCCCAAACCCCGGCTCTGACATGCCTGCAGTTTGAAATCTGGACCCACACCCCAATTCTATAAAGGGCCAAAGCAAAGGCCTAGAAGTCTGGGTACTGGATGAATGGGGACCCAAAATTTACATCAGGCAATTTTTTTGCCTGTATTCCCTCCAAGCTAGTCAAGGACCTCACGGGCTTGTTTCACCTAACCTTCCCCCTCAAGCCCTGCAAGGGCTGGCTGTTTGTAGAGGCAGCATCAGCAGCCTTTAGGTTTGTTTATTTTTAGCATGTTGACCTTCCCAATTAGCTGATGGATTATCTCCTCTAGGTGATGGTAACCCCCCACCTCCCGCAGCCAGCCTCAGTGGCAGGCAAAGTGTCTCAGAGGAGTTAATTATTAACAGCAAATGATCCTGTTCTGCAGTAGGTTGGCAAAGGAAGCTCTCTGCAAAAGCCATTTGCAGGCTGGAAATTCAACCACAGGTAACAAGATATGAAACAGAACTCATCAGAAGAATGGCTCTGGCCCTTGCTTTGATTGGGAAAGGCTGAGCCTGGAAACAGAAGAGCTCAGCATAAAGGGCCTGGGTTGGTTACTCACGACTCCAGTGTTCTGTTCCCAGGGAGTGGGATCTAATAGGGGAAACAGCAGATGCTTGTGAAACCAGTGGATGGAAACGGGCTAAATTTTGTGCTATTTTATGTGCGTCCATCTGGTTCTGTAGCCACGTGGACAAACTGTGTGAAAAATTAAAGCAACATTTTAGACCAAGTATATAAATCCAATAACAAATGTCCTCAACAACCCCTCGCTCCTCAGCCAAAGATCTTCACTATCTCCAGTGACTCATCCCTCCTCCAGAAAAGCCAAGGGGAACAAATGGGCTTTCTAACCTGACCTGGAGTCCAGAAAATTCAGATGCTGGCCCTGAAGTTTAAAGTAAATTCTCCAGTCAAGGAACCCTCTTCAAATATGCTTTCTGCTATGGCTCCTTGTGATTAAACCAGAGGGGCATTACCCTGAACACCCGGTAGAAAAAAAGGTCCCAGCTGTGACGTTGTCTGTCCTTCTCTATCTTCAAGCGTCTGGCAAAGTGGGATTTTTCTCCCACGAAAGCCCGTGCAATAAATACATTTGTTAGTCTTTAAAAGGGCCACAGGACTCCTTGTTTGCTTTGGCTGGATTTAGAGGCTCATATATTTTGTTATTTAGCATCCATGTGTCAATAATTGCAATAATCCACATGAGATATGTTATGCTGGGTACCAATAGGAAGGTTAGAATTTGCTAAGAAGGATGATATTGTTTATGTGTAGGTGCCATATCTGTATTAGACGTTACAAATATGTTGGTTATATCAGTATTTCAAGTCATGTGATTCTGGGAAACACCCCAGACAGGATTCTACACTCACTGTGTCCTTAATGGGCCCAGGGCGAAACCTGCTCAATGAGTTACTAGGACTGCCCATGTGACTCTGATCTCAATTTTGTTTCTGAAAAATTCCACCCAGCAAGGGGAAGGCCAGAGGTGATTAAAGGGGCAGCAGCATCAACTCCATTTTGTCTTCACTTTGAGCTTTACCTCTGGATCTATGCATCTGCAACTACAGCTGGGAATAAGGGACTGAAACCCATCCAGGTACTGGATGTTTCCCAAAGGCACGGGAGAAGCCTGCACACTCCAAATTCTACCAAGGACTTGCTTTACATGGACTTTTATTGATTGTATGTATGTGATTTGTGTTGATCCTTTAACATTTCTCCCATTTTGTTTTTTTCCCCTTGTATAATAAACCTTTAGTTTTCGGTATTAAAGGATTGGCTGGCAGGGTGGTATTTTGGGTAAGATCCAGCCCTAGAGTGTTCTGGTAATGTGACTGCCCCTTTGGGGTCTGGAGAACCATTTTGGGTAAAGAGCTTGGAGCCTGAAGTAACGTATCTCTTTACTAGACCCAGCAGCTGGTTGGGAACCAGAGGCTGAAATGCAGTAAAGGGGGCTGAGTATATTTTATGGTGGCTTCTTGATAAAGCGTGTGGGGATCAGAAGCATTCTTTGCGACTGGTGGGGGAAGTCTGACTTCAGGTAACACACCAGTGCTGGGAAAATCTGCTCTGCTTTTTGCAGCCTGCCCTGATCTTGGTATTTTCATGTGGTTTTAGGGCTTTATAATAAGTGTAAATGAGCAGCTGGAAGGGGAGGGCAGCCAGTGAGTTTGTGATGCTCAGGTTGCTGCTCTGGGACCTAGCAAGGTGCCGTGCACTGCAGCGATTCAGCCTGCCAGTGACTAGGGCCTGGCTCAGCAGCTGGGAGGGGAGGTAGCCAACAGAGAGGCTGGGAAGGGCTCGCTCCGTACCAACGCTTAACATCATTCAGGGCTGTAGGGTGGGTGTCCTGTGAGGGAGAGAGGCAGCGTGGGAACAGGAGACGAGGAGACTTTGTCGGGGGAAGGTGCAGCAGGGCGTGCGTCTGTGCTGAAATGGTTATTGGAGCCTAATTCATGGTTGAGGCTGTTTTCTACGGCTCACTACAGTGGAACTAACAGGGCCTAGGAGGGATTTAATGAGATAACCAGGAACCCACCAATCCTGCCTTGTTTTAGGCTGGCTATAAATAAATGCATGACTGTCCCTCATGCAGACTGAGGGATGTGTGTGTGTGTGTGTGTGTGTGTGTGTGCAGATACACTGTGTGACACACGGCAACACCCCCTCACACACAACATACAGCTGTACACAGTTACCAGACAGCAAGGCAGCCCTCTACACAGCAACTCACAACACATTCGGCAACATGCAGACAAACAGCAACACCAAAGAGCCTCACAAAACACACAGTAACCACAAAACCGCACCTCAGCGTGTCACTGCGAGGGACGCATGTGCACGTTCCCAAATAGACACTGAAACGGGTGCGCCCATTCTACCCCCAAGGGCACGCACGCAAACTAACACACCTGTCTGCACACAAACGCTCCCTGACGGCTGCTGCGTGTTACCTTTCACTGCTTTGCTGTGGGGCTGTATGGGCATACACCTGACACTTCAGTCTGGATATTACTGGCTGCTGTTTCGTAGCGCGGTCGTGTGCACGCGTGCGCACGCACGCACAGCTCTCTGCTGCGGTCTGTATTGTTGCTGGTGCAGCTGGTTTGGCTGGGTCGCTGTGTGCACACGGGCGCGAGCACATACATGCTCTGCTGTCTGTTATGCTTAGTTCACTGAGTATCAGTGCAAACCTAACCCAGGAGTATGTGAGAGTCACTGCCCTGAAATGTGATGCAATCGTGCCAGCCGTCGGCTAACAAAGCACCCTACTTAGCAGAGTGCCTGTAAGTCAGTGGACTATCTCATTGACCCAGACCATGCACCAGAGACCAGGAAGCAAAGAGGAACCTGGAAAACCAGCTTTCTGCCCTTCACTGCTCCACTGGAGATCTGGAATACCAAGGGCAGAGATTGTTGTGGGCAGAACGTGAATTCCTCTGGGGTATCCTGGGGTAGGGAGAAGATACCAGTTCATTTGTGACTGCCAGGGAGATAGCATGGCAAGAAACAACAGCCCCCTGCAAAAGACCTGAGGTCGGCAGAAGAAAAGGACATGACTGACACACTGGACTTGTGTGAAGTTGTTTTCTTTTGAAGTACAGCAGCCAAAGCCTGGAAGGAAAGAGATTGGAATCTGGGGGGTGGAGAGTGTTCTCTGGGCACGGGGCTGACCCATTCACCCACTGGCTTATAGCACAGTTGTGTTTAGGGCTTCCTATTGGTTAAAAGCGAAATGAATGCAAGAGACATGGAGTCCTCTGCTCACCCCCTAGATCCATACTAGACTCCTTTTAAAAAGAAAATCCATCTGTTCAAGAAATAAAAGGGTGGGTTAATTCTGCTGTAACTGGACAAGTGGCTACTTCTGCTTTCTTAAACTCTCCCTGGAGACTGGATTCTCTTATGATTAACTACTGTCTGCATTACAGTGACACCCACAACACACCAGTTCCTATCCAGATGTCACCCAGCTCTTCCTGGCCTGTCCTAAACACTTAAGTATTGCTGTGTGCTGCTGTGGCCCCCCCCCCCCAGCTCCCCAGAGGTGACTACAAGATGCTGCATTGCTCTCCACCTGCCGGCTAGAACACCAGCAATCAGTCTGGGATCAGTACAAACCCTGGGTGGTGGCAAGAGTGTGGTTACAGTGTTCAGACAGAGCTGCCTCTCTCACAACTGCTTGTTTGGGAAAACGTTTGCGTGGACTGACCTAAAGGGCTAATCCTGCGTCGTGCTGAGTGCTTCCAACCCCTCCTGAAGTGGCGGGAAGACCCAGGCTTAGAGCACCTTGCAGTTGGGGATGATGGCCATGGTTTGCAGAAGAGCAGCCAGGAGTCCTGTGAGTGCAGCAGCTGAGCTGTGGCGTGAAGACACGTGCTGCAGGTAATGAGGCTCTCTGTTAAATTGCTTTCCACAGCACGCTGGGGTTTCTTAATCCACATTAATTTATTCTCCGGGGTGCTGCTGCCTGGCTTTCTGTGGCCACAAACGTGTCCTGTTAAAGAAGCCAGGCCTGGATGGAACAGCTGCTTTTGGAGGGCTGACCATCGGCGCGGCCGGCGGCCCTATGTCCGATGGATGCAGAGAGGAGGGGGACATGGGTGCCCACATTCTGTGTGATGTTCCTGCCGTGGGCTCTCTTCCTTTCCGCCAGCGGAGGATTCGTGGAAATGGCCAGTAACAGCTATGTGATTGGAGTCAGTCCTGACCTACACCCTGGACTCCTGTCCTGGGCTTCGCACTCACCGCTCTGCGAGCGCCCTCAATCCTGCTTCACAGATCTGCCGATGCCCTGTGATCACGCCATGCTGCGCCCTCTGCCATATTGATCCCTGACCTTTACTGCTGCTGGCCCGTAGCCGCCACTGCTCCGCCTCCCCCCCGAGCCCCAAAGAGTGCTGCCTCAGTCCCAAACTGCAGCACCTCTTCCCACCCCCCCCATCCTGACCTGCTTTCAGCCCCTCCCACCAGCGCGATCCAGGGCCCCCCCTTGACAGTCGCACCTTGCAGCGCATTGACTCATTAGTACAGACACCCCGCGCCTGCCAAGCTGCAGCCTGCATTTTAACGGCCATCCGTGCTGCGTGTCCTTCAGTTGCCAGGTGTCCGCAGTGCCTCAGAACCTGCGAGGACCACGCCAACGCTGTGGATACAGCTTGCAAACCGCCAGGGCTACCTGTGGAGCTGGAGCCGTCCCCAGGATGCCCAGCTCGGAACAGGTACCTCATTTCACCCAGCAACAGCGCCGTGTGACCACCTTCTGCCCATCAGACCCACTAGACTGTGCAAAACCTTTCTGCTGGAGGCATGTCCTAGGGCGCTTCACGCCGCAGTCCTGATGGGCTACGCAGCCCCGTCTTGCTCTCAAGGGCGCAGCGGGGGAGGAAACACACTGTTCATGGCTGAGTGTTAGCCACAGGAGCTGGAGATCCGCGTACCCGCTAGCTCCCTCCGACTGCCCCATGCCCTGGTGCTCAGCCAGCAAACAGAAGGTGAGGGTGAGGGTCATTTTAGAAACCTTCTGGGTGGGGTTGGTTGGCTTTGTTAGAAATTGATCTCTGCAAGGAGACCCAGAAGAGGCGAAAGGCTCTGAGAGTCAGGCCCAGAGAGGCCTACGGCAATAACGAGATCCCGGTTCTCCCCGCCCCTCGTGTCTTGTGTTGCACAATAGGTGCTGAGATTTTATCTCTGAATTCCATTGCCATTAACAGCACCATCTGTTCCCCTGTGTGAATGCACAGGGCACAAACACACATGCTATAAACCAGCCTTTCCCCCCATCAAATACCATTCCGCGCCGAACCATGCTATAGGCGTCTTGCGTCTCTCTCTCTAGCCCTGAGTTTCTGGGCTCTCTCCCTGCTCTACAGTGACTGCCCCTCTTCTGAGGGGAGAAGGAAAGGCTGCATTCAGCCTCTGGCTTCTCCGCCAGGTGTCCCCACCACTGGTTACAGAGACAGCTAGCTCCTTTGTGAGTTCTGTACCGGGCTTTCTCCAAAGGGGGAGAGTCGTGAGTTGGACGGTGAGTGTCTTCTGCTGTGGCTACTTCTCTGCAGTCTGCCCTGACTCTCCCTCTTCCTTTCCTTGCCCCCATCGGAGGTCCCCGGGAGGCTCTGGCACCCCTTCCCCCAGCCATGCCAACTGAGGTGCGATTGAGGTATTGGAAGAAGTCCTCTGCTATCCCCCCGTCACAGTGCACCTGTCCCCCAAAACACCACCACAGCTGGCACTGACTGTGTCCCAGGGGCCTGACCCTCTATCCCCCTGCCCCACATGCAGTGACTTACACCATGCAAAGGGCTGGCATGATGGCCGTCAATGCAGCATCTTTCCCCAGCACCAGGTTGTTATAGAAAGACAACAGGCAGCAGATCCGCAGGCCACAGCTTCTACGCAGACAGGAGCCATACATGAATAACATGTTTATTATACAGTAGCTCCTCAAGGCCTCAACCAGGATCAAGCTCCATTGTGCTAGGTGCTGTATAAACACAAAGGAAAAGACAGTCCTAAGAGCTTACAGCCTGGACAGACAAAGCTGAATTATTACCCCCATTTTACAGGTGGGGAACTCAGGCCCAGTGAAAGTAAGGGCCAGCATTTTAAAGATATTTAGGCACCTAAAGACGCAGGTCAGGCCCTTGCAAGAATTTCAAAAGCACCTTGAAATCAATGGCAGTTAAATGCCTAACCTATGTAGGTGCTTTGAAAACCCCTCAAAGCACAGCCTGCATCGACCTTTATAGACCTCCCCATGGTCACACAGGGAGTCTGGATCATAGCAGGGCAGCCTCAGCCGCTGACTAGTGCACTAACCACTGGGCCAGGCTACCATCCGTTTTTGCTTCTGTGGCACAGGCTGACTTAAGGCCTGAGCTGACCTGAGCTGCCATAAACATTGACCCACCGTGGATCTGCAGCCAGGCATGCGCCCACTGAAATTAACGGGGGGTTTGCCATTGTCCTCCAAGCTGAGTACGTGCATGGGTCATTCTCTCCCGGTGCCATCTGTTCTCCTTGTTATTTTCTTTGAGGAAGTTAAGCATGAGGAGCTGTTAATTTTATGTGTTATCCTCCTTAGCATCTGCACATTAAGTGCACGAGTTTCTCCTCAGTGGTGCAATGCTCCAGTCAGCACCAATTTGCTGTTTGCTGGCTGCCGGGTATAATCTTTCTGGCAACGTGATTCATCTGCAAGTGAGAAGGAAGGAGGGCGAGAGGAGGAGATGCAGGACAGGAGAGGAAGAGAAGGAAGTGAGGGAGGCCGAGAGACCAATGTGGCTATATCCCTGCCAGCTACACTCAAAATTAGCCCCTTCACTAGAAGAAAGGAGTGACGAAACAAAAGAGCGAGGGAAAAACAGACAGGGAGAAGGGAAATATACCCGGAGAGATGGGAAGGAACCAGGAGACAGACAGACAGTCAGGCCATGCCTACGCCATATGCCAGCAGCAGCAATGTGCAAGGTATGTGGAGCTACATGATGCAGTGAAAAGCAGGCTGTATCCACACTGTGGCATGTAGCTGCCTGGGTCAGAGAAAGGCAACGGGAAAAGGCTTCAATGGGGGGAGGCAGCAGGATGGTACAAGTAGTGGTGTGGAAAGGGGAGCACCAGCATGGGCAAGCAGAGAGCTGTATGGTATGTACCTGGGTCCGAACCCACAGGCTTCTTTACTTACCTAAACCATGCCTCACCATCAACACTCGTGCATGGAGGCTATCGGTGTAGGCACTCTACATGCCACTGAGAGACGTGTGCCATGTAGACGTACTTTCAGAGAGATGTAGAGGGATACAGCAATAGCATCTCATATGAATTAGTCACAAACAGCCTTAGCTGCCCCTGCAGAGGTCTCTGATCTGAGTTGTCATGGCCATCAGTGGGCATACTGCAAGGGTTATCAGAGATCAGCCCCAGGACGCAGACCGCAAACAGCACATGCAAGTCAGAGATGGGAGGAAATTACTATATTATTATTATTAGTAGTAGTAGTATTATAATTATTTGTACGAGGGTAGCACCTATGAACTTCTCTCATGATCCATGATCCCACTGCGCTAGGTGCTGTACAAACACAAAAACGTGGTCCTAAAGCGCTGTATCTAAATAGGTACCATCTCAACCACTCCTCTGCCACAACAAGAGTCTGCTCCTGTGTAATTTTCCCAGTTCTCTGACCCACCTGACCCCTAGCAAGGGGGTCCCCCACTCGGAAGACCAGGGCACACTCTCATAGATTTCCCCACTCTTTTTCTTCTAAGCTCAAGCTTCATTTTCCCCTTCTCATTCCATTCTGCGCCTCCTAATTTCTCTCTCTGTACACCTAAACTTTCCGCCTCCTCACTCACTGCTGAGCCTTTCCCACCCCCTGTAGATGATTCTATTCCCCCATGAGCCAAGCTGAACATACTCAGTCAAATCCGTGCCTGGCATAAGCCCATTAAATGGGCTAGGGATGAACTCGGCCCATTTAACTTCATAGGGACAGATCCTTGATTGGTGTGAATTGACAAAGCTCCATTGACTTCAGCAGCTACCACACTCCCTTTACACCAGCTGAGGACTTGGCCCTTAGTCTCTACTCATCAGTTGATTCCCCCGGTCGCCCCTTCTCCCCCCCCCACCCCCCAGCACTCGCTGGATGCTCTTCTGGGGCATACTCATCAGAAACAGACAAACAAGCTATTGTGCAACCTTCCTGTCCCTGGCATGAGATCTTTGCATATTCAGCTCACAAGAGCTCTGGAGTCCCTGCTGCCATGCTACATCACGAAGTCAGGTCTAACACACCGTCCACTCCCACCCCTATGTCTCCTTCAGCCTCTCTGCTTGCAGGCTTCTCCCTGCTTCTTCATCTCTTTTCCGTGTTTCTACAGTGCCCAGCACAATGGGCCCCCATCCCAGCCAGGGCCTTTGGACACCACGACTTCCATTTATTGCCCCACGTGGACTAATCCATGTGTTTTCCAAGCTGAATCTCACCATAGGTCGTGCCTTGATTGCTCAGTTCTGTATCCTGCCCTCATTGGCATAACGATCAGCTCCCAGGGAGCTGTCATTGCTCTGCTTCTATGCGTACGTCTACACTTGCAATTTAGGACGACTTAAGGACCCTTAAATCGACCTAAATTACTCCCTGTCTACACTAGACTTTCACTTAATAAGAACCGCGCATTAGGTCGACCTAATCCTTAAATCGAATCCTTCGGTTGCCCTAAGTATGGTGTGGACTGGGATTAACCCTTAAATCGACTTTATTGAGTCAAATTATGGGCAGTTTAGTCGACTTAACGTTGACTCAGTCCACTTTGTGAAGTCGACTTAATAAGGTTGAATTTAGGTCGAGCTAACAAGGGCGACCTAACTTTTTGTAGTGTAGACATAGCCTGTGTGTATTATGGCAGCTCCTAGAGGCCGCAGCCTAGATCAGAGTTCCATTGAGCTAGGTGCCGTGCATCCCCATCACGAGAGACTGGAGAATTTACGATCTAAAGAGACAAGAAGGGAGGGAGAGCTGAGGCACAGAGAGCTTGCCCAAGGTCCCAATGGGAGGCTGAAGCAGACCTGGGATCTGCGTATAATGTTTGGTGCTATAAAGAGAGCTGCCTATTAAAGAGGGAGTCTATAAGGAGTGCGGCCTTATGAGAGCGACCTGTGCTCAGAGGGAGGAGCAGTCGTCCCAGGGTGGCCATGAGAGACGGCAGCTCTTTAAGGCTTCTCCGTTTTCAATCCCTGTGAATTATTCATCCTCAGACGACGCGGAGGATCAAGCCAGGCTGCCTTTATTCAAAATGACTGGCTGTGTGTCTGAGGCTGACATGACTTTCCAGGCTGTGTTCTCCGCCTGTGCAACCTCCAGGGGACCCCGGCCCAAATCATGTCAAGTTGTGGCGTGGCAGACATGGCTCGAGGGGTGCTCCCTCCGCTGCAGTGCTGGCTCCTGGGAGGGAGAGGTTTGTAGCAGGGACTCTGGCCAGTTGGTCTGTAGGGCTCCTCTGTGTCAGCCAGGCACCGCAGCACCCAGCCTGCCATAGATGGTGCGTGGGGAACACGGCTCTTCAGCTCAGACTCAGCCCCTCCTCCTCCACTCAGAGACCTTGAGGGGCAGCTCTCCAACATTAGGAAGCTGAAGTGTGCGAGTGAGTGGGCCAGGCACGCTCCTGTCATAAGAGGCAGCTTCAGCCATGGACAAGTCACTGGAACACGTGTCCTCATCCCTGTCCCCTACCCAAGCCACCAGATCACATGCCCACCCAGAGCCAGAAAAAGAACCCAGGATTCCTGTCTCTAAGCATCTCATGCCCTCACTTCTAAGCACCAGTCACAACCAGAATACACCAGTGTGCATAAACACAAAGGGGGGAGACCAGTGACCACACCCAGTTGTCAGCAAGACCGGCATGAACTTGGAATGATTGCATGGTTGGCAATGGGGCTGGTGTGGGTTCACACTATGTGGTGAGCAGGATCTGCTCCCAGCTCTCCTCTGGGAGCTGCAATTTCTCCCTTCCTCTTGGCTCTTCCTGTGCTGCCAGCTCTTTAATTGAATCATCGGTTTAGGGAATTGGGGCAGAATCGCTGTGTAAGATTTGCACCCTCGCCCCCCCTAGCCACTCTGCATCTCCCCACTCAGTCAGGCCAGGACATATTGTGGACTCAGGGCCACGTATTAGAGACGAAAACTCACGCCAGGTTTGAAGACGGATTTCGTGTTGGAAAGAAAAAGGTTCCGTGGGGGCCGAGGTGACTGGGATGGGAATGGGGGCTGGCTGGTTCACCATCAGGGTCTGTGCTTCAGTGTGTTCACCAATGGTCTGGGAGCTAGTGTCTCTGGCTTGGTCATTACTGATTATTATTATCATTATGAATCATTACTGTGATTATATTGCCTGCATGACTGGTTTACCATCAGCTCTGTGATTATAATGTGCTACACTGCAGGGTTGGGGGCGGTGGATCAGCACACGCGTGTGCATGCGTGCAAATGTCAGCTCACCAGCGCTATCGCTGAAGAGAGCGATGGGGTTCAGCTGAAAGGATCCCTGTGCCGTGTCTCACATGTGTGACTGCGTGGCTGAGGCTCAAGGAGGGAGAGCGTTCAGCCGCTTTGGGGTGAGGCTCTACAAGCAAAGGAATGTGGAAAAGGACAGAATGAAAGAGAGAATGGGCACTGCTAGGAAATGGCAGAGAAGGAGTAAATGCCTTCCACAAACACTTCTGCATCACCCATGTATCCTCCTCCAAGCCTACACCTCCTCTTCTGCCTGCTCCCTGGGGCTGTTTGCATTGCTGGCGCTCTCTGTGTGAAGATGTGCCCTGACTGCAGAGGCCTTGTGTTGTCTGGAGCCCACACAAAGTGACTCATTCCTGGGAGGCAGGGATGTGCTAGGCACTCCCAGGGGCAGGTTGTGCTAAGGGAGCGGAGACTTCCTGCCTTGGTGAGCAGAGAACACCCTTGAGGATGCCAGGTGAGGTGCCTGGCTGAGATCCCTGGCGCTGCTGCAGGGGGTGTGGGCATTCTGAGCTCTCCAGTTTCTGGTGGAACAAGTGCTTGGTGTGACTGGTTCACAGCAGGGCCTCCAGCTCGTGAGCCTGCAGGCAATCCTGCAGCAGCAGGACAGAGTCTGTTTTACATGTGTGGGCAGGGGAGAGGTTCCACACTGGAAAATGGGGTTCCTCCCTGCTGAAGGCGGGTGGCAGGCTAGGAATGAAATACCCTGAGCTAGTGGGGCAAGGGAATGGCATGATATGTTTGGAGTATTAACAGCCCCCAAACCGATCCCTGGGTGACATCTATGGTCCCCCGTCGAGGTTGTTGCAAGACACCATGGGCAGGACGAGTGAGTGATTTTCCTGTAAGGTGGCAGAATCTGGGACACAGCACCACAGACCCACGACTCACCCAGTCACCTCCAGGCACCTGCCTGTCTCTGACATCCGAAGGAACAATCAGAACTCGTTGCTGAGGTGCCAACAGCAGGTTCTGTTGGGATCGGCAGAAACTGCCAACCATCCTCCTGAGACTTCCCCTCCCAAATCAGTGATATAGAACAGCTTTCAGAGCCTCTACCGGGCAAAGTACAGACCCTCCTCCCACAGAGCCTGCTGCCAGCCAGTGACTGCACCCGCACTCCGTGAGGCTTGCTGCCCATGCAGAACCGGGGGAAAGGTGCAGAGGAAACACATGCTACTGGCCCCAGGTCCCCAGCCGGATGGGACGGGGCACAAGCCCAAACCTACAGGCTGGAGGGGAAGCAGTAATCTAACAGCTGGCTGGTAGCAAACAATCTCAACCCAGCCTCCTGCAAGGGAAGTACTTTGCCCCTGATATGCAGGGAGGAGCCATAGGCCTGCTTGGATGGGGGGCAGCCACATGCTCCTGAAGACTCTGAGACAGAGCACTGGACCCAGCTTCCTGCATGGAGAGAAGGCACTACATATGCAAACACCACCAAACTGTGTACAGGGTTCCTAGTGTCATGGGGTCTGGATGCAAACCATCACAGCTCTGCTGCACCTGCCTCATGGAGAATCCAGCTGCTTTTCTGAATCTGTAGGGCCTGTGCCAAGGAAAAGCAATGGTGTGAAGTGTGGAAGGAATAACCCCTTTTCAGACTACAAAAAGACTTCCCTTTGGGTTCTGGAGAAAAATTCACTTAGACTCTTGTCTTAACTGAGCCCTTTCCCCCCACCAGCCCTTATGCTTCAGGGCACAGGACGGTCACTGACAAGGTCAGGAAGAACATCCCACCCTCAAGAGCCACTCTGGGGATATTATGCTTTTCTTTGGCACTGTCCATTGGAAGAAACAGATGGACAGTTCTTGAGTTCCTGCTAGAGATGGATTTGGCCCATAAAATCTGGATCAGAAGTTGGGAGTGGGGGAGAAACATTGTTGTAACTGTGCTGTGTGCATCTCTCTCTGTTCTGCAGGTATCACAATGCAAGGGGGGATAGACGTGCGTGGATCACGGTCAGTGGTGCAGAGCGAGATGGGAAGCAGCAAAAGAGCAGGGGGGCCACAAACAGGCTGCTCTGAGCACCCCCGTGTTGGCATTATTATTATTTATTATGTGCAGTCGTTCCAGTCACTAGGCGCTGTTCAAGCACAGTACCAAAAGGTGGTCCGTCCTTGCCCCAAAGGGCTTCCAATCTAAGTAGAAAACAAGAGATAACAGATGGATACAGGATTGAGCTGGCCCGCCTCTAGTTCTACCTGCTCGTGTGACAATGAAGTTGGGAAAGGTAGAATGAGATGTGAGCAAAGAGTAGGGACGTGGAGGAATGTTGGATCCTTGTAGCTGGAGAAGGCAAGGAATGGAGAGTAGTTCCCCCAGATGTTTAATTCTGTGAACTGTCAAGAAGTGGTAAGATCCTTTCTTGACCCACTGTAAGGAATCAGCACCTCTAATGAACACAGGCTGCCTGATTGGCTACACCACCTGATTGGCTGGAAGAGTCAGCAGACCAGCTATTTAGCCCCACGCAGCAGAGCCGTGGTGGTTGCCGAAGTCATCTGTTCCTGATAGTGATGGTGCCAGCTTGATTGACCTTGCTCTGCTCCAGGTAACATGAGGGGATTGAGCCTTTGATTTAGCTCATTAAGACCCTTATCATTTGAGCCTAACTACCTGTGTCCCTCTCACTGGCAGCCATTGTAACAAACTGCTCTGTAAATCACAGTTACACATGGATGTGGGAGTGGAACCTGGTCCTCCAGCTCTAAAACCACACGCTGTAGCATCTGAGATCTCTTGTATGGGTCCTTTTAGCCAGGTGCTAGACACCAGTCTCAGACATTCATATGTACAGCTTGTGCACTACAATAGCCCATGCCCTACTTTTCTTTCCTGAAGCCCCAGCCCTCCTGCTTAGTCCTTGTGCTATTTAACCCTGCAGATCACTAGTGTGACCTCCACAGCTCATCATGCTATATGGAATAACAGGGCTTAAATAGGTGTTTGTTGGAGAAAACTGCAACAACACAGCCAAGCCAATTTCCACACAGCTTGCGCTCCAGCTCAGTGTGTGGTATTTACCAAGGTCTGCACACCTTGCAGAGCTCTAGCCAGCACACAGCAACATCTAGTAGCTGCGATACATAATTGCACCTAAATGTAGACAACAGAGAACCTCTGCTAATGAGGCTTTGCTGTTGAAAACTTAAATGAAACCCCTTAGTTTCATCCAGCTGCTAAACTCAAAACATCACTTGGACAAAACATGGTGATGACCCCAGTATCTGAGACACGGCTCTATGGGAATCTGTTTGTTAGATAAATATATGAACTCAGGAAGAAAGGCAAATTTTCTCCATGCTGTTGCCTTTTAGTTACTGGGTGGTTCCCAACAGGATTATGAATTTGGGAAGCTAGAAGTGAACAATTGTCTTTAAGGAACAAATGGAAAAAAGGTCCCTGTCAGATCGTTTAGGTCTTGTATTTAGGCTTTGTAAAATGATGTTTTGCTGGGTTTTAATATTAAATGGAAACGTTTGCATTACTTTAATTGAAAACTCTGTGGGTGTGCATGTGCACGCTACAGCATTGGGGCTAGCTCACAAGAAGCAGATCGGAAGGAAGAGCTTGTGATTTATTCACTAGACTGGGACTCATGAGATCTAGGTTTAATTCCTAATACTGCCATTGCTACACTGGGCAAGTCATATGTGGTTGGACTTTCAAAGGATCTGGTATGTTGGGTGCTGAGCCTGTGGAAATCTGATCTCTTTGTGCCTCAATAGCCTGGTTCTCTGGGTGACTCAGGTAGGGCAGATTTCTCAGAAATCACTGCCTGGGCTTGTGAAGCCAGGGAAGAGCTATGTTTCATTGGTGCCGTCGTGCTGGCAGACAGCTGGCAATTGAGCTAAATGGCCTTATGTGTAGTGACTTCCACAAGAAGAAACATAAATCTGAGCAACTAAATGGCAAGAGCAGAGGGAGGGGGAGAGAGACAGAATGAAGGAAACGGGGAGGAGACAACCAAAGAGAGCAGAGGGAGGTAAGGAGAATGAAAGCTGGAGAAAGGAAGCTGGAGACTGGGAGTTAAAAGCTAAACCAGACCCTCTGCCCCGTTCTCCCTCTCCTGCCTGTGGCCATCTGCTTCTGCCGCTCAGAGAATGCCAGATTGAGCAGAGAACCATTCTCCCAAGGCTTATCCTGGCCAACAGCTCCTAGCGGGGGAGCTCCCTTTCCTTCTGGTCAGTACTCGGACATCCAAGGGAACCCCCGGGTCTTCCTAACTCAGACGCTCCAATTTCTGTAAGTGGTGCTCTACCCTCAGAACCCAACACCCCACCAGAGGTTCAGGACAGGGCATTGGCGTCTCTTGTGTGCTGAGTCAGCATGGTGCCAGCGCGGAGTCCGTTCTGTATCCAGAGCCCTAGCAGGGCAGTAGAGGACACAGCTGCTGGAAGTGTCCCCACGCAAGTCCTACCAGCTTGTCTCTATGCCAGTGTTTCACAGCAGCTGGGCCATGGAACAGCACCGGTCCCTGAGATCTCCCTGATCCACCACAATAGCCTCTGACACAATATAGGAAGCTGGTCCCTGGTATCAAAAAGGTTGAGAAATGCTGCGTGTGCCACTTTCAGAGCAGGGCTGTTAACCCGGCTGTCCCGGTCACTCTTCAATGTGTTCAGTGGTCTACATTTGGCTCCAGTTTCAAACAGGCACCGCCTATGCATTGCTGTGTGGTGTTAAACAGCTGCTGTGTCCCACCCCAGAGGTGGGTGACAGGTTCCTACATGTCCGGTCTTTCCTGCAGCTGTTCTCAGAGCCTATGGGAATTCTGTCTGTACAATAATTTCAAGATTGGGATGATAATTGCCCATGTCCCTTGGGATCCTTCTAACGATGGGTGATTTATAACTATAAACGGGTGTCTAATAGACGGCTGAGTCATCCCATCTTTTTAGCAGGCATTGATGCTGTTAGGAAAAGATTTAGTGGGTTCTGCTGACACAGAGCCAAGTGGCTCTGTGTGCCAGTTGGTTATAAGGCAGGTAGAAGAGGATCTCTGAGGTGTGGGGAGGTGGACCTCGGATGTGGGTTGGGTAATCTGAAGACAAAAGCAGATCAGCCAGGGGTGATGATTTGAGCAGAGCCTTTTCCTCTAATTAAGCCAAGTCTTTGCAGGAAGTGAGTGTGGGCTCCACACCCCATGGCTCCCGCCGGGACTGCCTGGCCGCTGTGGACACCAAGCCAGCCTACCAAAATCTGAGGCAAAAAGTGGACAACTTTGTATCTATCCATCTGGACAAACAGATTTTGCTTTGCTTTGCAGCAGGTTGGGAAAGGTGCCCAGTTGTATCCCCAGGACCCAACCCGCGCCCCTTGGAGTTAATGGCAAAACTCATGACTTGAATATGGCCTCGATTCGGCCTTGTTATTAATTTATATATATGCACACCAGTGAAAACTGTCCCAGTGTTATAGGAAGGGGGGAGGGGAAGGTGCAGAAACCCACTTATTTGCCATGCATTTTTCTGAATAGAGTTCACATAGTGAAAAACACTTAGGGCCAGGTCCTGGGGTGGTGCAAATCACCATCATGTCACAGAAGTCAATGGAGTCAGGCTGGGGATCTGTCTTGTGGAATTGATGCAGATGTCAGCCAGACCCAGTGAAAACAAGCCTGATTTACATGGCACCGTGTGTGCGCGTGGGAGCCTTGGCAAAGGTGGGGTTGGGCTTCATTCTTCAGGAAAAGGCTCTCAGTTTGATAAGCTAAATAAAAAAGCTTACATGGAGGGAGGCAAAGGGAGGAAAACCTGTAATAACCATCGGCGTGATCAGCATACAAAGACGTACACCTGCCTGTGAGTGGTGGAAAGGGGCTTTATGTTTAGCTATTTTCTTAAGGGGATTAATTCCCAAGCACCCCCAAAACATCTCTGCTGCTCCTCTATAGCAGTGGTTTTCAAACCATGGGTCGGGACCCGGTACTGGGTCGCAGACTCTCAGGTACTGGGTCGTGGCGCCCCCAACTGCCACCGCCAAAAGACTGGAATGCATTGCTCAAAGATGTCGTTGCTGGGTCGCTGGCATAAGTGATTTTTTTCAACTGGGCCCCAAGACAAAAGGTTTGAAAACCGCTGCCCTGTAGCCCTTAATGAATGTCAGCAGCAGACCTCAGCAGATTTCTTTCTTTTTAAATGGATTTCAGGCTGGAGTTCTCATGGTTCCTACATAGAATCCAGCACAGCAAGCTACTCCGGTGCTGCCTTGCTAACATACCTTGACTTGAAAGAGGTCCCATCTAGGGCCATCGGGGCAATCTGCTGAAACGGCCAACAGGGACCATCTCCACCACAAGAATTCAGTGGGCCCCTAGCCCGGCAATCACTGCCATGATGGCACGGTTTGTGAGGCACAGAGAGTTCCCTATGGTAGAGCATCCTCTAAAGAGATTTCCAGCTCATCAAAGCTGTTTCCATGAGCCTCTTTTGGAAATCCATGTGTTGTAGTTCCAGGTGGGGATACTGTGACGTTAGATTTAGTGCACACACACAAATATCACTTGCAGCAATACCAGAAACTTATCATGGTAAAGACAACAAGCATTTTCTTAAATTCCTGGCCACGGAAAGCTCCATCTTCTCCTTGCTCTCCCCAGGGTGAAGTGGTTTTGTTCAGAGCACAGGAGACCACCATTACTTTCGTCTAGGTATCTCCAAGCTCTTTATCATCTCTCCATGAACGTGCATGGCACTTCGCAGATCAAAGAAAGACAAGAGCTTTGTCCAGAGGTGCTTACAGACTAGGTGATGACAAGATGCAGCAGGGATGTGCATTGGACACTGTGAGGAGGAGGGCTGTAGAAAAATATTTTATTGCCAAATCTAAGCATGAGTCAGACCACTGCCAAAATGGTACTGGCTTAAAACCCACAAGATTTAGAGACTTTAAGGGTCATGATTTCAAGCTTCCCTTGGCAACCAGGAAAGCTAAAAACTTACTTTATTTTAAAATGAAGTAAGTGTCTCAAGAAATCATGAGACTCCAGGAGCTGGGGATTTTAAATCACCAAATACCATGAGACTTCTGATAAAATCAAGGCTTGGCAACACTGTAGTTCTGCATATGCATTAAGACCTAATGCTTAAATTAGGCTTTTTTCACCAGTATGTCTCAAAGCACTTTACAAAGTATCTTTTCCCCATTTTACAGATGGGAAACTGAGGCACAAGGATGGGACTTGCTCAAGGTCATCCGGCAGGTCAGTGGCATAGCTAGGAATGGTGTGCAGGGCACCTGAGTCCCAGTCCAGTGCTCTAGCCACTAGGCTGCATTATCACAGCATTAATATTCTCTTTTTACCTTCCTTCACACACACGCAGACACACTCAGAGTTTGGTGTCCTCGTGGGAAAAGTGGGCCTGATTCTGCTCTCTATGCCATCAGTGGAACTCCATGGACTTGCTCCTTATTTACACCAGTATAATGATGAGGGGAATCAGATTCACGGTTAAAGGAGAGATTGGAGGCATAGCAGATCAGGTCGGGAGGGTGTCCAGGAGCAGGGGACAGGTGGAAGATGGTGGTGATGGGGATGGTAGAAGAATACAGAGGGGTGGTTAACTTAGCTGCTTTTCTGTGGTAGAAAAAGATCGATTGGGGAGTAAAAGGCCAGGGAGGGAGAAGGGGATGCATTCTGTAGGGCTTGCAGGTGAAGACAAGGATCTTGGTGACGGGAAGGCAGCATAAGGATTTGAGATGGGGCTAGAAGTTCTGAGAACTGCCTTCCAGCTGGAGCAAGGTTGGGAAGGCCAGGACAAGGAGGAGGCTGCAGTCGTGGAGGTGAAAGACGATCAGGGCTTGGACTAAGGTTTTGTTTGAGGAAGCCTGGACAGGGAGGGATCTTGTGTTGGAATCTGGTGCTAACATGGAGAGCAGGGAAGAGTGAAAGGCGAATGATGCTGTGAGTCTGAGGGAGAAGGGGTAATGCCAGCATGGCCAGAAGAAATGGGGACAGAGGGGCAATGTGAGGGGCTAGGATTGGGGTACTCCTCAAAGCCCGGTGACAGAGGGAAGTATCTCTGTTTTATAGAGTGAGAAATTGAGGCACCGAGAAGTGACGTGTTTGGCCCATGGTTACACAGTGAATCGGTGGCACAGTGAGGAGCCCAATTTGAGGAGCTCAGTTTGCTCTCAGGATCCTTCCAGACCAGTGAATGAGAGCCCAGAGATGCCCTCTGTAAGCACTTGGGCTTCTTCCTCTGTAGGATGAAGCGGTGAGGATGGGTCACTGTTCTGACTCTTCCAGCCCATGGCTTTCCCTTCCCAATGAGGCACGGGGATAAACGTGGTGCCGGTAACCCGGACCTTCCATCCCTACCGCTGCAGTCTAGCATGCTTAACATTATCCAGTCTTTTGGATAATTTTCTCATGCCTTCTCTGGCCTCCAAACCAGCCCCATTTCCCATATCTGGCCTCTCACCCCTTGGGCCAGCTGGGCACGAGCTGGGAAGCGCTGTGAGCAGAGCCAGCGCATTCTGCCCTGGCGGATGGCCTCACGACTCAAGGGCCAGCCCTGCTGGCTGCTTTGGGGGAACAAGCTCAGAAGGGATTTCCACCCACTCCTCCTTGGCCAGAGGCAGCTGGCTGTGATGGGGTGGGAGCAGCTTGAGGGACGTGTTAAAAGGATAATGGAGTGAAGGGGGCACTGAAGAGGATGGGGGTGACTGGGGGTGGGGAGGACAGGAAGAAGGGATGTGTGTCCTCTGCAGAAGATAGTGCACAGGGAGTCTGAGCTGAAAGGTCAGTCTCAGGGCAAAGCATTTATCATTCTGTTAGCCACTGCACCACCGCCTGTCAGGGAAAAAACCAGGAGCCCTTCTCTAACCTCGCACAGCTTTCCTGCACCCGGCCTGCCAGGTGCCACACCATCCCCACTGGCTCCATCCCCCCTTAACATCTGATCTCCCCCAGCCCTGCGCCTGCAACCTGCTTTTGGGAAGCTGAGCTCCCTCTCCTCTTCCCCGCCCCCCCGCGATGCCTGAACCGCAGCCAGGCAGCCCGTCCTGTGATGCAGGTAGAAAGTGGCAGGTCGGAACCAGGCCCGCCTGTGTCAACACCCCCCAGCCGGGGGGGGGGGGAGACAGGGATGCAGCACCCAGCCTGCTCCCTGGGGTGCAAACGAGCAATGGAAGCAGGGAGGTCACTGCAGGAGACAGCCCGATCTTTGCCCCCCCCCATCTCCAGTTAGTGGGGGAGGGAGCCGTAGACGGGTGTCCCTGTTCGTGCCTGCATGCTGCTGGAACAGCTCTCCCCCCCACCCCCGCAATCCTGAGCTGGCTGCAGCGAGCGCCCCAGGGACCTTTGCTCTCCTGGTCAGCAGCCCGACCCCCCATGCATTTCCCTGCCGGAGGCGAGCCGCTTACCTGGGGCGTCCCCGTTCGTGCATAGAGCAGCAGCCGCCCCCTGCTGCAGGGTGGGAGGCGGGGGCCGGGCTGGACCGAGCCGGGCTGAGCAGGAAGATGCGGGGCGCGCGGCTCGGAGCTAAGCAGCAGCGCCAGGACTGCAGGCGAGTCGCGCGCGCTGCCTCCCTCCCTCCCTCTCTGCTCCCGCGGCCGCCCACCTCCTTCTGCTGGTTTCCATGGCAACTGGGCAATGCTGAGTACGGCCGGCCCCCAACGAGCATCACCCCGCGGGCCCAGGTGCATGGCCCCGGCGGATTCAGCCACCAAGCTCTCTGGTGCATTGCACACTTGCACCTGCACAAGTGCTGCTGAGACTGCAGGCTGGTGTGCCCATGTGAAGTTTATGCTCGCACTAATCTGTGTAAAGGCACAGCTCTCGTGCTCACTTGTGTGCGTGACCGTGCTCACCCTGCCGTGCAGCCGTCTTGCTCACACGGGCCTGCACGTGTGCAAACACAGTAATTAAAGGTGAAAAATGCACTCAAGATTATCACAGCTACAAATGGAGGGGAAACAACACTCCTCTTTTCAGGATTATGATTTCTGACCGGCTTTGGTTGCACTGATCAGATGAATTTTCAAGCTCTGGTAAGGAAGGGGTGAATTGATCACTGGCTACTGCACTCTGCACAATTCCCTTCAAGCAGCTCTATCAATGCACCTCTTCGAACCTCTGCACAAACATGGAGCTCTGCCTGCACATGTTATTCAGGAGCTGCTCTGCTCCTTGCCTTCTAGTTCTGGCCTGGCTATTGCACTTCTCTCCCAGTGCTGGCCCCACACAGCTCTACAAATGCACCTTCATTCTGAACATCAGCATCCTCTGCTTTCCAGCCTTGGGCCTATCCTGGCCAGTGACTGCTGGCTTTTCCCAGTTATCCTAGAGGGCATGGTAGTTCTTGTGATCTAGCCAAGGCTCATGGAGGGCTAGGCTGAGACCCATCAAACTCCTTTCATCCATGACCTAAGGCATTTTAATGAATGTCTCCAATACAGAAAGCCTAGTGAACTGATCTGCTGCCCTGTCTGCTTCCTGCTCATCACTATTTCACCATTCTCCTTGTGCATCAGCATTGCTAAATATAGCCAGCAATCGGCCTTGAAAAGGGGGAGCTGGGACCTCATACTAGTGCAATGCTTTGGGAACCCCACTGTGTTCCTCAATGTTTTGAGGTCTGTGACTTGTAGCCCTCCAACTCTGCCTGGCTGTGGCCGTTAGTGTTAGTAGTGTACTGCTCCTGCTGTTTCGTTCCAAAGACGTGTTCTCCAGGGAGACGTAACCATGCTGATTGTGCCCTATTTACAACGTGTGCTGTGAATCCCTAGCACAAGCGTGCAAGGCACCAGGTCATAGGCCCGAACGGGAGTCAGGTTTCTTGTTTAATGCTGGTGGGCCACAACTCCAGAGAGCTTAGTGCCAATCTGCCACGCTTCTGTGTCTGGCTTGTAGTTCTAAACAGGCCTTGTAGGGAAGGGAGCGGAAAGGGATCAGCTCTCTCCATGTTAAACATGCTCTCCATGGAGCATCATGCCATGCATCCTCATTAGCACCAGGAGACAGCCCCCCTACTTCCTTCTTTGGGGCTACCCAGATGGGAGTTAAAGGACCGATGGCAATATTTGGAGAGAGTGGGTGGGAGACGTCAACGTCCTGGCCTCTCTCAGTGAATGAAACGGTCTAAAGAGAGCTGGGCCAGATCCACGCTTCCCCAAAGGGCAGGATTCTCGAGTTGGGGGCCCATCTCCAGTCTGGTCGGGGTTGCATTTCTCTATATTACTGGAACAGGTGCCAGAGAAAGCCATGTTCCTTTCTTCCCTGAGTCGTGATGCTGGAGCTCTTCCTTCCCAGCCACAAGAAGCTTAATATACAGTCGTGGAGGAACCCACGGGTCCAATGACTGAGTAACCAACTTGCTTGTTTCTCTCTTACCCGCAATCCCCATTGTAGTCTCCCTCCAGAGCATTTAGGAAAGGCAGGAATGGGTTCTGTGCCACTAGTGTTTGCGTCTAGTGGAGCCTAGATCCCAGCATTACATCCCATCAGAGCAGCAATGTGGCCCAGCAGCTAGCATGTGCTCTGTTCGCAGGAGAGCCATCATCCCTAGGCAGCATCCCTGGAGTTCTCCACTCCCTGCAGTGCATGCTCGCTCTCATTTTCTCCAAGCAGATGCATTGCTGCTATCCATACATCTCTCCTACTGGAAGCCATGATCTCCACGGCTCCTGTTACAGTGAGGTAGATGGGTAAATAGGGTCATATCCCTGACTGCATTGGAACCAGCAGCTAGGCTGCAGCATTATTCAGTGTGGAGCCCTGTGTCTGCTGCAGCTATAAAGACCCATCAGACGCCTTTAAAGCACTACTGAGGGAGACACAAACCGGAGCCATCTGTTGGGAGAATTTGATGCAGCCTACTCCCTGATGTCACTTCTCTGTGTTAATGTATTCAGAGAACAACAGCCCCTCCTGTAACTAAATTGATGTGTGTGCCAGAGGAAGAGGCTTTGGTAATTCCTGTCCCCCAGGAGCGGGGATGGGGAAAAGGGGCCTGCGTAGCTCTGGGATTGGTAGTGAGCTAGAGAATTTTGTCTCCTTAAATTGCAAGCGTGAATCCAGATCATACTGAGGACATTTTATGACCATATGCTGGCTGCTTGGTAGCCTGTGTGTAGTGATCTGGGTGAGTCTTAGTCCTAATCCCAGTGCACGGGTGTTCCCATCATCACACCTCATCCCCTAGGTGGTCTCTGAGATGGCAGTGAGGAGCGCTAGAGATGGTTCCTTGAGGCCAGCACAGGAACAGGGCATGCCTTCTTGCTGCCCATACTGAACCTGCTCTGTTGATATGCAGGGGCCTCTGGGCATGTCAAGCCAGCCTACTTCACCAGCCAAAGGAGAGGGACCCTTGGAAGGTCTGAAAGGCCCAAAAGAGAACAAAGCAAGAGGAGACTCTATATTTAATACCAGAAGCCCAGAGAATCATTTCCAAACAAAGAGCCAGTACATCAGGTTGAGATTGGGCCATCGGGGCTGGCCCTAACAGCAGAGTGAACCCTGGTGCAGAGGGGCTGAGACCCAGGGAGGTAAGATGTCTGTTGGGACAATGTGACTGCTGCTCTCATGCCCCTCTCCCATCAGAGGCACAGGCAGAACTGATTTTTGGCAGGGGCTGTGGCTGACATACATGGTCACAAACAAAACAGAGACTGATAGAAACATGGGATGAATTGCTTCAATTCGGATTGGATGGGCTGCTTTCAAAGTGGATGGGCCATGGTCCACGCAGGCCCACACATAGCTACACCCTATCTCTCCTGTTCCAGCCTGGCTGATGGAAAGCACAGAGGAAATTAAAGCTAGCAGCAGGAGGAGGGTAACAGAACCCGCCCTGGGAAGCAGATGCGATAAAGAACCTGTTGAGATGGCGAAGATTGTTTTGCTGTTCAGGAGCTTTAGGATCAAGTTGCCCTGAGAACAAAAACCAAGTCCCAGGCGGCTCTTTTTGCAATCGCAGTTTCCTCTTTCTTCTAAAGAGCACATGGAACTTCTTAATGAAGCGCTGTGGGCCTCTGTCTCCAGCGCCTATCAGCGGGCCTCCTGGTTCCCAGCCTCCCCCTTTCAGCTGAGACACTGAGGTGGTCATTCTATTTGCGTCTCCCACCATCACCAGCCATGGCGATTCTGAGATGAGACTTTATCGGCCAGTTTGACACATGGGGCAGAGTAAAAGATCGTCCTCTTTCCCATAGCCGGACTGCTAAGAGCAGGAAAGGCTCCATTGGATCAATAGAGGCAGAAGATGAAGATGAAGAAGATAAGCTACAAAGAAGTGCTGGGCAGGAGACACTACTTGTTCACCGACGCTTTCCTGGAGAATTTTGCTGCTCAGGCCATGCAGTGTTTGCTCTGAGCTTTCTCTCCACTGATTTGATCCTTAGCCCACCTTTCTATGTTTTCCTCCTTGTACCCACTCTCAATGTCTCCGCTTGAAGTGGTCAGGGCTAGGGGATCCATGCTCTTCTGCCATTTGGCCAAGCAGCCACTCCCTTCCCTGGCTTTCGCTTGGAAGACTGGACCTTGTTAGGTCATTCCAGATTCATAGATTTAATATTCTGTGGTGAGGATGACCGAGGGCTGGCAGCAGAAGTCTATCACCTTGCCAGGAAGATAGGAGGAAACCTTAAGTTCAGGTGATGAACATTCGCAGAGCAGATTTTCCTCCCCCAGGTACTCTGGCTCAGTTCCCTTCTCCCAGAGGAAGCCTTCCCACTCTACAACCTTTGGCACAAGCTTGGGGTTGGACCCAAGCCTCACTTAGGAAGGGGAGTTTCAGGGCAGAAGTGAGGTACACTTGGGGAGGGGATTCTGGAACTGGGATGGCTAGGGCGCTTCAGGTTGACAGAGACACATCACAGAACAGCAAGGGAATCCTTCACTGCACCTGTTGAATTGCTAAGTAAATCCTGGCACCCACCTAGGCATGGGTCCAGCACTGTCTTACTGCCAGAGCTTCAGCAGCTGGCTTCTGACCTTGCAAAAGTCTGGGCAAAACTAGCTGTTCCTAGGGTTGCTCCAGTTAGCACCTACGGTTGGCTGCTGCCAGGGGTGGGAAGGCGGGGGGGACTGCCACACAGACCTGCCTAGTGAGGGTGGAATGCAGAAACCAGAGGGGTGGGGGCAGGGTGGGTTTGTTTGCCATGACTCAAGCACAACTTCCTCATTAGCCCAGTCAGGAGGTTGGCTTCCCGAGAGGGCACGATAGGACGGGGTGGGGGAAGTTCACACGCCAGGTTCTGAGACCTAGCACCCTACGGGAGGCCAGCCCAGGGGCAGACCCTAATCTGTAAAGCAATCCCTGTTTAACATGGGCGTTCAGGATCTGCGGAGCAGGGAGGGGAAAAGGAGAGATAAAAAGGAAGACCCTGCCCACCCCATATAATGAACCTTGCGGTGGTCTCTAACACCTGTCTGGTTTATTCCTCAAATCTGTCCATCCTAGAATGCCCAAGACAAGGTGCGTGATCCGGGAAGCATCTGCTGTGCTGACTCTTTTCCCATCTCTGCCACGCTCAGCTCTGGCTCCCATTTCATCTTGCACTGGGAGACAAGAGAACAGAGCACCAAGGGCTTGCCATAAATCCAGGGGTGAAGGCTGTGAACACCACATTGCACCCAGGTCAGGGGCAAATTGCCCAGTGGGTGACTCTGTGGACTTCTTGAGTTGTTCTGGGTCATTGCCACCCTTCTCCCCGAATCCCCTCCATCTTCCAGCCAAGGATGTGCACAGCCAGCTGCCAATCCCAAGAGCCCTTGTCCGCTCGCTGCAAGAATGCAAATGCAAGGCTCTTTGCATCTCTAATTAGGAACAGCGGATAACTGGGCCTGCTGCACTGATTACTCAGAAAGCGAGCCATTGTGGAGGGCTCCGGGCACTGTGCAGGTGCTGCCAGAAGCCTGGTTCCCACTGAAACAATCTGCCTTTTGTTTGCTAATAACCAGCCCTAAAGACATCCTCCAGAGCTCCTTCCGGGGAAGGAGCATGGCCTGGGACATAAAGGACTCCATTTTTCTGGCAGACTGGCTGGCTCCACAATGCTCTATGGAAGGAGCTGTTTGTGAGGCTGGAAAAGAAATGTGCTTATTGCCCAATAGCCTAGGCCTGCTACCAATTGCAGCTGGGGGGGACCTAGGCTCTGGGTCCGCTGTCCTGGACCTTGTACAGTGATTCCCATAAAATGGCTGCATTTTGCACACACTTTGCAGTGCTGAAAATGAGCCTAAGGGGCAGGGCAATGATAAACCGAGCCCTTGATTGGCAGGTTGCTTCTTAAGCGGCCAGGTTGACAAAGGTATTTAGACATCTAAAGCAGGGGCCGGCAACCTTTGCTGACCCCTGTGCCGGCCCCTCCTCCTCGACCCTCAGCTGGTGCCGACGGCCCCGTTCATGGAAAGAAGCCAGTTGGAGGGGCTCCTCTTAGCCGCGTGCCTGGGGACCCCTATCCCCAGGCACACCATGGAAAGAAGTGGCCTGGAGTGACTCCTTCTGGTGGTGGCACACCACAGAGAGAAGCTGCTCTGGGCGGCTTCTTTACACGGTATCCTGGGTCATGGACATGGCAGGGACCTCCGCACTGCAGCCGCCCCTGAAAGAGGCCACTCGGAGTGTCTTTTGGTGGCGGGAGTGGCAATTTCTGTGGCCCCACAGAGGATGCCGAGTGCCGCTCCCAATGGGCTTGTGTGCCACTGTCGGCACGTGTGCCGGGGGTTGCCTACCCCTGATCTAAAGATGCACACTGGTGCCTTGTGGGATTCCCGAAAGTCCCAAAGCCTGACTCCCATTTGAAGTTTGCATGTGTTTATTTTCAGAAAAAAGCAAAAATGACATCCTTTGTTAGCAAAGTTAGCACAGAGACATTCAAAACAGAAGCCGCAGGGCATTCGGAGTTGACCTTAACTCTGCCCTCATATCCCTGTCTGCTTTCTATAATAGGCTGCCAATTCTTGTTCTGTCAAACTGAATTGTGCCCTTAGTCGTAATGCTTAGCACTTCCATGGGTGCTTCCTAGCCATTTTTAGCACATTTATAGCATCTCTCATCCAAGGATTTTGCAAGCACTTAGCAGTTTAGTTTCATAACTCCCCTGTAACACAGGGAAGGGATGATATAGAAATCTCTTCATCCTACTGAAATGCAGCCGTCTCTGGGGTGGGAAGCAGTGGCTTTTTAACTGCATATAGCAATTAGGATTGCTGGGTTAGGGCATTCAGGAAAGCAGAGCAGGATGGCCTAAACTGGAATTGGACTACCACACAGGGATTAGAAATCCTGCTCCTGCAGAAAGTATCATAGGATCTTTAAAGGTCACAAGTCATCATGAAACCAAATTATGTGTCATTCAAAAGTCTGCAGCTCCTAGCATCAGGCTTACTTAGTTCAGTACTGATTCCAAGGGAATTTGCCAGTGCCTGTCATACAGCACCATGGCGTGCCCTCCCAGCAGCTGACAGGTTCCAGTCTGGCTTTGCTTGTGGACTGCCTGCAGTGAGACTCTTAACCATTCAGTTTCCTGTGAATCAAGACTCTCTGGCTCCTGGCTGCCTGGCAGAAGCAAGGGGGAAGAAAACTCAAGGAAGACAAATATTTATGTAGTGTTAAGTGTTGGGAAGTAGGAGGTGCTGAGGCACAGAGCTAATATTGCAGCTTTCAAAGCCTGGGTTAGATCACATGTGCAATGAGTTTGTAAACATTTTCTCCCCAGTACCACCAACCATCCTGCCCTGGCCTCCCACAGCCTGTGTGTCATAGATGCTGACAGGAACATGAGGAGCTGTTTATCAAACTCCATGGCACTCAGGCAGGGTTAATATTTGCAAACACAGTTACAGTGCAAAACAGATCTTTGCAGCACCCATCAGTGAAACGATGTTCTTTCTTTCTTTCTTTCTCATTGGGTCTCTTGGCCTGGATTTTGGCCTAAGCATTTGACTCTCATGTTAGTGATGTTAGGAAGCAAGATGTGTTCACTTCCTCTTGTGTTGTTGCAGGTTTTTCCCAGAGGACTAAAGCTAAGCATTTCTGAAAGTGGCCTGTGATTTTGGGTGATGAGTGCTTGAGGGCCCATCTTGAGGCACTCTGAGCATGATTTTCGGAGAGAGCAGTGAGAGCCCACATCTCTCCTCATCTCCCAGTGCAGTCACAGGTGCTTCGTTCTTCTGAAAATCGGGTACAAAGGCCCAGAGCTTCACAGCTATTTAGGAGTGCAAGTCCCACTGATTTCAATACCTTTGAGCATCTGGGCCAAGGTGTTTCCAGTTTGGGAACTCAGAAATGGACCAAGCAGTGAAAACTCCCCAGCACTTCCCGATTCTACACAGTGTGCAGTCTTTTCTAGACCTGAACTTCTGCCTTCCCTAGCTGGAAATGCATGTAGGTCAGACTTGATGAGCTTATGTCAGGGCCATGGGCTTCACCCAATGTTAGTGGGCAGGTCACTCTCTTTCCTTGGCTTGTCTGCTGGGACTGCCAATAAAGAGTTCAGTCTGTCCCAAAGGCAGAGGTGTTTTTGGTCACAGGAATTTTTGTCCCACTAACAGCTGGACCGAAACTCACCAAAACGTATTTCCCACAGGCCATCAAGCAAACAGATGCTGGGTGAGATTGCAGCAGCTGATCCAGAGAGGCAATTTCTTTTCACAAAGCCAAGAGGCTGTGGACAGCGGGAGACCCACAGTGGCACAACTCTCCAGTTTGAAGAAATCCCCAAATCAGCGTGCGAATCAGGTCTGGTTTTCAGCTTGATCTTCTCCACCCCCTCTCTCCCGTACAGCCCTGCCGTTGTCTGGAAATCAAGTGTGCTGAGAATGTGGTTCTCCGGCAGCCGTAACCAAGAGACCTCTCCATATCCCACGCTCCCCGAATGCGCAGGGCAGGTGGCTGTTCATTATTCGTGATTTATACAGGGCCGACAGCCGCTTGGCTCCTCTGAGCAGTGTGTCTCTCGCAAGAGATGCAGGAGGTGGAGGCAGTACCCAGTCTGAGCAGCACAGTGATGACAGGTGGATGCTGGAGTTAGCACAGAGGAATCCTGCCTCTGCTCATAGCTCTGTGGGAGAAGATTCCCATTTGCAGGGCTGCTAATCGGGGCCATTTCACCAGCACTAAGCTCTTCATTCTGCTCCCATTGAAGTCAGTGGCAAAGCTAAGGCAGGAAGAAGGTCTTAGATTCTTGCACTCGCACGAGCCCAGGTTGTCTGGTGTGTGGTGAGGCAGGCTGCCAGCTTGGTGTGGAAAGCCCTCCCCTCCATGGTGGGATGAGCCAACTCTGGGACCAAACAGATCCCACCTGTGCCCACGTCGCTCCCACCGACTGTTGGAGGCAATGAAGCACTTAGAATCCAGCGATGCGGCTGAAATATGGCTCTGTTCCCTTCCCTGAGACATCCAATGAGGGCTGCGTCCCCTCACCTTCCTGAGGGTAGTTAGGGAGCCTCACTCAGGTGCTCCCAAATCTGTGTCCGTAGCACGGCCGTGCACTGTGCTACAGACATCATGTCTTTCCCAGCTAGCATGGCTCACTACCTGTCTTCCCACATTCAGCAGAAACCTAGAGCATTGGAGATCCTCTTGCACCCAGTGAACAACGTTGGGCTAAAAACTCTGCTCCAAGTTGCTAAGCATGCATAGTCATGCTCCTTGGTCTAAGTCTTTCTTTCTTTCTTTCAAAAGGCAAGGCAGGTGGCAGCAAACCTGTGGAGCACCTCCATCTCAGTGCCTGACCCTTGTATCTATGGGCACGCAATAGCTTTCCTAGGCATTTCTCAAACATTGGTTACATTTGCTGGTTGCAACACCTGGGACAAAGTCTTTAGATTACATCCGGCTCAGACGGTGCTGTCTGCAAACGTTTCTTCCTAGTACGCACAAGGAGCTAGCGGCATTCCCGGTGCCCTCCCAGCTCCATCCTACAATGCCTTGCTTTCCATGTGGAATCTACCCCAAATTCCGTGCTCTATGCCACAAAGCCAGGCGTTGCGAGAGAGGTGCTTTAGGGAGTCGAATAAAGCCCTGGTACAGCTGTGGCTGGTGGGTGCCCAAGGTGTGGATACGCCAGCATGGTTCCATGAGGCGACAAACTAAAGAGGTTCAGGAACCAGCCACTTAGAGCCATCAATGTCTCGGCAGCAGTTTCCACCTAGGGTTAAATTAAGACCTGCTGGAACTCCAGGTTCCTAGTTCGTGTGTTTCTCATTCTATTTATCTCTCTGCTGCTTTTCCTGTTTTTTCTCTCTTCTTCTGTTACTCCTCATTCTCTCTCTCTCTCTCTCTCTCACACGTCACTCACTGATTGTTTCCCACCATGCACAGCAATCTCCCTGAGCGTGTGTTTCACAATCCTTTTATTATTAAGTCTATCCTGTCTTCCTGGGAGGCTTTCTCAGCACTAGTCACCTATTAATCAGGAGTCCTCCAGGAAACAAGGCCAAGGCAAATGCTGTTGAAGAGAATCGGGCCGCCTGGCCTGGCTACTTGTGACAGGCACTTGTCAACTGGAAGAGTCAGCCCAGATAAAGGACAGGAAGGTCCCACTCCGGCAGGGCAGTCAGCACCATTTCAACAGGCAGCTGCTATGGCAGAGCTGGTGCCTTACAAAGACACTGTTGTTGCTTTAATCTTTTTCCAAGATCTTTTCTTGCTCTGTTTTCCCATTCCCAGCCCTTGCACTGCCTGAACAAGCCATCTCCCGGTGCAGCAGAGAGGTGGGACCTGAATAGGTTGTCACAGAAGGCATTGATCACTGAATCTATACTTAGATGAATTCAGACACAGGCCCATAGATAGGGAGCGGCTGTTATTTCTGACAACAGCCAGGGGCTGCAACACATCCTGTCTGTCTCTGCCCAGCCCAACTGAGCTTCCTTTACAAAGCTCATTGGCTTGGAGTCTGAGTGTAAGGGAAGAAAGCATGGTCCAAGGGTTAGGTCACTTCTCTAGGTTTTGAGAGGCCCAGCTTCAAATCCCTGCTCTGCTAAAGGCCGCCCGTGTGACCTTAGGAACATCACTCATTCTCTGTAACTAAGTTCCCCAACTGTATTATGCAGACACCTGCTCTGCTGGCGGGGTTAGGAGTATAATTATACGAAAGGCTGTGAGGCTCTCGTACTCCACCAGCGGAGGCCAGGTATGTAAGAGAGATAACGGGTCTGTGAATTTCAACCAGGATGACTAAGTAAAATCTTACCCCCAAAGGCCAGTTCAGGCAGCTTCCTCAGAGTCCTCCAGTATCTCTCTGAGGACTGTCACATTTCTGCAGCCACCCTTGTAGCACCGTTAGCATCAGCAACAGAGGAAATGGATAATCTTCACCATGATTAGATCGCAAGGACATTCACTCATGGAAGCATAGTACTAAGAAGAGTATGTGCCTTTCCCAACCTTCTCTACAAACACAGCCTATACACCCGCTGAAGTACAAACTCACCCTCTTCCAGGGGTTTGGCTTTATTTGTAAAGAAAATCATAAAAGAATATAATGATCAGGTCAGACCTCCTCCCAGGATCCTCCATTAGGATGGCTCAGCCCACACCTCCTGCTGTCTCCTTAGAGCAACACCCACCTACCTTGTATCCACTGAGGTAACCACCTGCAATAGTGAGTCAGTAGAACCCGCTTAACCCTTTCCTAGAAGCAATGTCACCTGGGGAGGGTATTGCAGGCAATCACTGCCAGCCTCTCACAGGCTATGTCTACACTTGTTAATTTTAAGTCGACTTAGTTAAGTCAACTTAGTGTGCCTACACTTAAAATTAACGTCGACTTAGAGGGGAACTTAGAAAGTCGACCTAGAGCATCCACACTGGACGCCTAAGTCAACTTCTAGGGGCTTAGGGGGACCTAGGGGAGGTCCACGGGGGCAGGGGGGGCACCTCTTGCCCAATGCCAGGGGGCTCAGCCTTTGCCCCATTGTACCTAGGTACAATGGGGCAAAGGGGGTCAGGGACCCTGGCAGGGCATAGGGGCAGGGTGGGAAGGGCTCTGTCCTGCCCTGTGGGGGGGCATGCCAGGCTCTCCCTCTTGCCCCCCCCCGGCAGGGAGGGCATTGGTGTAACCCTGGGATAGCCTTAAGTCGACTTAGGGCTACCCCACATCTACACTGGCTTAAGTCGACAAGCCTTAGGTCGAATTGAAAGGTGGTGTTATAAAGTCGACTTAATTTTAATGAAGTCGACTTTATTTTCCTTAAGTCGACTTAAGAAAACTGTAGTGTAGACGCAGGGTAAATTAATCAACTTAATTTACATGTGTAGACGCAGCCACAAATAGGTTACCCAGTGTGTGATCAGTGACTTGGAGAAGGTGAAGGCCTAGCACTAGCATAGACATTGGCTAGCCCAGTGGCACAGAGAGCTCTCCCCACACCAGCACAGAGATGACTACTCTACGGCTCCTGCTCCACATAAATATCCCAGATCAAAGGTTGCAGTGGTATGGGTGTGAAAGGTGAGCGAGTGATAATGGTTTCCCATGGCTACACCTGCCACCAGGGGACAGCTCCTAATATGAGCTGCACTTGCAGCCTGTGTGTGTTAAGCATCAGTCAGCAGCGGAGCTGGGGTTTGCGATACAGGCTCAGTGAGAGCCTGTGGATGCTATGCAACAGGCAGTAATGCACCTGGGGTCTCGGATCCACGCTGCAGCCTGATGATGGAGCCTAATGTGCCATGGGAGCAGCCAGTTCCAATCGCAGATAGAGCCTGCACCAGCATTTGGCTAATAGTGTCTAAGCGACAGGGTCTAGATAGCACATATTAGTGGATGGGGGTTTCTGACACCGGAAACAGAGACTGAATACTAAAGCCAACCTAGGGAGATCAGCCTGCTGAAGACCGCCTGAAATAGGAGCCTGGGATGATCATACCTGCAGACGCCTAGGATGAGGGTGAGTACCGATGGGGATTTTCTGCTGATCTCTCTTGTGTCATTCCCTTCCCTTTCCCCCAATGCCCAGCACAGCTGGGTATCTCCTAGTGTCTACTGGGTTGCTTAGTGTCTTCCAGCTGTTTGCCTCAGCAGAGCTGTTTTGCCCTGTATATTTCATTTCTGCTTGCTGAACCATCCGTAGGTGATCAGAGACACCGGGCCTGATTGCCAACTCAGGCCTATTTTACATCCAGGGTAACTCCGGTAACGCCAGCGGAATTGCTATTGGTTTGCACTAGCGAAAGAGAGAATGCAGTTCAACCCACTGGGTCCAGTCCTCAAACTCAGGCTGCAGAGTAAGGTGCCTAAATTCTGCATTTACTGTCTCAAATCTGGCTTCAAAAGCCCAGTCCAAATCCACATTTTGGGAGGGGCTAATTCTAGGTTCCCAAAGACCAAAGCTTAACATGGGACTTTCTGTCTGATTCAGAAATCAGGGGCTAAATTCACTGGAAGTCTTACACCTAGTGCCAGAGCCTCATCTGAGGTTGCATCTCCTTGGTAAAGCTCCATATAGGCTGCTTCCTCCAACCCGTCCACATAGGGGGCAAATTAGAGAAGGGAATGAGCATCATAGGAATGCAAGCAGCTGGATTGTGGCAATACTGTGCTGTTGGAACGGTCTCTTCCAGCTGGCAGAATTTAATATAGCCCTGAGGTTACCCTAATGTATGTTAGAGGCTGGTCTGGTCTCTGCTCAGCCCCAGAATCTCGGGAGTCCAAAAGCTGGTGCAGCTGAGGATGACGTCCCTAATGTATAATTTACATTGTGTAAGTGATACATTTATGTTGCTTGTACCCATCTGGCAGGAAGCAGGCATGCAAAACGAGAGCACAACAGATGCCCAGAGGGCCTAAAGCTAACGGAAAGAACTTCTAAAATCTAATCTACTCCTCACCATCCTTGCTGTTGCTTCACTCAGCCCTGACCCCAGCCTAGTCAGTTTTACGTTCTTGTTTCTAGTCTGTTTCATATGTTCTGTGTGTGACCTCATTAGAAATGGCCTGGAATGTAAATAGGTGGCAACCCAAGAGCAGGAGAGCCAGGTTTCTGGAATGCTCCTGGGTCACTATTTCCTAATTGCAGAATAGCTGATTTCAAAACAGGGCCCACTCCCAGGACAAGGGAAGGAGCAAATTCCTGCTCTCCAAAAAGAGGGTTTTGGATGCCACCTGTGCAGTACTATGGACCAAATTCTGGACCTATGCAAAATGGCTCCATAAAAAGTACGTATGTCTGCTTCAAGATCAGCATTTGAAACAGGTTCACGTATATCAGCCAGCAACAGCTCCTTCCCTCCCTTTCCCCCCTCCCCCCAAATAATCTGAGCAAGGGTTGTGTGTATAGGCTACTGATGGATCAGGGGTGTAGTCACATAACTATGCAAATCCTTCCCCTGGATCCCAAGGCCCTGCCCTTCCTGTCTTGTTACCATGGGTGTGTGCTGAGAGGTCTCTGCAGCAAAGCCAAAATAGGGGAAGTCCCGTCCTTTCGTGCTGAGGTTGGTGTGAGGTTTTCTAGCCAGTACCTTCCAGAATTGGACTCTAGGTAACATTTGACAGGCTACATGTGTGATTTACGTTACATAATACCGTTCTTACCACACACTGTATAGTACACACATTGTCCACGTTCCATATTACACACTAAACATGCCACTATTCCTTCTATGATCTTTATAGGCCTGCTGCTCCCAGGTGCTGAGTGCACACAGCTCCTTCTGAGGTCCTGTATCTTACAGATGTCGCCCCTATGACAACACATCCAGCGCTGTCATTCTCTATCTGTGACCCCTTTAGGAAACGGTTGCAGTGATCCACCTATACGTGAGGCTTGGAGCCTTAGATTAGTTTCAAGCCAGTGAAGACTGAGAGGCCACCAAGGGGTAAGGTAAGTGGCATCCGAATGGGCAGCCCCAAGCAATTTGAGCTGGAAATCCCCTGAAGCACAGGTGTGTGTAGTGGAAACAACTGGTACTGCCCCCCCATGTCACAGAGACACCTGTGCCTCACTCCTGCACTCACCTGTGGGGACAGGAATGAAACGCGCACTGTCCCATGATTAGAAGTAGGATCTGAGCCTGTCTCGTGGCTCGACGCAGCCACCTGACACCCGCCCATCCCACTGGAAAGTTACAGGCCTCCCTTTGCCCCCCCGCCCTTCCCACGCATTCTCAGGCGAGCCGCACAGCAGGTTGACGGGAGGCGGGTGCGAGAGCTACGCACCGCTCCCTGACTTCATCCCAGCCACATTAGGGGGGCACGGCAGTGTACTCACTGGGTTAAAAAGCCTGCCAGCCCAGCCCACAACCATGGTCCCACAAAAGGCATCAGAACACCGCCCGTGACCTACCTTGGTGGAGGGACAGCGGAGACCATGGGAGGCTGATGGAAAGACGAGGTTGCAGCACCTGTCAGGCAGAAGGCCCTGCAGGCTGGCTGCCTCCCCTGCTGTAAAGGATCCAGCTGCCAGGGACGCCTACTGGGTTCTTCTCTTGCTCTGCACGTTGGCAGGAAGGTCACAGCAGATGGGGAGGAGGGGGGTAAAGATCAGCGAGGAATTAGAGAGGCATTTTTAGCCAGCCAATCGCTGGGCTGGGCCCTGCATGATGACTCGCCCCACAGCACAGGGTGAAAACATGACTGCAGAAAAAGCAGTAAAGGAGCTTAGAGCTGTGCTCTGCCTTTCCTGGTTGGGATCGTTCCTCCCCACCCCATGCTCGCTCTCTTTTCCCTTGCTATCGCTCTCCCTCACTTTCTCTCTCTCCTTCCTGCTGCTTCCTCTTTCTTTGCCCCCCCCCTTTGTCCTCACATACTTTTACTTGCCTTCTTTTCCCCGCCATCCAACTGCTCCCTTTTCCCCTTCATTCCTCATCACAGCCTCTTCTTTCCTCCACATTCCCCTAAACCCCATCACTCCCTTCCCTGCAAGGTCAGAATCCCAGATCCCAGACCAGATTTCACTTGCACCTGCTGGCCCCAAGATGCTGAGTTTGGGGGATATTGCATCATGAGTCTCCATCCATGCAGGCAGAGGGACACTGGGTGGGATGTGACTTCCCCTGCAGGTTCTTCTCATTCTACTTGGGGGGGAGGGGGGAGGAGCCTGTGGCTGCATTGGTCTAAAACTTGGGGCACCAAACATCCTTAAGGCTGTTGCTCTTATCCCCACTTCCTTGTTTTCTAAGCCATGCACGGTTCTCTCCCTTGCTTAGAGAGACTTCTCTCTGAAGCTGCTGTAATATAGACAGAGTAAATTGACCTTGCTCCCAGGGCTGCTCTGCCTGGTAGGGATGGTGGATACAGAGCTGGAAAGCAGCTGAGCCCATGTTCCACCTCTCCTCTCTCCTTCATCCTCTGGGGTGAGACTTACCCCTGTCTCATCGAGACCTGCCATTATCTCCCTTGCAGAATTGTCAGTTGTTCAGGTCAGGAATTCTCATGAATCAAGTGTGATAGACAATAAGCAGGGGCTAGGCCAAATTCTGCTCTAACTGACTCTGATGCATTGCATGGAAATCAATGGGGTTGTGGTAGCTGAGCGCAAAATGTGTTCTGTTGTCTTCTGTTGAGGGGGCACTGCAAGATGTATTGGCCCACCCAGTAAATAATGACTGAGGTGAGTTCATTATTGACCAGGAAGGAAACTAACTCTTGATGTTCACCCTGTGAAATCAACTACTCTGCAAATATGTGCTGTCTTCCATTCTGGGGAGCCGTGTATTGAAGATGTGTTATTGAAATGTATAGCTCAAAAGCAACATGCAAAAATGCACACACGCCTACACCTGGATGTGCAGGGTCTGGCTCTGGTGCCTTATTCTTGTGGGGGCCCTCCCACACCAGTGCAAAGAGGATGTGAAAGGCTACCAAAATATCATAGTTGTGTTTACGCTCATTTTGTATATGTATAAATAACTGCCCTTGGAGCCGGACAGTGAAAAGCCAGGCTCTCGGCCATCCATGATGTGTGCACAAACTGGATAATTGCATATGCAAATGGACATTTCCTGCAGATGACTAAATACTGGGAAAGAAAGATATGTGAGATAATATCTTTTATTAGACCAGCTTCTTCACGCTCTGTCTGGCTCAAATGCTTGTTTCTCTCACCAGCAGAAGCTGATCCAATAAAACATATTATCTCACCCACCTTGTCTCTTTAATATTCTGTGAGAGAAATATAGACAATACAGAGGCGTAGTCAGAACTGATTTTTTGGCAGGGCCTTCGCGGATGGGCACAAGCGAAACAGAGGCTGATAAAAACACCGGATGAATTGTTTAAAATCTGATTGGGTGGGCCTGCTTTCCAAGGGCCAGGCCAAAGCTATGCCACAGAGACAATAATATTTTTAATGCCCTCTAGTGGTAGTTTTTATTACAGTTCGTCAGAGTATAGGGACTGGGTGGCTTGAAATGTTCTGAGTAATTAAAAGGAAGATGGGTGTGTCCATGTTTAATAAAAACCTAGTATAAAATGGCTAGCAGCATTTCTTAAACGCTCTGGCACAAAATCTGTTCTCTCCCGGATGTTAATACAGTGAATAAAGTGGGAATGCTGTAGTTTTACACCAGAGTAACTGTTACGGTCACATTGTACAAATTGATAGGTTGGAGAAAAACATAAAATACTCTTGTGGGAAGTTTGCAACTAATGCAATTTTATTCCTTGCAATTCGGAAGGATAAAGCAGAGAAAGAAACCCGGATGGTCCCTAAGACAGAGAGCCACACATCATCCCACCTTTCCCAAGGCTGGCTGGCTGCAAACGGACTGCTGCTAAGCCCAGATTGCACAGTTCTCTACAGAGCCCCCAGCCGGCAAGCAGGGGCAGAAAAACCCTTGAAATGTAAAGTGACAGCTTGTAACTTGTACATAGTTTTCTATAGGCTGCAGTACGCAAGAGCAGAATCCCCCAAAATGCATGTGTGTCCAGTTATTATAAAGCAGTCTCCAGGCAATTCAGCAGTGTAACCCAGAGACCAGGAGGCGATGAAGGCAGATGCCTGAAAAGAACTATTATGGCTCTGTGAAGACCTAGCATTGCTAATAGTCCCTTGATGTCCCGTGTTTTTTCATTTCCGTACAACAAGATTGGGAGGTGCTGAGTGCCGCAAAAAGCAGCAAGAAATACCCCTGGCAAATATAGGTGAGTACTGCTTATTAATTACTCTTAATTAATTAATATCAGGAGGATGGTGGGGGTGGGATTGTTATGAAAACAGACCCTTGTTTTTGAAATACAGTGTTGGCAAGTGTATGGAGTCCTACCACTCCTGGGTTTCACAGACCTGTTCTACTTCCCCCCACGGCCAATGCTACACTGGGCAGTGGCAGATTCTGAGTTGAATGGAAGAACTAAATTGGCAGTGCAGCTCCTGTAGCTCCCGTCTTCTCCTTCCAGGTCTCCCCTCTGAGCACCGAGCCAACCCAACCCTGCTTAGGGCATGAAAAATGCCCCAAATTGGTGACAGGAGATACCTGGCTCTGCTGTAGGGGAAGGCCATCCCATTGCATGTATGCCTGGCAGCTGACGCCCGTCTTCCTGCATTCGTCGTCAGTAATGCATGCTTGTTGTTTTTCCTCACCCACCTCGTGGTGATGCTGGGAGTTTGATCGATACCTGTCCACGTGGAAATCAATAGGGGTCTGTCCCTAACGTGTAAAAGCATGAGCCAGAACGAGCAATCCCCAGCAGCAGTAACTCTGAGCACCGTAGCCAGTGAATGCTACCTCACGACCTCGCTGTAAGTCACTCCCAGCTCCTCCACTCATTTGCTCCCCCTCAGCCTTGTTTCCCCAGGAGTCTGGGAGGAGGAGCTGCAGCACCTGTGAACAGCAGAGGGAAGTCCCTGGGATGCAGTGGGACTGCAGTGTAGATACAACCTGAGAATTCACATCAGTATTCTCTACCCGTCAGCACAGCTCTCCCTACTGGAGTGGCTTGCAGGCCTTTCCCTGATGGCAGAATAGGAAGGAGAAAGGGAAGGATAGTGAGAGTCTGCTGAGGACAGAGTCTTGGAGTAAATGATGTTTCAATCCTGGAGTGAATGGTGTTTCCAGCAGCCAGCCCAAAGCACTCTCCCTTTGCCTGGCAGAATTGGGAGCGGGTGGGGAAGTGCAGCAGAACAAGAGGAGGATTCATAGAGTTTAAAGCCAGAAGGGATTGTTAGATCATCTTCTGCCCTCCTGTAGAGCACAGATTTCACCCATTCACCCCTATATCCAGACCAGTCCATTTGTGTTTGGCTACTGCATCTCTTCCAGAAAGGCTATTAGTCTCCACGTGAAGGCATCAAGAGATGGGGGGCATGCATCCCTTCCCTTGGTAGTTTGCTCCAGTGGTTTGTCACCCTCACTGTTAAAAATGTATGCCTTATTTCCAGTTTGAATGTGTCTGGCTTCAGCTTCCAGTGATCAGTTTTTGTTCTGCCTTCCTCTGCTCGATTACAGTGCCCTTTCATGCCTGCTCTTCTCTCCCCAGGAAGGTCCTTAAACACTGTAATCAAGTCACCACTCAATCTTCTTTGTGACAAGCTCAGCAGACTTGAGCTGTTGAAATCGCTCGCTGTCAGGCATTTTCTGCAGCCTTCACATCAGTTTTGTGGCTTTTGTTCTGCGCCTTCTCCAACAGGCCAACATCCTTAAAGAAATAAGGGCACCAGGACTGGATGCAGAGTCCGATATCTGTCTCACCAATGCTACAGACAGAGGTAAAGTCATCACCCTTCTAATTACCACTTGCCTGTTTATACACTCAAAGGTCATATTAGCCCGTTCTGCTCCTGCATCGCAATGGGGGTGCATATGGAGTTGCTTGGTCTCTATGACCCCTAGATCCTTTTCCAGGTTCCTGTTGTCCCCGTTCTGTCCCTGTGATCTGCATTCCATGTTCCCTGACATCTAGTTTTGCATTTAGCGCCATTAAAATGCAGGAGGAAACAGAAGATTCATGTTCAGGAAAAGAACCTGAGCACCTGTTCCACGTAGACCTTGATTATGTTTCACTGAAGATGCAAATACAGGGAAAGTGCAGGAGGGAGAGGAGATAAATAAAGAGGCAGAGCAGAGTTAGGTCTGTCAATGGGGACTGCAGTGCAGTCTATGCTGTATTGTACCCTCCCTTTGGCACTGAGCTGTGTTTTTCAGTGTGGACTGCAGGGCTCTCCCTGAGATGAAACATTGTGCCGCCCCCAGATCTAGCATCTGGCAAGTTTCTCAGTGCACCTGCCCCAGAAGCCGTGCCAGTCACCTTGCAAGGTCATCTGAGCTGGGATGGAGAGAGCAGCTCTGGAAGGTCTGTCTGCTGGCTCAGGTGAGTCAAACAGCTTTCCTCCTCCTGTATTATTCATCCTTCCTCGCACAGATCCAGGCCAAGGCTTTTCAGCCAGCCTCCAGGGTGCAATGCAAGTTGTTTTCCTTTTTCATGATCTTCTGCCACCAGCTCCAGGTCCTGGGATGGCTGGCGGCTCCTTCCCCTGGTGATTCCCTGATGCTCAGGGATGTGGCCACACATTAGATTGGGCAATATGCCCTCCAGGGTTTTGCATTGATCACAAGGAGCTTTGCCAACACAGAGGAACTGAGCCTCCCATCACCCCTCTATGGCTGGTAAATATTGTCCTCATTTCACAGGCCAGAAATCCGGTCACTGCAGGTACGGGACATGCCGACAGTCATGCAGCAAGTCACTGGGAGAGCCAGGCCTGAGTTCCAGGCACTGAGTCCCCTGCTCTGACTGCTGGATTGTGTTCCCTCCAAGCGCACATGAGTGCCAGCTCCCCTGTCCTGCTCTATGCACGGGGTTTCAGTCACTTGTCGTGTGTGGTTCTTGGCATCTACATTTGCCTGCATTTATTAGGAGATGTGGGTCGTAAGTCGCAGAAATTGAAGATGGAAAACGTCTAGGTGATCAGGTCCGGATAGAGGCTCCAGCAGAAGTGGTATCGTGTATTAAACTGATCATATACATGATGTGAGCCCAGGTCTGTGACCATGTGAGTGTTTATGCATAACATGCTCCTGTATAGGTGCTGCTTGTGTGTGGGGAGCGGGAGGAAATGTGAGGTGTTGTGTCAGTGAGGATGAGTGCGTATGCATGTGTGTATGCGTAGGTGTGTGATGTATTGTGCACGCTGTGCTTGTCACAGTGAGAAGATATAAAGTCCTGTGCGATTGGAGGAGGAAGACTGGTCTTGTGGTTGAAGCTATGAATCGGAAGGGCTATGCCCAGCTCTGCTGCAGCTTTCCTGCATGACACCATGTGACGTCACTTCCCCTCTCTCTACCTCAGTTTCTCCTATCTGTGAAACAGAGACAATACTTTCCCACAGGGCCGGCCCAACAATATAGGTGAACTAGGCAGTCATCTAGGGTGCCAGGCTTTAAGGGGCACTGGATTAGATGGAAGAGAATTTTTTTACATATGTTATCTCTTATAACATGTGGGGGAATGAGACGGCACGATCATAGTTCACCTAGGCAGCCAAAAACCCTTCGGCTGGCCCTGCTTCTCCATCTCCATGGAGAATGCACTCATTAACACTGGTAAAGTGCATGGATACCTGCACATGGAGAGTGCGAAAGTAGTCTAAATCACTGATAATATGGGGCTCTTATTCTCCTGTGTGCTGATATGCATCCCCTTGGGATTGTCAGGGTCAGGTGTGGGGGGGAGGCAGCCTAACTCTGCTCCCACTGACATCAGTTGGAGAGTTCATCATTGATATTGACCGCAAGAGGAGTGGAGTTGGCCAACCCTGAGAGCTTTGGAAAATCCCACCCCGTGTTGCTTGGTTTTGTAAGTCCGGCTGGCTTTTAAAGGGTTTTGTGGGCAGCAGCTTCCATGACTGCATCAGTATTAAAGGGGCTTTAGAATCTGATCCTTATTTCCCATAGTGCATGACCCCTACATCTGGCTGCAGGGAGACTGGGCAGTGGGTGGAAAGGTAAGTGAGCCCTAGCTCACAATGCTTGTCTCACCACATCCCAAACAGACTGTGATCCCCCTGAGGGTGCCAAGAAAAACTGCCCCCACAGTGAGAGAGGAGTTGGGATTGTAAATACCTGGAGATAGAGTAGGTGAAATTCAGGGGGTCCTGCCTAAACAACACAAGGAGCTCTGGCCACAGGAAGGTTTGTGTGAATGCATCCTACTCTGGCCAAGGCAGGCAGGACTGCAGGCATAAACAAGGATGTGGCCTGCACAGCTGCAGTCCCTGTTGTCCCATCTGCAGCCATTTTAAGGGCTAGCTAAGGGGAGTGATGGAGACTCTGAGCTGACAGAAGGGGTCCAGGGAGATCTCCTGTACAGAAAGCATCATAAAAATGCAGCCCCAAACAATAAATCGTTCAAGGCACATCATTTTGCACTGACCTGATTAAGAATCTATTTGAGAGTTTTTATAAACCACTTTAATCTAAAAATCCCTGCAGAGTCTACACTAGATTCTGTTTTCTTCATACCACCAAAATCTGTCTTCTCTTTACTGATTCTGTTAAGATTGGGGGCATGACACAGCTGTACTCTTTTCTTACTTCCTGGGTTTAGATTGGTACTGTAATGGGCAAGCCAGCCCCTCCCCGGAATGGGTTCAAGTCCCTGGTGTGTCAATGCAGCTATTAATTTTTATAATATTTAATATATGGTTTATTAATGGTGGCAGCTCATGACCATAATGCCGTAGCTATGCGTGGCGGTCTATAGAGATTAAAATAAACCCAGTGCTTGCTCAGAAGCATTTACAATTTAAGCTCTCCAATCCTGTAACGTTATCCAAGTGAATAGACGCCCTTTGCCCATGTGGAGTTCTCTGACATGAGCAGGATTCTGTGTTAACCTAGGCGCCTACCCATATGAAATGAAAGGGGTGCCATGTAGGCCCAAAGAACCATATGATTGCGGGATCCTGGCCCAAATTAGGCAAACATAGCACATGACGGTATCAGTCAGAGGTAAGGGAGAGAGGTCTAGTTCTGTGAGAGATTTAGGTTTCAGTCCTGCAAAGACCTTGATCCAGCGCGAACCACACAGGCATGTGAGTGGAGCTATTTGCCTGCTGAAAGTTAAACAAGCTGCTGAACTGGTACCAGCACGCTCACCCTTTGGCAGGCTGCAGTCCTGTGCCATGGCACTGTCTGCTGTTGTAGGGAGACTACCCACAGGAGGAGAACAAGCAGGGTTTGGCCCATAATTTATCAAGCCCTTCAATCTCTCTCGATTGAATATTAGGGGGCTGCAGGGGGCTGGGGTGCTGGGGCCATGCGGAGGGGACTCAGAGAGAGCCACTGAGGGTGAGAGGCCAGTGCCATGATATGCTGGGGCGGGAAGGGGAGGTGCCAGGAACTGGGAGGTGCTGGGGATGACTGGATCCCTCCCCCACACCTATCCCATTTTTTCCTACTTGCTGTCTGGTCACCCTGTTGAAAATGCTATCTATGCATGTCAGTCAGTTAGTCACAATCCCATTAACTAGCCGGTTAAATAGACAGCTGGCTGATACTAGGACCTTGAAGAAGCCCCAGTCGACTGTCTGTATTTCCTTACTCTCTTCATAAAATATTGAAAAGTCCATCAGACGAAGTCCTGTGTCATTGGGCTGCGGGGAGGACAAGCAGGGGGCTGTCTGTTCACGCTACTCCCATCGCTAGCCCTGTGATATCAAGTGCAGAGGGACCTTGTTATCTTTTCATGTTTTCTGCACCAGGCACCGCTTTTGTCCCTGATTAATCTGTTTCAGAATCCTGCTTCATTTTGGGCATCCCACAGGGCTGTGAGGAATAATGTGGGCTAAATCCCTGCTCTTCTTTCACTTGCCTGCATGGCCTGGCGTGGTAATACTACTAAAACCTATTGAAAAAGAGAGAGAATTTTCAAATAATTTGCTCAGAAGAGCCAGGACTGTAGCCTGAACAACCAAGATGGCCTTCTAAAAAATAAGATTGAGTAAGGGCTTTTCAAAGGGGCTCAGCCCTGGCCCAAGTGTGCAGAGTTAGATCTATGTTATATGCTTTTGAAAACCCCTTCTGGTTGCTAACCAGGGTAGAGGAAGGACAGGGAATGGGCAGACCAGCAAGTAGAATGCAGACAGCTGAACAAAGGCAACAGATCCAGCAACAATTGTTTCCTTTATTTGGAATATTTTGTTTTGACAAATTCATACAGAAATGTACAATAATAGTCCCAATCATTATAATGGTGATAGGCTCATACCAAAATTCTGGGGCAGGACACCTCCCCATTTTGAGGAAATTTGGCTTTGTGTGCCTTGCACACACTGGGGAAGCAGACCCCTTGTGAAGCTGCTTGGTTTATTAGCCCCAGTTTGTAGGTGCGGGGAAACTGAAGTACAGAGGTAAAGTGGCTTTTTGAGGCAGCACAGGAATCCCATTGCAGAGGGGGGAACGGAACCCAGCTCTTCTATACGGAGCCAGCATGACTACATGATGCCCTTCTTCCCAGAATTAGCACATTTAATCTGTTAGAAGTATGGTCCCCTCATTCCTTGAAAACTGGGCCCATGAGCTACATGTAATTTATAGAACTATCCTGTCTGCATTTGTATCAGTGCACAGGATGGAATCAAACACACTGGGAAAGCAATATGAGGGATAAAATATACATGGTCAACTCTATTCTTTGTTACAAAAAATCCATAGCTATCTACAGTGGGAACACCGCTCATCAAGTGGCCATGCAATATGGCCTCTCAGAACTTCGCAGAGAAACAAATCTGATTCTCCTGCTCAAAAAACAGAGCACAGGCAAAGCCACTTTTGCTAAAGGAGACTCTCCATTAGCAAACAAGGAGTCGTGGCACTTTGAAAGACTAACAAATTTATTTATCGCATGAGCTTTCGTGGGAGAAAATCCCAAAATAAATTTGTTAGTCTTTAAAAGTGCCACGGGACTCCTCGTTTGTTTGGCGGACTTAGACTAACACGGCTCCCCCTTTGGAACTTGTCTAGCAGTTTACAGTATTGGTCATATGACACACAGTTGAGCAGTTCTGATTTCAACCTAGAGGGTTGTAGAGGGCAGTCATGGTTCATGACACAGTTAATTGACTTACTGAATCACAATTCTCCCAAACATCAGTGTCTGGAATAGCTGCCTTCTGCGTACACCATTTTTTGGGTACAGCATTATCTTGCCTCATTCAAGTCCAGCTGGTAGGTAGCTAGCACCACTCTCACAGCTGCAACAGAAGGGGCACACAGCATTGTCTTTTGCTGCAGGATGCAAAAATGTAAGTCGTTAAAAAAAGCCACCATTGACTATGCTTGTTGATTTCAGGCCTGACGCATAGACACAATCCTTCCAACCAAGAACAAATTAAAAGCCCATGTACGGCTGATTCTAATCCTTGACGTCAAAATTCCCACTGACTTGTGTGTTTTAGATCCAGCCCCAGTATCTCTGCTTTTCTGAGGATGTTGTTGAGCCAAGCCTGCGACAGGCTAGAATAGGCCCTGCTGTCATCCTGCTGAGCAGGTTCACTAGGATGTGGAACTGAGCCCAGCTGCTGTCCCGTGTGGACACACGGTAAATGAATAGACACATCAGAGCTGGATGACAGTCCATAACAGATGATGATGATGATAATAGCAATTAATGATTGATAAATGCTACGGTTGAGCCAAGTGGGCTGTAACTTAGTTAAGCAGAGCCTAAATGTGTGTATCAGTGAATGCTGAAAATGGAATCTGAAGTTCTGGTTCCCAGGGAAGCAAAAGAGCAATCTCTCTCTGGAGCATCCCGAGCCACTCAATGGCTATGTCTACACTTGTTAATTTAAGTCAACTTAGCATGTCTACACTTAAATTTTAAGTCAACTTAGGGGGGACCCTACAAAGTTGACCTAGAGCGTCCACACTGGATGCCTAGGTTGACTTGTAGGGGCTAGGTGGACCTGGGACTGGTCCATGGTGTTGGTGGGGGCACCCCTTGCCAAGTGCCAGGGGGCTCAGCCTTTGCCCCATTGTACCTGGGTACAATGGGGCAAAGGGGGACAGGGACACAGGCAGGGGATAGGGGCAGGGTGGGCAGGGCTCTACCCTGCCCTGTGGGGGGGCATGCCAGGCTCTCCCGGTGCCACCTCCCCTGGCTGGGAGGGCAGTGGGGGAGTCCTGGAGAGCCCTAAGTCGACTTAGAGTCGACTTAGGGCTACTCCAGGTCGACAGTGGCTTAAGTCGACTTTAGAAAGTCGACTTAAGCCAAAAGTTGACTTAAAAGGAGGTTTAGTAAAGTCGACTTAATTTTCCTTAAGTCGACTGAAGCAGCTTGCTTAAGTCGACTTAAGGAAAGTGTAGTGTAGACGCAGAGTAAATTCAGTCGACTTAAGCAAGCTTAAGTCGACTTAATTTACAAGTGTAGATGCACTCAATGGGAGCTAGACCTTTGGCCACTCTGCCTGGGTCTCAGCCCTCATGAAATGCGCTGACATGGTAGAGAGGCAGGAAGGGGTTCAGCACCTAAGGATGGTTTTGAGATCTGGAGGGATCCACGAAAGGGAATTACAGCAGCTGGCGTGCAGGTGGTTTCACAAATATGCAAGCTTTCATTTGTCGTTCTTGTGTTTACAGGGGGACGTGTGCCTAAAGGGACAGGCTGATCTAGGAATGGTTTGATAATACTTAGTCCTGCCTTGAGTGCAGATGACTGAATTAGGTGACCTCTCGAGGTCCCTTCCATGAGCCTACTGAAAGTGACTGGATGAAACAAGAGCAGGATACATTGTGGGGAGTGGAATGGACACTTCTGTGCTTGAGAAAAATCATCCCTATGCTGCAGTAAGCGGGGAATGCAGCCCTTCATTCTGCTAGCTACAGTGCCCTCTAGTGCTATTGCCTGGACAGAGCCATTGCGCATGAAAGCTTTCAGAAGGGGAACGCTGTCACGCTGACAGCTCTTCGGCAGATTGTTAGCCACTAGCATCTTACAGGCGTGCAGAAGGAAGGGAGCTGAGGAGAGGATGGTTCCAAATAGAGGTAGTAAGGGGAGATTTGACTGCAACGAATCCAGAGAAGTATAGTGGGTTTATAGCTGTACTGTGCAAATGGTGTCTGTGTGTGTTAGCTCTGATCCTAGAAGCTGTTCCACGTGTGCATGTGCAGACCCCTGCATCTCTCTGAAGCCCCATTGATTTGAGGAGGGAGTTCCCACTGGGCTGAGAGTCTGCTCATGCGGAGACAGCACTGAAGTCTGATGCCTTGGATGGCAAGCTCTTCAGGGCAGGGGCCATGTTCATCTGTCTGGGAAGCATGTAGCACACTTTGGGCATGGAATAATTATGTGTAACTGCAAAAGTGGTATTGTGTAAAATCCTGAATGTTCTGGAGCAGTAGATGGTATATAAACAAAAATATTATTGTTTTATTACTGCAAAGGTTGATTATTTAAATAGGAATGACAGGCCAAGCCAACTCTTGCTATTCTGCAGGGAAGATCTATAGCTGTGGAATGGGAAATTTGGCTCAGTATTAACAGTTAAATAAATACCTGACCCACATGTTAGGGAAGGATATTAGGCAGAAGATGGTTCTGGTATAATACATAGTCATTTTGGGATTGCTGATGGAATCAATCGATCCATATCATGCTTGGAACTGGCTCTTTCATGCGCCTATCTGACTAAAGATCTGATTCTCGCTTGGGTGTGTCCAGAATTATTTTGAGCCTCTATGGAGGAGGAGGAGTTCCTGGGGGCTGCATGTCCCCCGTAATGGACTGTATTCTATTCCACATGGGAGCATGAGCTCCAGTCACCCCAGCCTGACTGTATTAAAGACTACTTGACCTTTATTGTGTTGCAGTCTCTCTCTCAACATGTTCAGCCAGCTGAAAAGGGCAGCTTCTTTGAGAGACAGCAGCTGCTTTGATGTGCTGAGGAATTGCAGAGTCAGCTTGTTGGCTATCCATTTATTTTTCCTGTTTATCTTTTGTTTTCTCATGATCTTATTTCGGCAGTGACCCCCATTTTTTCCCAAGTGAGGGACTGCGGCAGCAATTGGCCAGGAGCACAGGAGAGAGAGTCTGATGGACATAAATCTCCAAAGAAGAATCTGATTTCATCTTTCATGCAATGACAGCCTATGCAGACTTCAAGACGCACTGTGGAAAGCTTCATCTTGAAACCAGTTGATCTGGGAAACCTTTAAATTAATGGAATAGTTGTGGGCTGTGTGTATTTATTTTCACGACAAATTATTGGCGTAGAGTTTGGCACGCAGGCCTGATCTTGCCAGGTGCTCTATGCAGGCAGTTTGGAAAGAGCTCACTGCTGGATCAAGGCCATAGGCTGTACTCTGTGAACAGACTTCCATGAGTGACAATAATGCATAGGAATAACTCTCTGTAAATGGGAGGGAATGGCATATTGGATTAATCCTCAGGTTTTGACTCTACGGTACAGATTCATTCACCACAGATGACCAAAGTGTTTGTATGTGGTTTTTATACTGTTTGTTACCATAATAAAAGCCAAAATCCCCTTCGTGCAGACCTGTGAGTAGTTAAATAAATATGTTCTTTGATGCCAGCTTTGTTAAGATGTCCCTGTGATAATGCAAACTGGGTTGAGGAACCTTCTGCCCTCTATTGGGAGCAAAATAATTTATTTGTATTTAGCTGTGTTTTTAAATAACAATGCAAAAAAGACTATAATAAAAAAGACTTCCTGCCTTTACATGTTCCATAGATATATCATTTTTCCTGCTTTCTCAGTGGTGGATCCCTGACATTTCTCATATAGAAATGTGTACAAACTGCGATATTGTACAACAAAGGTCCAAAGGCTTCAGTGAATAATAGTGAATAGGTTTACATGAATTATTCCAGTAGCAGTGTTGTTTAGGGCACTTACTATGGATTGCTTCAGTATTTTTTTTTGTACTTTGGTTAGAATTCACTTCCCTTAGCGGCTCATAAGATCCAGAATCCAGTTGAGGCCATCATGTAAACCCCATATATTTTGATTTAATGTTTTCCTGTCTGTTGATTTGTCTTAGATTTTTGCAAATGCCCCCTCTAATTTGAATTTAAATTAGGGCATTCCTCTATGTTTCAGGGAAGAAAAGGACATTTGTATGAAGAGTACAGGACAGCACTTGTTTTTAGGGTCTGTGCCTCCGTTGTTACATTCATTTGTGCACAGGATACAATGCTTCAGTAAAATACAAGGCAAAGTACATTAGCAGATATAGGATGTTTTGGCTGCCAAAAGCCAGATCTGCTGAGGTTCTGATTGTCACCTGCTCAATACCTCTGAGGAGGCATTCAACACTTCTGTGCTAATGGGTCATCTTTAAAATATGGCACGTGACCCATCCTTTTAATCTGTGTAATTGCAAAATTCTTCTTTTTATGAACATTTATGGGGCACCAATCATAAGTGGATCTGGGCTTCTTTACAACGTTTATACTGGGAAACTATTTATCTTAATTTCACTGGTTATGTAGCCCTTGGACAGTGACAAACCCTTGATGATGAGTTGGAGAATTCTTAAAGCCAGATTTAGGACTAGAAAACCAGGGAGGGCACCACATCAGAGGTGATGGCTGGCAAGTGACCAGGATTCAGTGAATTCATTGATTTGGCCTGCTAAGTTGGAACCTTAGCTTCCCAAGGGTTAGCCACTAGCCAGATACTAACGAGCCATGCGATATGAAAGCTGATCCAATGTTCCCCAATTATCTTAATGACATAGCAGTCTGAGGCTAGGCAGGTATGCTGGCTTGAAATTCAGGCCTGGTCTGTACTTAAAAATTAGATCAATCTAGCTATGTTTGAATCATGAATCTTTAAAAGTGCAACAGGACTCCTTGTTTGTTTTGTTGAATTGGACTATCACGGTTAACCCTTTGGAACCTGAACTCTGTAGTTAGGTTGAACTAATCCCCAGTGCAGATGTATTTAGCCCCATGGAAGAACTCTGCCGCCAATCTAGCTACCATCACTTGGAGAGGTGGAAAATCCCCTTTCATCAATGTAGGAAGCACCTGCATTATGGAGTGGTGTAACTGCAGCATGGTAGCTGTAGTGGATTTACCTTCCACTGGGATTTCTCAGGGCCTCAGACTTGCCTTCTGCGGCCTGGTGTACATATATAACATAGCTCAGTCAAGCCACACTCCTGCCAACCTAACCCCTTGTGTAGAACCAGCAAGTCTGACAGAAGAGTGTTTTCACTGTTCTAGCTACTGCAGCTTGGGGAGGTGGTGGCATTTCTACATTGATAGAAAAACCCTTTCTTTTGGCGTAGGCTGTGTCTACACTGTGGGATTATGCTAGCATAGCTACAGCAACATAGCTCTTCTGCTACAGTCCCCATAATATCCTACCTTAAATCTCAGGACTTTCTATTGTCTAGACCAGAGGAACCGAGAACAGAGGTCTTATTTAGGCCAATTACAAAGAAGTCAGCTCGCATCAGTGTCTATGAATGGGACCTGAGAGGAGCAGGGGTGTCATTTTGGGGGGGAACCACTGTTATTAATTCAATAAGGCCTCAATGGGACCGTGGATTTGGGTGGCACACATTTGGTTAAACTGCCAGAGGAGCTGAATTATTGAATTCAATAGAGCAGCAACTCTGGAAATCAGGATATTGTTCTCTTCAAGTAGGCACATTCCAAAAAAATAATATGGAAGTACCCAACATCAGAAGCCACTTAAACCTCCTTTCCAGCAAAAAACTAAATTTAATGACATTTCCAGTCAGGCGCTTGCACAGACACCCATGCCTCCTGCACAGGGAGAGGGGCCCTAGCGTCGTTTCCCTCCGGCACTCGACTAGTCGCTTGCCGCGCTTTGGGTCCTTCTTCGCACAGGAAGAGGTCGCAGTGCGCATGCTCCTTCCTTTCCAGGTTCGGGGCTCGCTGTTGCAGTCACGGTAAGTCTGGGCTCCTGCCGCTGCATCCGTTCGCATCGCCGCCCTGCTGCGGCCGGGGTCCCCGGCTCGGCTCTCGGAGGAGATCGGCCATCCACCGCCGCATCCTCCCGGGGGTATTTCCCGGGAGGGCCGCCGGGCGGGGAGGGAGCGAGGCCGTACGTTGGGGGTGGGGAGCTTGCGGCCTAGGGTGGCCCTTGGGTCTCTGAAGGGGGCGGGAAGTGAGTGGGGCCTGCAAGGCTGAGTGCGTGTGTAGGGGAGGCTGGGCTGCTGGTGGGAGACGCTTGTCGGGGGGGCGAGTGGGGGAGGGGTTAGCAAGGGCTGACCTGGAAACATCCAGTTTCTGCTTCCCGCCGCTTTCTTTGTAAACTGAGGCAGGGGGGCGTCTATGATCCTGTTGGCATGGAGGGGTCCTGCTTTCTGGGCAATGCAGAGGTGAGGTGCACAGGTCTGCTGTGACTTAGGAGACTGGGTAGCGAGGTTGAGCATGAGGTCTTTCTGCTCTGCACCGAGGTGCTATTTTGTTTCTGCTTTGTGAAGGGTTTTTCGCAGCCTCTGGTACGTGGGACCTGTTCCCTCTTTATGTGGGTGGCCTGTGAAAGTATGGTGACTTTTTGCTGTTGGGTGATTTCCCTCCTAAAGGTGGTTAATACTTAGACTCCTTTGCTTTTAGAGCTGTGCAAACCTGAACCAGAAAGAAGTAACCCTATTACCTGTGCCTTTTTCTGTGTGTGTGCAGTGGTGGGCAGTTGCTGCTTTTTGCATCTCTTTAGCTGTAGAATTCTATAGGAAAATACTTTTTCAGATAGGTATTTAAGTACTTTTTATTTTCAACGGGCCTTTGGCACAGTATGTTGATGCTTTTTATTGTGCTATTTTAGTCTTGCACATTTAAAGCACTTAAGTTACAATACACTAAATATTAGATGCTATACAGAAAATACACCCTCTTTTCTGGATTTTCTTCCCCCATCCATCAGTTTGGAATTGAAGCATCAAGGTGTTCATATGTTAGTCTTTAAAAGTACCACAGGATTCCTTGTTTGCTGGCTAATCTTGGTTATTCCATCTAACTGGATAGTGTGGATTATAGATGTTGTGATTGGGTGTTCCGTTAGGTGTGGAGCATGTAGGATGCACATTGGTACAAAAATGGCTGCAGGTTATTCCACTGTATGCATGAACAAGAACTTCCACAATCAGTGTAGAAGGACATGCTGTTGCCTTCTGCATTAGTCAAGTGGGGCTCTAGAAGTTGTTTGCCTGCAGAGCACAATTTAAAATTGCTACTATTAAGAGTTAAAATGAAGACTGTTTCCTAGAATTATAGGAGATTAGGGTTGAAAGGGACCGCAGAAGGTCATCTGATGCAACCCTCTGCTCAAAGCAGGACCAACCCCAATTAAATCACCCCAGCCAGGGCTTTGTCAAGTCAGGCCTTAAAAATCTCGAAGGATGAAGATTCCACCGCCTCCTTACGTAAACCATTCCAGTGCTTCACCACCCTTCTAGTGAAACCATCTCTTTCATCAGTGAAGCAAAGGAGGGAAGGGAGGAACTGTCTGTTAATGCCAATAAATGTCTGCATTTATTGTTGGGCAAGTTGAATTAAAATGCAATAAAAGTAAAGTCTGCGGAGACAGCTGAATGTATGTTGTGGTTATACTGTTTTAGGATTCATCTGTACAGCAAAGAAAACTGTGTATCAAAAAGGTTTCTGTTGCTCTTCCTGGTGGATTATAACAAGAACTTCTGAACAGCTGTACTGTGTGATTGTGGCTTGTATCAAACTTGAATGTATCTTGCCAGTTAAATTTTCAACATGGTTAATGGTGGTGGCTCTTTATTCAGTGAGTTACTGCAGGTTTAGGGTGGGAATCAAGTGGCTTAAAATAACAGACCCAGGTATTAGATGTAGCAGTAGTACATTAGTGTGTTGCTAGTATACTAACTATTAATTTCTCTTTCCAGATGTTGATGCCCAAGAAGAACCGGATAGCCATCTATGAACTCCTTTTTAAGGAGGGTGTGATGGTGGCCAAGAAAGATGTTCACATGCCAAAACACCCGGAGCTGGCAGACAAAAATGTGCCCAACCTCCACGTTATGAAAGCCATGCAGGTGTGAAGACTATCTATCTATTTATTTATTTATGGGTCTGCCCTGGGTTGTAAACAGAGCTTGAATTTCTATTTTGGGCCCTCATGAAGCACATGCATTGAGCACCACTTGAGCAATGCTGGCATTAATTAACTTCGTTTAAGGAGAGAGAACCAGCAGCTTTGCAGGAATTTGCCATTTTTCCCATATCACTACTTTTCTCATATTAACGTCACCTGTCATATACAAACTGTAGAAAGTTTCTATATTGTGTAGCATAATCGTCTCTCTGAACCTGTGATTTTTAGCATCATTTTTAGTGCAGTTTTGCATAATGACCCTTGAATTAGTGTCAAGGAATGTGAATAATTAATACATTGAAGATGCGGTGTCTTTCTATGCATTCACATATGCTTTTGATCTACTTGAACATCTAGTTATCAATTCTTCATCCACCTCCAGTAAGCTATTGCTGTGGTCTGCCTGGTAATGTTTAAAGATGTTGGATCGTTGCAGTTAGATGCTCATGAAAGAACTCATCTTAAGCATCTGCAAAATACTAAACAGAATTTCTCTTTTAGTCATTGAAATCCCGTGGCTACGTGAAGGAGCAATTTGCTTGGAGGCATTTTTACTGGTACCTGACGAATGAGGGAATCCAGTATTTGCGTGATTATCTTCATCTACCGCCTGAGATTGTGCCTGCCACCCTGCGCCGTAGCCGTCCCGAGACGGGCAGACCACGACCCAAAGGTAAGAATTAGTTAAGAGAAGCAATTAAAGTTGTGTAAGTTAAAGTTTAGGTTGCTGGACTTCATGGGCATGGTGAACGTGAGCTCCCAGTGGGAGTTGTGGCCAGAAGGGCTAATGCAATTTTTGGCTATATAAAGGAAAATATCTAGTACAGAGGTTCTGTTACCTCTGCATTTGGCAGTGGGTGTGACTGGTACTTGATATTGTGTCCAGTTCTGGTGTCCGCAGATAAAAAGGAAGTTGAAAAATTTGAGAGATTCAGAGAAGAGCCCCAAGAATGATAAAAAGATCAGAAAACATGCCTTATTAAAAGGTTCAAGGAACTTAATTTCTTAGCTTAACAAAGTCTACAAAGTGACTTGATTAGTCTCATACTTCCATGGGGAACAGAGAAATTAGACTCTTCAGTTTGGCAGATAGAGATCAATGGATCTAGTGGCTGGAAATTGACAAAGTCACAGTAAAATAAGATGCAACTTTTTAACATTGGGAGTAACTTACATTGTTACAACTTAGCAAGAGTTGTGGATTCTCCAAACCACACGTTTTTCTAAAAAATATGCTCTAGTTCATGCAGGAATTAACTCCAAGAAGTCCTGTTGCCCATGTTATGCAGAAATTCAGACTAGATGATAGCCAAGGTCCCTTTTGGCCTTGCCTATTGACTCGTATCTCGCTATTACAAACCCTAAACATATTTTCTGACTTTCCTAACAAACTTCCGTTGCATATTTGGTTATGCTGTTTTGTAAGACTTTTTCTGGTTCTTTTTTCACAGCTAAAATTATACTTGCAGATAGAGATGTATTGGTAAAATATATGTTTTAGGTAGACAGGGAGCTATCAATGTGTATAGAGAATGTCTGTTTTCAAAGATAGTACATCAATACAAGATAAATTAATAGTTCATACTGACATCTGAAATCTTGTCAATTCATGCACTTCCAAGAGGCTTATTTTAGGATGGCTAATAGAGCACACCCAATAGCACACTCCTCTGCTGTTTCTTATGCCGATGTATACAATATGGAAGGGACGCTTAAGTCTGATTTTTGGTTGCTGGGTTAAGTGTGTGGGTGATGTTGGTGGCTTGTGATATACAGGAAGTCAAACTGGGTGATCTTGTGGCCCTTTCTGGCCTTAAACTCTGACCTTTCTCCCCTTCCATTTATACTCCTGAATATTGCTCAGACATTGTTTGTATCATTAAAGACTACAAAAGCTGACTTGATCCAGAGGGATGGCCATGTTAGTCTATTTCAGCCAAACAAACGGTGTCCCATAACACTTTTAAAGACTAATGCATGTCTTTATCGCATGATCTTTTGTGGGTGTGGGGCTATACCCATGAAAGCTCATGTGATAAATAAAATTGTTGGTCTTTAAAGGTGCCACAGGACTCCTTGTTTATAAAAGCTGATTTGTTTGCTTTGTGCATTTGGAAGCACTTAACTTGTAGTCCTTGATATTTTCTCTGTCTAATCAGTTTCCCTGGCTGAGTTATATCACAAAGCAACTGGTGAACAAACATTAAAATGTAGAAAAATGTGATGTGTTTTTATTCATTTTTTTTTCCAATCAAAAGTTATCCAGGGAACATGGGGCAGATGTACTTCCTGAAATACCTTTGTATTTAAAGGTGACTAGATTTCAGTTTTTGATGATGTTTGCTACCGAAAACTCAGCTGAATTTCTGAAGGACCAATGTCATCTCTGGGTGTGGCCACAAATAGGAGAATACTTCTGGGATGGTGGAGAGAAACTACTGCAAAAGTTCATATCGCAAGGCCTGCAGTGACTCAAAATTTTGGCTCTCTTTAGATGGGAGAAAGTGAGATTTGTGCCTCGGGAGGGGGGAAATGCTGCCAATTCTGCACAATAAGAGTAATCTATGCCAGTGTAGGGCACTTCTCAGCCTTCAAGCGGGAATCTTTGTCCCTACCATGTAGAGGTGCCTTCACTGAGAGTTATTCTTGGGATGGGTAGAATGTTCTTTCCAGTACAGTGTGTACTTTTTTTAAAGTTGCATTGTAATTCTTAATGATTTGTGAGTCACATGCTCATCAAAGAATGTCTGTGGGCTTTTACCTGTAACTCTTTAAGACTTTCCTGTGTTAGTCAGAGAAACTAGTATCTTTTGAGCAACCAGTTGAAATTCTTGCTGGGAAGATGCCTTGACTGGCATTGAGAAGATTTGAATGTGTGCTTTTAACACCACTTGTTACTGGGTCTCTAAGGTCCCAGATATGTCTCTTACCCTTCTTGTGAGGTGCTGAAATTTGCAGAAGTGTGTGTGTGTGTGTGCGTGCATTCAATTAATTTTCTGATTAAAATTTGCTTTTGATTTCCTCTTGTGGGGGTAAATTGGCTATTGCCATATTTACCTCAGTATATATAGTGTAGAAGCCTGAAGCCCTTTCCATTCTGCAACTTAAATGATGTTAACTACCACATTGCTAGAGCTATACCTGTAAGGCTAAGATTTAGTCAGGGGTATTTTTAGTCAAAGTCATGGACAGGTAATGGGCAATTAAAAAAAATCAAAGCCCATGAACTGCCCATGACTTTGACTATAAATGCCCATACTAAATCTTAGCTGCTCCTGGGGCACTGCTGGTCACTACTTCCCCTCTCCCTCCCCCCCCAGTGGCCCCCAGAGATGGACGCTGCAGTTGTGGAAAGTCAGGCTCGCAGTCTTCCCTTGTTCAATTGCAATAGGTAGTGTGGTTATAATACGCTTTCTCTGTTCAAGGCAAAAAGCTTTTTTTCCAAGTGTGCTAATTTGTGCTTTAGTCTAGAATCCTGTTGTGTATCTGATATTACTGCCTCTTAACAGTGTTTGTAACTGTTAGGAGTGTAACAATGTTTGATTACAAGCTTCAGGATGAACGGGGGCCAGGATTCAGTACCATAATGTCTGTGGCTTCTTAGAGAATATAACTACCCAAAGCTTAGGCCTGTTTGCTAGAGGAGTGAGGAAGTGGATGTAACACTGGGCTGGACAAAACCTGGGAGCCAGGTCGCCATGGCAACCAGGGTTTGTAGGCTAGTTCCTAGTTCTGCTGCCGAAATGCAGTGGAGGAGCTCTCTCTGGTGACCAAAAATAAAATTGCTTGTGCCTAGCTAGGAGCCAGTTTTGTCACACCCTGGTGTAACAGAAGTCCAGTTAAAAGATTGTGTCCTATCCATGAATCACTAGGATACCTCTCTATGGTAGAAGCATTTTGAAAACAGGATGGATTTTCCCTTCACCTAAACATGAGTACTAGTTGCCATGAATTCTAACAGGTAGACAGTTTTCCTCCTCCAGAGAGGAGCAGTAAAGGTGCTATGCATCAACATCAGGGCTTGACAAACTTGGCTCCCAGTTAGGCACCAGCAATTTTATTTTTGATTGCCAGTGGGCGCTCCTCCTTTTCATTTCCCCAGCTAGGAGCCAGGCTACAAACCCTGGTTGTCATGGTGACCTGGCACCCGGGTTTTGTCGAGCCCTGCTCAGCATGCTTGAAACAACGTGTCAGTTATGGTTATTCATCCAGCCACCAGCCTTTACTCGGGGTTTTTCTGCCTAGCAGTGAAGCATTGGTGTTAGGAGATGGTGTCAGGAGACCTTTGTCCTTAAAGCTTTAGAGTAGGGTTTCCCCAGAATTTCAAAGGCTGGCAGATCTGCCAAGCTTGCATTTGAACTCTCTCTTGCTTCCTTCCCTGGAATGACCTGCCCACCTTTAACTTAGCTCAATTACTTTTGATATTATTTTAGATCACCTTTTTTAAGGCATACTAATCTATTCCATTTTAAGATATGACAGTTCTATATTTCCCACACAATCAAATATTTGGAGTTTGGGAGGGGATTCTCTCCAGTTAGGATTTTGGGGGAAAGTGTGGGTTTGCTGGGCATAAAAACCACCTAACTTTGATTTATTCTTTGAATCATAACCTTCAACTTTAGACCTTACTTGATGCAAGTTTTGCAGTCGGCCTGGCTAACAGAACAATATAGTTGAAAGTGTGTTTGTTTTAAATTCAGGATTCATAATATAACTTAACTGCATTTGTAGGGGGCAGAAACTTGGCAAGCAAATAGTTATGACTCCTGTAATTGTAGGAGGCGTACATTAGATCAGATTTGTGTTGATTTGTATTGGTTCAAACACTATTGATGTGGTCTGTAAGGCTGCCTGGTAGTGTAGACATGAGAGAACTGCATGTAAAATTTCGCTGCCCGCATCTGTGGCCTGATAAGGCCTGAGCATATGTGTCGCTTGGATCCTGTATCATCATCTCCCTGCACCATCCTGTTTGTAGCATAATCATGGCCTCTTTAGATTGGATTTCTTGGATTGCCGATGCTGTTCTGATTTGCAGGTCTGGAAGGTGAACGCCCTGCTCGTCTTACCCGCGGAGAGGCTGACAGAGATACCTACAGACGCAGTACTGCTCCACGTAAGTACCCTATCTCGTAGAAGTACGAGTTAACCAGGCTGAGCTTGTCATTGGTGCAGTTTACATCTCTGATGCAGAAATGTCTTCAGAGTTTAGATGTCCTTCTAAAGAAACATAACATGCTAACTTCCTAGGATCTACTTTATCCATTCGCTCCCACTTCATCACAATTATGCTTATTTGTTAAGTTGGGTTGGTGGGTTTTCTTTCCCATGACGGAATGTTTCCACTAGTTATAATTTGCAATTGTAGTAAAAATGATGCCACTGCAGAAGTTCAATAGCCTTTGGTGCACACAGCCAAAGTTTTAAATGTTTGCTGCTGCTGAAGGCAGTATATCCTAAATAAGAGTTGGTTCTCCAACCCTAGGTAGTGGAGAGTCTGCTTTGTAGTTTGATAAAATAGCTTTTTCTTTCTTCCCAGCTGGTGCTGACAAAAAGGCTGAGGCTGGTGCTGGAGCAGCTACTGAATTCCAGTTTGTAAGTATCTGTGTTTGGGAGAGGGGTTTTTTGTTCTCTGTTAATGTTTTAGTTTGGGAAAGAATATACCCAAGCTGTCTCTGAGGAGATGGTCTATTTTCACAAAGTATTCATTCACCATTGTAAACTGCTGGCACAGTAAAAGTATGGAACAGTATACTCCCTATAGGTGGAACTTCTTTGAGCCTGCAGCTGTACCACCTAGACTATTGTCATATCAGACTTTGCGTGCTAATCAGCATTGGTCCAGATAGTTACCTGACTAGGCAGCGCTTGGGTGTTCCTTGATGGTCTCCTGAGGTGACATAGATCATTTGCTCAACACTGGGTAGAGAACCCCCAGTGAAGATGTCTAATCTTTTATGTAAAAGAAAACTACAGAGATCATGAATACCTATGATTAGTTCTCTTTGGAAAAGTAGGTGGTGATTGATTCAGTGACTGGCTACATTGCTCAAGGTGCAATTGCATTTTATCAAGTTAAATTTCCTGTCTCTTTTCACTTGTGTGTTCTCCCCATCTGCCTTAAATTTGAAAGTGTACAGTAACACACAATGATTCTCATTTGAGGTGCTGTTAAAATTCATTGGCAAATTGACCTCTGTGTATCCCTTACCTCATCTCAGAAGGGAGATGGAGGCTTAATATTTGGAAGCAGTGTGAGAGCTCCAAACGAAAGTTATTGCTTCACACTTACATGGAGCATTAGTTTGGAACAGACTAATTGCACCTAATACACTGGACAGACATGAGAGGGCTGGGTTGAATTCCTGGCCTTTCACTCTTTGGGACAGCGGGGCTTGAACTACCATAGATTATAAAGCTGGGACAAGTGAGAGTTTCACCTTGCTCTCCGAACATATGGTAACTAACTTCAGAAATGGGTCCATAAGTCTTGATTTGCTGAAATTGCTCCCTAAAGAAAGGCGAAATAAATCTCTCTCCTTATGATTCAAGTACAGAACTCCCCAGCAGGGGAAATCATGATTCAGTGCACTTCAGATGTGCTCTCTATTTCGTTTGGTAGCTAGGTGCTATTTTCAGTTGCTGATGTGGCCAAACTTCTAATGCTCTGTGTGTGTGTGTTTGTTTTGCAGAGAGGTGGATTCGGTCGTGGACGTGGTCAGCCTCCTCAGTAGAACTCTGTGGTCACGTTTTTGTGTATAATAAAACAGGTGAAAATCTCACCGTACTTGCTTCCTTGTATCATTTAACTGTGTGGAAGCTAATATCCAAGAACCAGAACAGCAGCTCGTGCTACTAAGCCTTCTGGCGCCTGCTACAACAGAGCTGAAGATGACTCCCTATAAGCCATTTGCTAATCAGGGTTAGCCTTGGTCCTAGTTAGACTTTGCAGCAGTGATGGGAGAGGTGGCTGCTGCTGCAGGATTTTGACAGTGAGGTTGGGAGTTCTTCCTGGAGAACACCACAGGCTTCTGGTTTCCATGACAGCTTGAAAGTACCACTGGTGCCCTGGATGCCTCCAGTAAGGGGACATCCATTGTAGGTTTCCTAATGTACTGCCCTGCTTTTAATAAGGCAGTTAGGAGGTTTGGCTACACCTCTAGAAAGTGGTCTCATATTATGGGTAATATGAAGTTTTATGACAGACTCGTGCTGCAAGCTGAAAATTATTCCTCAGGTATACTAAGGTGAGGCTTTATTAAAGCAGATGTGGATGACACAATTAGCACTTGCAATGTGCTGCATAATTTTATGTCACAAACAGCAGTTACGAAGGGCAAGTTTTTCAGCTGCTGAGCAAATCAAGGGCCTGCTTGACCAACTGGAACCATCAACAATCATGAGCTGCTACTTGCAGGTGAATCAGTGTGGTTCTGTTATGCTCATCAACGGGGAGCGGGGAGGAAACCCAAGTTCCTGTGTTTTAGCAGTGTTAGCTGTCTTAGCCCAAGAGCTTTTTTGAAAAGACTCATACGTATGTAGAACCTCAGTTATGAACTGGCTGGTCAACCACACGGCTCATTTGGAACTGGAAGTACGCTATCTGAGAGCAGCCCGCCCCCCCCAAACAGAAACAGAACAGTACTGTTATATGTAAACTACTTTTAAAAAAAAGATTTAACAAGGTAATGAAACTGTTTCCACGCTTGTTTCATTTAAATTAAAATGGTTACTATGCAGAAGTGTGTCTCATAACAAAGTTTAAAAACTGTTAAAACAATCTTCAGATGTAAACGTTTGAAAGAACAGCCATAGCATTTTGTTCAGCGTTATGAACATTTCAGAGTTATGAAGAAACTCGGAGGTTCTGTTGTGCTACTTTCTAGATTGAGTCTGATGGTTTGGATCAATTGATGATTGGATTAGTTGGAGTTAGGACTGGATGCAATCTACAGTTATGCCAGTAGATGGCACCCGAATGCAAATTACATGCTGTAGTCCTGTAATAGAATGCTAATCAGAATGGCTTTGGTACTGTGTATATTGTTATAATGTTGTCTTATTGTTATAATGTTGTCTTAACACTGCATAAGTGGACACTAACAAATTAATCCCCACAAACGCCACTGAAAAAGGTAAAGGCTTTAATTTTTTTCTTCAGACATGAAGGTGAAGTGAGATGGAGTAGGGGGTGAATTTTCTAGCCTATGGAGTCTGTTGATGTCACAGCTGGTGATCATTTTCACTTAGGGAAGTTTGTTCAAATGCAGCCATCTCTAATTTTAATTGATTTTTTTTTTTTTAAATCGAGTTCCAGCTCCATTAACTGATGTCTCTAGATCATGATGTAGGCAAGTTACAACAACTTAATTGAGGCTAAAGTACTGATTCCCTACCCACTGGATTTAATGATGCACTTCATAACCTAGATACCTGAATAGCAAACAAACATTTCCAGTCATTACAATTACATTGTTTGTTTTTGGCCAATTGTGGTGTTGGATAATGAATAACTGTGTAGGTTAATATTTCTGGATTGCTTATTGATGCTATGTAAATAGTTAACGTTATTGTGCCTGCTTGTTTTCTTTGCTGACGAAGGCAGTAAAAGGTATAATTGTTGCCCACCTTTTTTTAATGTCTGTTCAAATCATGCCAGACTTTATCTTCTTGGTAGCACATGGCAATGGATGTAAATTCACCAGTTGCTGAATCTTGTAATCAATTCTCTATGCTGTGTTCATCTTAATTAGGTTATGATGCCTCATTCTTTGCACCTGGAGATTAGCTAGATAAGTGTACCAGCTTAATCAACTGACTGCATTGTACCATTTCCCCTTTTGGCTTAGTCACATAATGTGTTCTCTGCTTCATCTTCTGCAGAGGCTGATGTTTGGAATGTAACTTCAGCGTTAGTCTGGAATGCATTTAATCAGAGATGAACCTTTGTCTTTTCAGTGCTAGCTTTGGTCTTGTTTCATTAGCTGGATGAGGCAAACCTAATTGCTCTTGAGCCCTTTTCAAGGGTCTCTTCTAATCTAAACCCATGGCAGTGTTGGTCTGTGAATTTGCTGGTGTAGAAAATCCCAGTGCTCATGAGTATCGCAATACTAAAGCAACACTGATAAAAAGCGGAGTGCGTTACTGATGACCGACCTTGAAGTACAGCACTAGAAAGAAATGATGCAACACTTACAATAAACGCTATCACCTTTCCTAGCCAATAAACCACTATTCCTCATGATAGAGGTGGTCATAAAAATTCCATCTTGGGACACTGGAGGGCTCAGGAAACTTATTAACATTTCCATCTCTCAATGGGCTGGCTAGGTTGACTAATTGCGGGTTGGTAGCTGGAGTGAAATGCATCAGAGGTCAGTCCAATGTGGACATGTTCCCGAATCACAACGGAACTCTTTCTTAGCAATCACAGCAGAGGATTAAATGGGCTGTGGAAACAGCCTCTTGTCCCTAGAGATAGTCACTCCAGATCAGGACATATACTGGGCCCTTTATTCTGTCCTCTGTAAATAAATAGGCTATGGTCTTTTTAATAACAGTGACTCACTTGAGCAGGGGTTGTGCTTTGCACATAATTTTTGATGTTGGGACTGAGATTTAGCCTGAGCTTTTTTATTTTAAATCAGGTGACTTATCTTCCATTTCAAACCACACTTGGCACTTAAGGGAGCCCATTATAATTAGACGTAATCTGGCATTAAAACGCTGAATGTGTTTAGAGCTTAAATAGAAGTTGCTCAGAAATGTTGGATTTAGTTCAGTAAATGTGCAGAGATGAAGTGTCCATCAGGTGTCCAAGTGTAGACTCCTTTATCTTATAGTCGGAAAAACACCAGACTAAAGCAGATATTTTGAAAGGTCTCACCTAATCCAGTTCCCTACTGAGTCTGGACTAAGGAAGTATTACCTCTGCCGGTGTTTTCTCTGTGAGTGATCACTGGACTGACACCAGTTCCTGAGCTCTCCTTGGCCCAGTTTAGGAAGGCAGCAAGCCAGTGTCTGGTATCAAAAAGACTGAGAAACACTGATATAGACTATCCCTGACTGGTGTTTATCTAATCCATTCATAAAAACCTCAAATGATGGCGATTTCATAACCTCCCTGGGTGATTTGTTCCAGTGCTTATCTATCCTTACAGTTAGGAAGTTTTTCTTAATATCTAATGTAAATCTCCTTTGCTGCAATTGAAGCCCATTACTTCTTGTCTCATCCTCAGTGGTTAAGGAGAACGATTTATCATTCTCTTCTTTAGAACAGCCTTGTTCTTAACTTGAAAATTATCATATCCTCCCACCACAGTCTTTTCTCCAGTCTAAACAACAAACCCAGTATTTTCCATCTTTCCTTGCAGGTCATGTTTTATGGACCTTTAGTCTGGACCTTCTCCATTTTGTCCTGAGGTGTGATGACCAGAACTGGGCACAGTGCGTCTTTTAAGGCCTTATTAGTGTTGAGTGAAATGTCTTGCTTACAACAGTCATGCTAATACATCCCAGAACAAATGTGTGGGGTTTTTTTTTTTGTTTTTTTTTTTTTGCAGCATGACATGGTTAACTCATTTTTAGTTCATGATCTGCTGTAATCCCCAGGTCCTTCTCTGCAGTGCTGCTTCCAAGGCAGTCATTTCCCATTTTGTATTTGGGCAATTGATTATTCCTTCCCAAGTGTAGTACTTTGATTTTCATCCTGTTTATTTCAGACCGCTTCTTCAGGTGTCAAGATCTTTCTGAAATCTAATCCCGTCCTTCAAAGTGCTTGCAACCTTTCCCAGGTTGGTCTCAGCCATATGCTTTATAAGTGTACTTTCTATACCATTATCCAAATCATTTTTGAAAATACTGAAGATAACTGAACCAGAACAGATCCCTGAGGGACCCCACTTCATAGGCCCTTCCAGCTTCACTCAACCTTTTGAGTGTAAATTTTGCACGTATCATATAGTAAGTTAATCTCTTGGCTATTTCCTTCATTTATGGGAAGTTCATGGGAGACAGTAACAAAAGCCTTTCTACAATTGTTAAAGTGCATCTACTGCTTCGCCACATTACAAGGCTGGTTACCGGTCAGAGAAGGATGTTCGTTCGGTTTGACATGTTCCTGATGAATCCATGTGTACTGTTAGCACCGTATTATCTTCTAGGTGCTTACAAATTATTTGCTCCATTATCATTCTAGGTAGCAAGGGTAACCTGACTAGTCCATAATTGCCTCGGTTGTCCTTATTCCAGGCCTCAATCAATGTGCCGCACATCTGGACACTAGCCCAAAAACTGGGGCATGGAGGTGTGTGGCACGTTAAAGGCCCCTGCCAAAATGCTGTTGCTGCAGACATTTGTGGTGTCAGTCTGTAATGCACAAGTGCCCCTCCCCCCCGCCCCCAAATAAAAATCTCCGTGCCACTGAAAGAACATTATCTGCTCCCCCAGCTCTTTCACCTTCACCCTCCAAGCCCTGTAATTGCTTTAGCTCCACTCAGGGTCATGATTTGCAGTGTTGGTGGCACCCTCATGGATGAGCAGCATGGGGAGTAGCCGGAGAGCCAGATGATCCTCAGCAATCCATGTCTACTGTCTCAGTTACAAATCTCTGGCTCACAGGTCACCTCCTGGGGTGCTGTCAGGATGCCTCTGTCCTCCTCAAACACAATCCGCAGAAAAACTGGACATTTTCAGCCGCTGAAGAATTCTTAAACTTGATTGGTATTTTTCACTATCCACACATCATCTAAATGGGAGAGAGAAAACTAAAATAGCCCTGGAACAAGCTGGAATCAGGTTTGGACCAGGACTGAAGCAGTCTAATGGCATTGACTGGTTATTTGCTATCACTGGATGACAGAGATCCATTCTTGTTGACCTCTGCAAAATTCAAAAAGGTAAATCAGCCTGTTCTTTCAGAGGAGGTAGAGTTACGGGCTTAAAACGTAGTCCTTCAAGGAGGGACGGACTGGAGAAACTTCATCTCTGCACCTTAACATCTCCCAGCTGCATACATTCTTTTTCTGGTCCTGTTCCACACGTGGGCACAGCTGTGAGGTGAACTTATCAGATGACATGGACTCAACTGCCAGCAGTTCGCACTGAGACACAGCCCACTTCTCCCTCACCACATTTAAGCATATTATTACCGACATGATCACTGAGGGCTAGCTTGTGATAGATTTAGTGAGGGAGAACTACAACCTGCCTGAAGTTGAAACTGAACAAGAATGGACGGCGGCGGACATAGAAAAACTTAGAACTATCACCCCCATGCATCCTCTGACTCCACGAGAAGGGTCAGTGTCGTGGCATTTTTAAATAAACTCTTTGAGTTGTCACAACAAACTGGGTAAAAGGGAGGGGCTGAGTGCCAGCTGTGTGACTATTTTTATTAAATGCCTTGACCAAGGAGGAGGGACCACTAATCAGCTACAGGGTCATCTTCTGCAGGGGGCTGGGGGAGCAGCAGGAGCTGGAAAACAAGCCCAGCCCACATTTACTTATAGCACTGGTAGTGGGGGCTGCTAGCATGTGGACTGGGAACAAGGAATGAGTGAGAGTTCATCCCACACTCACGTTGGGCGCAGGCAGCAGCAGCTACTGTGTCCTCTGGATTTGGACCTTGCCCCCCATTGCATGTGTTGCAACCGGGCCCGGGGGTGGCAAACACCACTCGCTAGCCCTGTTCCTACTCCATCATGGGCCACACAGCTAATTTTGAGTGAGTAACGAGTTATCTCCATGGTGCAGTTTCCTGGGGCAGCGACTTGGGCCCAGCAGTGCATGCTCCAGAAACTGCTCCTATTACAGCAGTGGCTCATTCTCCAACCAGGCTTCACCATCTGCCTTCTGGGGCCCTCTCCAGTTTCATGCCAACAACCCCAGGGAGCCTTCGTCCAGGAAGTTCTGGACAAACATAGAAGTCTTCAAAGCGTCTGACGAAGTGGGATTTTCTCCCACGAAAGCTCATGCGATTAATAAATCTGTTAGTCTTTAAAAGTGCCACAAGACTCTCTCGTCTTCATAGAAGTCATAGTATGCGTGACCTCTTTCCTGGGCCATGTACTCTTCCTGTCTCAGGATAAACCTGGAAATGGAGTTCTAGGCAAATACTCACAATTGGTCAATTGAATCTACAGGCTAGAAGGAAGCATCTAGACTTCTCACTGACTTTAAACTCTCAAATAACAGCATCCATAAGTAATGATTGCTCCCAGTTTCAAGGGCTGGGAGATTCCATCCTATCTTGGCAGATACTGACCTCTCCTCACCCATACACACCATTGTCACTTTCTGTCTAGCTGAGAGAAATGCAATACAGACAGGTTTAAAGCTATTAGCCCAGAGGAAATTCTAACTTGTGCACCAGTGTTGTCTCTGTAAACCAGCTATCTAGAAGGTATCAACCCTATCTTTTGCTCTTTACACTGGCTTCCCATGGACTGTGGAGTCATGCTGATGATGTGAGCTAGGAAAGATTTCAAATTAGGAGATCCTGGTCTCAGAAAGGTGTTAATTTTTCTTTTACTAAGATTATAAATATTTGTGGGACAGTATCCACTACAATAGGAGCCTGATTAAATCTTTCCTGAAGTGTTGTAGAGGACATAGGCCCTATTTGACTAGAAATACAATAAAGTATATTAACTTGTTATAAATATTAACCCCTTTCTACTTGTAACTGAGTAGTGCATGTTTGTAAAACAATTGCCAGTATCACATGAACACCACTGTAGTTTTACATTCAAAGGCCATGCAAATCAGTTAGCCTAGAGAAGACAATCTTCAAAAACAAAGCGCTCTTTCTTCTCTTAATCCTAGCCTACGTTTCTGGCCCATGGAAAAAATTTCATACAAAAATATTTTTGTTTGGACATTAATAGTTCTTTCTTTAAAAGAGCTAATTATACTATTGCTTTTTTCCCCACCCGTCCTTCAGTGCTTTCCATAAACAGAGGGGCCTTGTAAGTCTGTCCTGAAAGTCAACAGCCTCCTCCTCGGTAGTGAGTGGAGGAAATATCATCAGCCAGGCCAGAGCAAAGGACTTTTTGCTGAAAGTGCCTTGCTATCAGCTTATGCCTGTTTAAAGCAGAGGCCCTGTTAATTATAGCAGCCCCTTTAATTCCAATTAGTGTAGTTCAGTTATTTCAGAAGCAGCCACAGCAGGAAAATTGCCTGTATTGAGTTTAACTGATCTTACTAGAATGTGATTTTTCTTTATACTCAAACCACGTTCACGGCACAGCAGCACCCACTATCCATGATCTGTTTTAGGGATTTATGCTCCCCCCACCCCCACTAGGTAGCTGACAAGTTCCAAGGGGGTAGCCATGTCAGTCTAGTTCAGGAAAACAAACAAGGAGTCTGGTGACACTTTAAAAAAACACCAAATTTATTTCTCATGAGCTTTCATGGGAGAAAATCCCACTTTAAAAGGCTGACAAGCATCTTCAAGCATCTGACAAAGTACCACTAGATGCCTTGTTTATAGTAGCTAGCTGTTTTCCATGTAAAATCAATATTAGGGTCCTTAATGGACTTCATGGAGTCTCTTGGACTTTTCAGATTTCCTTAATGGCTTCCTGTCTCCGATTTGTATGTTAGTAGGATTAAGTGGCTAGATGTGGGGGTCAGTGCTCTGAGTGATGAAGTGGAGTGGTAGACTGGGTCCCAAGATATTAGAAAAGGTGGGTGAAGTTATTACTGCAAACACCTCATACTTTGAATGTCCTCACAATGGAAAGGTTTTTCTCACAGGGTTTTCAGCCTTTCCAAAAGCTGGTTGGACTCTGGCTTCTCCTAATCTCAGGAAGTTTGACCAATGGCTGGATCCCCCTGAGAAGAATACTTTGTCCCTTGCTCTCATGTGTTTAGTCCTGTGCTTTGGGGTTTAGAAATTGAAATTGGTCTTTAAGGGCAGTGGGACATTTTTCTACCATAAATCAGACCTAATTTATAGACCTACACTCATAGGCCAAAGCCACCCCCTTTAAATTGCAGTTGCAGAGGGCACCTAATGCACAGGTAACCTGGGAAGCCTTGGATGGGAGCTGCAGGAAGGAGGCAGGTGTTCAGTGTGCTATAAATATCTAACTCCATATGCAATCAGGCCTAGAGGAGGGCTCACTGGAGATGTAATTCACTAAGGTCTGCCTGCAGCACTTGGAGCTATGTTGGTGCAAAGCAGCCTGGCTCCAGTGGGTGGCTTATTAACTTACTAGCTGGTCACCTTGCTTCACCTACCACCCAGCACCAGTTCTTCCTCCTCCTTAGCCAGCAGGGCCCTGGCCCTCTTTATTCCCCCCAACAAGGGGGTAACAGGCTCTCCTTTATTTCCAAGCCATCAGCACCCACCTAGCTGCAGATAGGCATCAACAGACTAAGCAATTGCTTAAGCCCCCTTTTGCTTTTGTGCTATGAGTTGCATGGGTGGGCAAAATATTCCTGTTTAAGGCCCACGTCAGGGGGTAGCCTTACCTCGGCCTAGCTGCCAGGAGTAGGTTCCCCCCCAGGCGAGTTGCCCCCCACCGCGGAAACCTTCCCACTCGAGCAGTTCCCTCGCTCAGCTGACGCGCCTCCCTCCTGCCCAAGCGCTCGGGGCTGTTACAATGGAACTGTCGCAACGCTAGTAGCGTAGCCCTGTCTCCAACAGATAGTTTTTCTCCGGGAGCCAGGTGTTTTGCGTAAAGCCCCCTCGCCCAAAAGGTACAGAGCCGCTAACCGTCGGTCTTGCGCTCCTTCCTACGCAAGTGGCGTAACTATCACCCGACACCCCTCCCCTTCCACCGCGGCCGCAAACTGCGTAACACCGCCCCTCTTCCCCGCGTGGCTGGCGCAGAGCTCGCGCGGCGACCGGCAGGGGGAAGAGATTCTTCACGCCCGTTAGCGTAGCGGCCGGCCCGCCCGCTGTCTTTACGTCGTTTGCGTAGCGTGCCCCAAGATGGCGTCGCGGTCGTCGTCGGCAGCGGCTGGGGAGCTGGCGGCGGAGCGGGTGGCGCTGACGGGGGGGGTGAGGCGGGCGAAAGGCGGCAGCGTGTAGCGGCGGCTCCCGGCCTTTGAGAGACTCTCCTGGGAGGCGGGTCTCCTCAGTCCCCGCTGCCCGAGACAGGCGGGTCCCCCCCAGCCGAGCCCCTCTCGCCTCAGCCCGGCTTGGCCCCGCCGGGCCCATCCCCGTGGCGCCGAGCCCCGGCCCCGGCCCCGGCCTCGCGCGGAGGATGATGAAGCTCAAGTCCAACCAGACGCGCACCTACGACGGGGACGGCTACAAGAAGCGGGCGGCCTGCCTGTGCTTCCGTAGCGAGAGCGAGGAAGAGGTGAGGTGGGCGAGCGGCGGGGGGAGGGGAGAAAGTGGGCGGGGCCAGCGGCTGGCCTGGGAGAATGGAGGGTGGTGGGCTGGCTTGGGCCTGGGCCTGCTCATGGCCATTGGGGGGGGGGTGTTCAGGAGCAGGAGGCCTGGGGAGAACGTTGTGGAGCCACAGGGGAGGTGGCCAAAGGCAGAGGGATGAAGCTGTAGGAGTGGGGTGCTGTTACCAGGGTGTGGGGGAGGCTGAATGTGGAAACCATGCAGCCTCCAGAAGTGCCAGGCACTCAGGCCTGGGGTAGAAGGAAGGGTGAAGCAGAGGTTTGGTGGGAGCCCTGCTCACAGGTTATTGGTGATAAGGAAGTTGGGGAGGCTCATAAGAGCCAAGATATTTAAGGTCCTTGACATGGTTGGCAGGAAAGAATAAACACTTTTTTTTTAAACCACCATATTTCCTGAAGTGTGCAAGGTTTTAATTTTTTGCCAATCAAGTAACAAGCGCTCTGGCCTGCAGCCTTACAAACTAGAGGTGTGGGTTAGAGATGGTAGATTTTGGTAAAGAATGGGAAGATGGGGGATTCTGACATAAGAATAAGGACAATTTGAAAGATAAAGGCATCACAACATAACTTTCTTTTCCTCCCCCCCCCCCCCCCCCCAGTGTGCAAAATCTTGACTCTGGAAAGTATGTAGATGACATTAGGTGAATTAAATGCAACAGAAAAAATTTGCAAAACATGTTTAAGAAAATATAAGTTACAGTTTTGAGGGATGGTGGTGGGAGCATTAATTTTCTAGTGTAAAGGAAGGAAAGGTTGCAGAATGAAAGGTTTAAAGCACTTAAGAGTCAAATGATCTATTATGGCATGGCATGGCATGAGATTTGGCAGTGGGACTGTACTAACCACAGTGGCAGAGCTTCAGTCCAGCACATCATATGAGATGGGAAAGGAAACATGACCCTAGATTTATAAAAAGTAACTGGGATAAAAGGGACTGATGCACTGCCAGAAACTGCTGTCCAGACATGGGAGGAAGTGGGAATTAAAGGTAAATTGGTTAGCCTGGGAACACTTCTTACACTATAGTGTGTCTTTAAGGCTAAAGGGAGTGAATTTGCACAGAGATTTTCAACACTCTTGTTAAAAGCAAGCAAATAAAAGAACAACCCCCCCCCCCAATCAAAACCCCCAAACTTCTTATTTGGCAGTAGAGTATTTAAAACAAACCAAGAGAGAACCTCATATATGAGTGTAAGGGATTCATATTGACTTTGTCTGATTTACTGGTTCCTGGGTGACTACCAAAGGTTTTGTTCTCATTATCATATTTGTAGCTAGAGGGTATCTGAAGGGAATGCAAACAGGTCACTGGAAAGTTTAATTAGCATACTATTTGGTGGTTATTTAGTGTGGGCAAAGGCCCTCTTATTGGAACTGTGCTGGCATGGTGAAGAGTGTAAGCATTTCAGTTGTAATGTTCTGAAGGATTTAAAACTTTCTTGGAAAAACTTGAGTGAAATGAATCTAGTGTCTAGATTAACTACTTTTTATGAAACTGTTTTGCAGTTTTAAAATAAGTACAAGGAAAATTGTGGCCTTGTGGTTTCAGAGGCTGGGCCTAATTAAGAAAATAACACTTCCTGAAGCAGTTTGCACAATTCATTAGGCCTATGGGGTAAGTTTTTCATAGGAATTTCTAGACAGGTGTGTTTAGGTCTATCATCATTTTAGGCTCTGATTGTAATTAACTAAATATGCAAACATACTTGTCGGTTGCAGGCATCTGATATGATAGAGTAGGGCCCTGCTTGGATACAAAATTTGTATCTGCATGTTCTGCTGAGATCCACAGATATGCGGGGCTCAGGATATAAAAATTGGATCTGTGTCTGTCTGTGATCCACAAACAGTCCATGAATATCCACAGATTTGCAGGATTCTGTAGGTAAGCATGTGACAAGCTGTCAATTTGTACATTATGACAGTTGAATTTCCAACACAACCAAAGGGCAAACTTTTCATGTCACTGATCTGCTCATAGTGGTTGGTTTTTGTTATACAAAACTACTGTGCTTTAAAGTAATGGATGTCAACCTGAGAAAGAAGAACTGGTTTAATTAGGGTGGTTTTTTTTTTTTAAACTGATTTAATTAAGTTGGTGCTAAGGGTTGTGTGGACACACTAACTCTTTTGGTTTAAACCAGGCTTCTTTCATGAGTTTAAATTGATTAGAAATCAATGTAAACTAAACTGAAATAAACCACCCATACACTAAAATAAGAAAATACCTTATTTAAGGTAAGCTGGTGCAGCCTCTCACTGTAGCTAAGGTCTAACAAAGGTCTGACCCCAGTTTTCAAAAACAAAGCAATGAAGGATTCTGGTCTGACTACTGAACTATCCCTGTTTCTCTTGTGATTTTCATAGTTGTGTTGTAGAAGGCAGTGTGTGGGGCTCTGGAGAAATTAGAATCTGTATTCTCAAACACCTTCCTTTTATGGATGTCATTCCAACCATTATGTATATTTGGGAGCAGCGTATGATCACAACAGTGAAATCATTTAGCACAGAAGTTCTCAACTGGGAGAGACATGACAAGACTTCATTAATACCATTAACTGAAATTTGACCTGGCCCGCATCACTGACAGTGGGGCAGTCTGGACAAATTTGATTGAATGGTGTTGCAACCTGGCCTGTGGGGTTGTAATGCCATTCAAATTAGGCCTCTGTCAGGTCTCTGGAAGTGGGAAGGAGAGGTGGAAATGAATGAGGAGGACAGCAGGGCTACGGACCCCAGGGGGTTAGAGTCTTTCTTTGGTGCTTTCACCCCACTCTCAGCTCTGCCAGTGGCTGCTGCTTGCATTGGGCCATGGTGGTCCTGGCCTCGGATTTACCGTAGTTCAGGTACAGTTTTGCCTCTGGCAAGTGATTAGACCAGGCCTGCTGAGCAGCAGTAGTATCTCCACCATAACCTTGGGGGCTTTGCCTTCTATGGCTGCCTTGCTGCCTGATTGGGGCCAGGTGGAAACTGACAAGCAGGCCAGAGGAACCTCTGAGCTGGGGCCAGTTTTAGGACATAGGGGTCTGGGTCCTTTTAACCCACCCTGGGCGGTTGGAGGAGTTGGGTTGGGTCCAGCCCCTGTTGAAAGGGCTGCCAGCCTGCTGCTAACTGGATATCTAGTCGGTTGCAAAACAAGAGTTTAGGTCTTGCTTTGCCCACAGTCTGTTCTGTCTTGGAACCTTTGCTTTGAGGGTCTCTCTATGCCTGCCTGCCTGTCATGATGTAGAGAGAGAGGCCAAAGAGGAGTGGCATTGTAATCTTACACATCAGGCAGTATCCTTCTTACTATTTTAAGGGATGGCAAGAGGCTCCAAGTGGGTGGTGCGGGGAGCTAAGTGTGAGGGGAAAGCACTCCACCAAGGTGTTTTCATAAAAGGTTCAGAATCCCTGGCCTATCAGAAAGGTGAAATGGAGTCTCACATTCATAGTATAGTACTTGAAGGGGCCTGTTTTGAAACAATTTATTGACAAAGGTGGTATCTAAATTATCTGGTATCTTTCTGAAAAAAAGATAGATTATTGAAAAGTCAGTGTTAGGAAAGGCTACTTAAATAAGTTTGTGTTAGATATTAAATATTTTCTTTCTCTGTCTATGATGTTTTGCATACACATTCTAGGTAAAAATGCATTGCTGCTACAAAAATTCCTCTAAAATTGGTCAAAGAAAAATTTAAAAAGAAAATCTAAAGTATAAATGAAAAAGAATAAACTTAAATTGACTCAGTGCACAGAAAACCCTTCATTGTATTCTTATTCTTTTTGAAACAATAGATCACCTTAAAAGAATGTCTGGTGCAAAAAAACCCCACAACATGGCTGTTTTAAGAGATTTTTGAATAGCTATTAGAGAACATTCTAGTGATAGTTAGCATAAAAGCACTGTGAAGAGGATGAAAATATGAGGGGGAGTAAATGCTTGTGATACTTGCTGTTTGTATATGGAAGAAAATGGGGCTAGGTTAGAAATGTAAATAACTGATTAAGGGAAGCAATGTAATGATGCTGAATTTAGTTTATAACCCCATCTGGAAATTTGAAGTACTGCATTTTAGCACCTATAACGTCTTACAGATTTTTAAAAGTTTACTGTTGCATGTACTTTTTTTAAAAACAAAATTTCTTTGTATACTGCTTTCCTTCCTTCCTCACTCATGCTCCCTCCCAATGAGGATTTGAAACAGGAGTCCAGAAAACTTCACAAATTCACTTTCAGCTGTAGGTAAAATGGAAATCCACTTACTGGAACTTTATTTGCTATATTTTAATAAAATACAAATAATAAATGTTCAGTTCTAGTGGGTCTTTTCAAGCCTTGGCATTGATGTGGCTACAGCTGTAAACATGGTTGATGTACCTAATGGAAGACAAGTTGCTCATTAACAACTTAACAGCTTGAAGGAATTTTGGAGGAAATTTTTGTTTCACAAACAGCAGGGCATTACTGCTCTCCAGTTTTATTGAGTGAGAAATAAAACTAGATGAGGGAAACAATGAAAGTGTATCCAGCCTATAGAAAGTTTTCCTAGAGAGTGACTGGTAAGCACTCTCATATAGAGATTCTCATACTTTATTAAGAAAGTGAGCTATGCTTTGAGATACTTATGAAGATCTCCACGTTCACTGATGATCACATAACATCCTTGTGGTATTCTTAATGGCAACTGCTCGCATTGCTTAACATGTAATATTAGAAAGTATTTAATGCGTGTTCAGCTATCTTTAATGTGATTCAATAGCTGGAAAGAAGGAAAACCAGCATCATGTGATCAGCCAGCTTTCCACAGACCACAGTCTGCGAATCACTGCCCTAAAGACTTAACTTGACTGCTGTTTAGATTTCCTTCAAGTACATAAGTTTATGGTTAAAACAAAATAAATATACCAACCATATTTTGCTAATACAATATTACATCTGCACTGCACATATAGGCTTAAAATCCACTGCCTCAGGCATGTAAGTTTTCAAGGGAATATATGCTTTCATCACAGGGCGCATAGTTGTTCCTTGAAATCTGTGTACTGATAATCAGTAAAAGAATGTGAAACGATTTGAAATGATTGAGAGTTCAGAGTGCAACAACTACTCATATAACTCAGTGTTTTCCAGCCTTTTTGATACTTTGCTGCCTTCCTAAACTGTATCAGGGAGATCTCAGGGACTGATGCCAGTCCATGGACTGGTCATTGAAAAACTCTGAACTGATTTCATGACTTTACATTTAATTGCAAGTTCTAACAGAAATAGTCGAGATAGCCAAGTTGGAGTGGAATTGGATTGTCTTTTCAGTGCAATGCATGAGTTTGGTTATGATAAATCCCACTGCTTGATATCTTGTCTGCCGCTACCTTTGTCATGGCTCCTCAAGTACGTCTACTTGCCTCTCAGCGTGTCTTTAGACTTTGACCTCTGCACGGCAAGGACTGACTTTTCTTGAATGTGTGGACTGTGGATACTCTTGTAAACAAATAAAATATCTTGGGTTGCTTTTATCTACTCAAGAAGCTTGAACTAACATCTCCATGCTGATAACTCCTAGTTATCTTGAGGAAAGTTGCCTCTAGAGAGCCACACTATAGAAGTCATGTGCTTCTTGTCGCCAATGAGCAGACTTCTTTTTTTTAAGCTGTAGTTGGTAGTTCAAAGGGGCCTGGGGGGGAAATCTCTCTCTAGCTATATTGTATAAACTGAGGATTGATCTTTCACCTCTGTACCATTTCTCATGTCTTATTTTTGACTGCCAGAATAGTTATGGAACCATCCTCTCCTTTTCAATCATGTTAGTTTTACATAGGGAAGTAGTAAATAATACGTAAGTGATTGTAACTTAGGAATGGTACATGCTACGACTTTTAGTTTAACTTTGCAGATTTCATTTGTTGGGCTGAATTTTTCTGGGTTTAAGTTGCTTCAGACCTTGTCTAAGTTGTTTGTCTTGCTATTTTCCCTTCTTTGGGTTAGCATGAGTATCTTTTATGTCTCAGAGAAGGGCATTTTACCAGGCACCGTGATGCCTCAAAGGTCTTTTCCAAATAGAACCATAAAGACTGGCTCCAGAATTTGCCCCTCCAAGAGGTTCTTAAGACTGTTTTTTCTGGGAAGAGTGTGGTTGTTAATTCTTCCTCAGTACTTAAGCCTAATGCAAAATGCTTGGCTGGGAAGGGGAGTTGCTTTCTTTTAAAGGCACCCTGTAAGGAACCCTTGAAACATGTTTCACCAGTGATAGAGAAAGTGAGGGAAGTAGAACAGGAAGAAAACTCAGGGGAACATGGAGGGAAGAAATTACTTTGGATTGTTCTTGCGCTAACCACAGAGTCTTCAAATAAGATAGAAGGTACATTGTATTAGTCCCTGTATAAACACACACACAGAGACAATGTTGCAATTGAACGAACTGGACAATTAATCTTCTCTTCAACTTTTTGCTGTATTTCTGAGAAACTGCTCTGTTTTCGTCACTGCCTTCAGGCGGATTTCAGAGGCTGTGTATTTTTATTTTTACATTTTATTCTATTTTTTAGCTGAACTTGGTTAAAATCATACTTAGTCTCTATTGCAGAAACACAAATCAACTTCACTAGTAAAACTAGTGTGTGTAATGGCTGCAGAACTATTATGTAATTTTTTTAAAATAAAATTTCTCCATTTTGTAGATTTCAAATCTGAGTGTTTTTAAATATAAAGCAACAATGGGAATCACTTTTAATTCCACTGTTAGAAATGTACTGAAATTCTTGGTGAATTTTAGGATATTTCTAAAAGGTAAGTCTGTCTGAGGCTTTTGCTTCACAGATATTGCTTCTAGAATACTGCGGGGGTTAAAGCTGGAATCTAGAGAATCAGGACTCCTGGGTTCTGTTTCCTCCTCTGCCACTGGCTTGCTATGGGGCTCACTTTTCCTCTATGCGTCTGTTTTGCTTTGTAAAATAAGGAAATACTTTCTTACGGGATTGTTTTGAAAAGTCTAAACAACAGAAATCACCAGTGCAATGACACACGGGGAGGAGGAGAAGGGGGGTTAAGACATTTAGTAGTAATATATTACTGGAGTACAAGCTTGTGGGTAAAGGCGTTAGCTGCAGTGGTCTGAACAAATGCTAACTTTGGTAGTCATATTCTTCTTCTTTCAGTGTATCACAATATCCTGTTGCAACTATAGTATGTTGACTTATTGTATGAAATTATTGTGCACAGAATTAACCATTTGGCCAGAGGGGGCCATGCTTATGTAAATCATTTATGTATGCATTATATGATCCTTATGTTCACTTAGTAATAACTATAAAGCACTTCAGGAACTTTCTGGATGCATAGGAGGTATAGACATAAGATCATTCTCATGAGCAGAAAAATTCTTTTGACGGTATTCTTTATTTTATTTTATTTTTTTTTTTAAGGTAGACTGAAGATATATTTTCAAACAAAATTGAACATTAAGGCCAGACTAAGAGTTAATAGGGGAAAAAGACAGTTGGCAAATAATGCTACAGTATCCTCTTGTTAGATGGTACAGAAAACAGACTGATCACGCATTGTTTCTCTGTCTGCAGATGTAAAATATTATCTTCTCTAGAGCAGGCCCATCTCATAAAATGGTGTCAGTGGTGCACTTATAAAAAGGTGTGCAGTACTGATGTCAGTTTGCTATATTATCCTACAAAACTACTTCTGAATGTGACTGTTTATTGATTATTCATTTTGATATTGCAAAGCCGTGTACAGGCAATGAAATAAGACAATAAGCCAAACAAAATTTTGTCTTATTTTTTCCATTTAGGTTTAGGATGTTCAGAAAAACGAGTAACACAGCTTAGATACTGGGCCCTAAAAATAATTGGAAGGATTGATAATATTTCTGTTCTGTATAGATTAGATTGAGCTAGACTAGATCTTTAAGTTGCATGGACTGTAATAATGTATTAGCCACAGATGATGAAAGGTTAGATTCTCGGCCCCCCCCCCCCCCTTCCCCTTTAGCGTGGGAACCTCAGGGCATAAATGGAAACCACCTATCCTTTGATGATTTAGGACACCAGGGCATGGTGGTACCAGGATTTTTTTGCCAGTGTCTTATGTGTGTCCAAGGAAGGCAATGATTAAGTCTATTAGGATGTAGTCAAGTGATTTAGGTCAAACATTTGGCTGGCATTTTCTGGCTGATGGGAGAGAGGGTTGGTTTTATTTAGACAATATCTCAGACTTTAAGCCCGAAGGGACCATTACGATTATGTAGTCCTCAATATCGCTGGCCATAGAAACTTATCTACCCACTCCTGTGTTAGGCCCCAGCCGCTGGTTTAAATACTGAAGTCCTCAAATCTTGATTTAAAACTTGAAGTTACAGAGAATCCACCATTTACAGTAGTTCAAACCAGCAAGTGACTTGTCTTCCACATTGCTCAGCAATGTGAAAAAACCCCAGAGTCTCTGCCGTTCCGACCTGGGGGGGGAAATTCTTTCTCAACCCCAAATATGGCAATCATTTAGACCCTGAGCATGTGGCAAGACCTACCAGCCAGACACCTGGAAAAGAACTATCTTTAGTAATTTATGTCCCTCCTCATCTAGTGTTCCCTCTCTGGTCTTTTGAGATACTTGCTAATAGTAGTCACAGATGGGCTATGTGCCACTGTAGGCAATCTCATCATACTATCCCCTTCATAAACTTATCAAATTCAGTCTCGCAGTCAGTTAGGTTTTTTGCCCCACCTTCTTCCCATGGAAGGCTGTTTCAGGACTTTCTCTGGTTTCAAGCCCAGGGCTGTCCATAAGGGGAGGGGAGAGTGAGGCCTGGGGCCAATTGGCCTGTGAACCCCCCACCCCTGTGCTGCTCCGTCCCCGGGGGTGGGGCGGGCTGGTCCAGCAGCTGGGCTTTGCTTCCTCACCCTGCCCCTGGGATGGCTGCTCCGCCCTGGGGGCGGGGAGGGCTGGCCTGTGCTCCAGCCCCACCTTGCTGAAGGCAGCGGGGAGCGGGGCGAAGCTCAGCTGGGGGGAGCATGGGGAGTGGGCAGTGGCGTGGGCCCCTCACTGCCCCGCAGGGAGTGGGACAGTGTGGGGACCATGTAATCATGGGGCTTGGGGGAGTGCCCGGTTCTCCCCCCTCCAGGACTGCCCTGTTCAAGCCTGTTGATAGACATGTGGTATCCAATTGGTCTTGTTAACCTTGACCCTTAACTTAAAAAGCTCTTCGCCCGAACTGGTGTTTATCTCCCTGATACAGTTTTGGAGAGCAATCATATCTCTTCTCACCATTTGTCTTGTTAGGCTAAACAACTTAGGCTTCTCTTGTAAGGTAGCTTCTTCATTCCTCTGATCATCCTAGTAGCCCTTCTCATTTTTATTAAACATCAGAGATCAGAACCGCATGCAATATTCCAGTGCCTTGTATAAACACTGTCCTGTCTCTACTGGAAATATCTCATGTGATGTATCCTAGGATTGCATTAGCGTTTTTCACAGCCATGTCACCGTAACAACTCAGAGTGATCGGTCAATACCACCAGACTTTTCTCCTCTGTTGCTTCCAACTGATACATCCCCAGTTTATATAAAAAATTCTTGTTAGTTCAAAGTGCATGACCTTGCACTCAGTGCTATTAAATGTCATCCTATTTCTTTTACTCCAATTTTCAAGGTCATTCAGTCTTCTTATACAATAATCTTGGCACTACCTCTGAACTTTGTGACACCCACAAATTTAAGAACAAGCTCCCACTTTTTGTGCCAAGAGAATTAATAAAATGTTGACTAAGACTGGTCACTAGTCCAATCCTTGAGGAACTCCAGTAGTAACTTCCTACCAGCGTGACAGTTCACCTTTCGCTATGACCAGCTGTAGCTTCCGCTTTAACCATTCCTTAGCCACCTTTCTTGTAATAACCCCCATACCTGCCTGTTTGATTAATGAGAAATTAGAAGAAAAAAACTGTAGTCATTGGGATGGTGGGTTTTTTTCTTTTGAGCGAGAGAGATGATAGTATGTTTGTTATCCCCGGAACAGTGCTAATGTTATGGAGGTTGTTTCAAAATGGTCAATTTTAATTGCATTAGAAACTGTGATAAAAATAGAAAATACCAAAAATTGATAGGGATGGAGCTTTTACTTTTGAAATTTCTTAAAGGGGGAAAAGCTTAAAAATAACACTTGTACTGTTTTCTTAAGAAATACAAACCTCACAATTTTAAGCAGGGTTTAAGTAGTACAAAAACATTTGTAGTTGCTTATGGAGCACTTTGACTTGTCATGTGATCAGTTAAGCTTGATGACTTTTTTCATTCCTTTCTTACCAGCAAAGCCGCATTTTAAAGACCAGGCTACCTCTGCTGTGGTTTTATTTTCTCATTTTGGTGTTTGTCATGTGCTGTGTTTTGGGTCCACTGCATAATGGAGGGACATTTCCACAGCAACCCTACTCTTTGGCCAGATTGCTTGCAAGTACAATTTGCGCAAATCCCATGATCTCACTGAAGAAAAGGAATATTGCCAGGAAGGGAGGGTGCAGGTCGGGGAGGAAGCGGAATAGGAATACCAGTGCCGGGCTTTTTTTTTGTAATCCCTATTGGTTTTGATAAATCAAGCAAGGAGAAGCCTTAATTCTTTGTAGAATTCTACATTTCTTTCTTGTAATACAGATGTTTGATAGTAAACATCTGTATTTTACTAACTCTGGTTGAAATGCTTAGACTTTTTAATGGAGTCTGTTAGTTAGCGAATGTGAAGGGGGGAGCAGGAGGTACTTTGTTTTAATTATAGCTGCTTTTTGACAGTGAATGGAAAGACAGCCAGGCTTTCTCCTAAAGCCACATGAGGCCCCTTCCCTGTGTGGTTGTCTGGGCAATAGAAGAGAAGTGCTAGCTGGCTTCTCTGTGGGTCTAGTCCACAATTCGGCCTATCCCCTTGTTCTCTTCACTCTAAAGCTGAGGGAATAAATTTTACTATCACAAACATAAAAAGAGAAAGTGGATAATAGCTGCTGGCCTTTTGGCAAAATGTTACATTATCAGGAACATTTATTACTGGGTTTTGTTTTTGTTTTTTAATTTTTTTAGGAAAAATGATGTAAAAACTACAAGGGACAGTCATTAAACTCTCATAACCTTGGTCTTAGAAGTACAGAATGAAGGCCATAGCAAGGCAAAATTGAGAGTATATAAGACTTAGATGGAAGATTGCACTTCAGCTGAGTGGACTAATAACTTGCATAGCAGAGAAGTTTTTTAGCCTTGCTTTCTCTGCAGACCCAGAAGAGTTAGCACAAAAATACTGGGCTCTGGGAAGATGTCAGAGGCTTTTCAGTGCTCCTGTTTAGGATGGGGAGGAGAAGCGTACTAATGCATTTGTGCATCCTTTGTTCAGGTATGTCCGCTTTAAAGGATAAATGTTCCCTCTAGAGCTTTGCACAAGTTTACACGTTTCAAAACTGTATGGAGGAGAGATGAAGGGAAGGATAAAATCTTCATTGCAGCACCTGCATCTTGCATGTGAAAAACATCTTTTATCTGCACATTTGGATCCTATTTCCATTAGCACATAAATGCAGTGCATGTTTTGAAGCTTATCCTTAGGCTATAATGACTTAAAAACTTAATTGTTTAAAAACGGAATTCTGTAGACATTGATGGCTTAGTTTTGCCTGGCAAAGCTTTCCACGCGCAGTCAGATTTTTTGAGCGCTGATCTTGGATGTGGCATTCCTACCCTTCTTCTTAAGGATTTCTTAATCATTTTCAGAAACATGTTACTCTACAGTGAGTCTGATTTTACTGGTTACCAGGCAGACTGTAAAACAATGAAGTTGTCTTTATTTGTCTGTTGACACTCAGACTTGGGTCATGCTATCCAGTTTATTTGAGATCTTTGACCCCTGTGCTTATATTGGGGAGTACAGCTTTTTAAATGTATGAATTTCCTGTGTACATCCTACTTGCTTTTATAGAACACAATAGTGGGCACAGCTTTGCTTTGATCTAGTTCATTGTTTGGTAAGAGCTCATTAGTGGCAGTATCCTGTTTAAAGTAATCAAAAATGATTCCTTTGGTGAACATGTTTCTTCCTCCTGTGAGGGAGTTTCCTTTTTCTTCCAAGTATGTGGTCTAGCTGTGCGAGAATGACAGGACTTTGCTTCTCACTGAGGATTGTCCAGTTGTTCCCTTACTAAGCACGTTTTGAGTTGCATTGAAAAGTGAAGCCAGCTTAAGTGCTGCAAAATTGTTGTTCATATTTAAAAGGTTAACCGTGGGAGGTGGGCATTAAGTAGGTCACTACCTTGTTCTGCACTATCAATTTCCAAAGGGGGAGCCGTGTTAGTGTTGGTCACCAAAACAAACAAGGAGTCCTGTGGCACTTTTAAAGACTAACAGATTTATTTATCGCATGAGCTTTCGGGGGAGAAAATCCCACTTCATCTGTCTGATTTTTCTCCCACGAAAGCTCATGCGATAAATAAATTTGTTAGTCTTTAAAAGTGCCACAGGACTCCTTGTTTATTGCCCTATCAATGTGTCTTTTTTAAAAAAACCTTTAGTATTGGGACTTACTAGCAGATCAAGTCTGTTGTTTGCATTTCCTCACAAATGTAAATTGATCACAAGTTGGTATCCTTTGTCGATATTCCAGCAGTCTCCCTCAGGCCTTGTCTACTGTAGATGAGGTCTCGAGAAATGTGCTCCTCACTTTGGCCTCAGCCCAAAACCTGAGGACTTCAGAAGCCGCCCCTTCCCCCCCACTGCAGCTGCCACTTCTGGTGGAGGTGTGGGGTGCTGAGAAAAAGCTGCCCGATGCTGCTAAAGGTGTCAACAACTTTTGGGGGGGGGTCGCCGGGGGCATTTCACCCCTGAAATACTGTGGTACAACTAGGTGCCATGGTACAATTCCTGGACACCATGGCAAACCGGCACCTGAGGTTCATTGAGCCGTCTTAGACAGTGTTGTCGAGGCAAGTTACAGCCATGATCAGAAAGCGCTACAATGAGGACACTTGTGTCTGTCCACACAGCACTCATTCTGTCACTAAAGTGTGTCCACAGCTGGTGCTCTAGCACTGAAAGTGAGCACAGTGCACTGTGAGCAGCTATCCCAGTGTGCACTTTGCTACCTCATGCTACTAGAAGTGGTGGGAGTGCAGAGAGGATCTCAGTGCATCATGAGTGCAGGCTCAACATCCCATGGTACCATGATTTCTGTCCTGTCATTCCATGGATTTCCCACTGTTTTGTAGCGTTTTTTGATGGCCCCAATTTCCTGAGTGCTCACCATTTCTATCTGAAAGGATGGCTCCTGCTGCTCTCCACTGTTGCCAGTGTTCTGAACACATCATGGCTGGTCATGCCTCGGAGAGATGAGCCATCTGTGCATAGGGCGGACCACCTGAAAATGCCAAGATCAGGGCAGGCTGCAAAAGGAGAGCAGATTCTCCTAGAACTGGTGACTAACATTGCAGTAAACTCATCAATCAGTCTCAAATAGTGCTTCTGTTTGCTCATGCTGGTCATCAGGAAGCTGAAACAAAAAATACACAGCCCCCCTCCCTGCATTTGTCTCTGGCACCCAGTCAGACACTAGGTCCAGTAAAGAGTTAAATTATTAAAACTCTGTTCTCTTTGCCCAGAAGTTCTCCTGACCCCAAGGGTCAGCCACAATGCCAGATCAATGAGTTTGGATCTTACCCAAAATGCCATGCTGCGGGCCAGTCTTTTAGTATCTAAAACTAGTGGCTTATAAAAAAAAGGAGGGAAGCAAACCAGGTGAGAGATGTTATATGATTAAAGCAACCGGATACATACCAATGATTTGAAAGTCCATGTTAGATTTTCAGTAGAATTGTGGAGTTTGCGGGCTTGTTTAGTTCCTCTGGTATATCTGGTACCTGGAAGGATCTCAGTCCTTTATTTCACAATTGAAGTTGCAGATGAGTTGATCCAGAGATAGGAAGCAGGAATGAAGGCTGAAGGAAATATGGATGTGATGTGCAGCTGCCTTTTCTAGTGGATCGCCATGCAGCTTGTTCCAAACAACACAAGCCCTTAGCATGGCATTGAAAAACCTCAGAGAGAGGGCATGCTCTTCTATATCCCAGTGAGTCATCAGGTGCTGCCCTGGCTTTTCTCCCTGAACCTTCTAGTTCCTTTAAAGGACCATTAAGCGGGCTTGGTGCTGCTGCTATCTTGTCTGGGGTGTCGCTCAGGAACACAGCCCAAGTTGAAATACAAATGTATTAAACATATCCATCACTTTCAATACCAATATGACATCTATACATAAGCAATATCATACTTAGCAAATTATAAGCTCTCTAACGGTACCTGGCATGGCATATCCCATATGAATTGTTGTCATTTTGCAATATTGATGTTAACTAATATTATAAATGGTCCCGCTAATCCAGACAGCGTCATAGTGCAGTATACCATGGGAACTGGAATCCGAGGTGCGTGACCGACTGTGCCATGCAAACAAACAGTGGATTACTGTTTGCATTCATGGAGCATCTGCACAGAGTGCACTGCCCCTTTGGGGCATGTGGAACAAACTGAGTGGTGGGACCACATCATTGTGCGGGCCTGGGATGATTAGCAGTGGCTATAGAACTTCTGAATGCATAAAGCCAACTTCATGGAACTCTGCGGAACTTGTCCATGCCCTGCGGCTCAAGGACAACAGGATGGGAGAAGTGTGTGGCAATCACCATGTGGAAATTGGCAAATCCAGGCTGCTGCCAGTTGGCCACTAATTAGTTTGAAGTCTGGAAGTCCATCGTTGGAGTTGCGTTCTCGCATGTGTGCACGGCCATTAGTTACAGTCTGCCATGAAAGATTGTGAGTCTTAAAAATGTGCTTGAAATAGTGGATGGCTTCTCAGCGATGGGATTCCAAACATAGATGGTAGGCCTATCCCAATTTTGACCCTGGACCATGTTGTGACAGAGTACATCAACACAAAGGGGTGTCTTCCTTTGTGGTACTACAGATGCTTGTGGATCACTATGGGCGTTTCACTGACAGCAACGTGGGTTGGTCCAACACTGCCCTGTACAGAAAGCTGCATGCAGGGGCTTTATTTCCAAACAACAAGATTCCAGTGGTTGATGTTGAAATGCCTGAAGCGAGCCTGGGAGACCCAGCCCTCCCCTTTACTGCCCTGCTGTATGAAGCCTTGTATTGGCCACCTGGATAGCAGCACCTCAATAACAGACTGAGCAGGTGCCAAATGACAGTTGAATGTGATAGAGCAAGATACAGCAATGACTTGCACCTTTTTAGTACAGGTTTCACTTTTTCTTAATGGCCCAGTGTGAGCTTATAATCAGAGTTGGGCTGTGAATGGAGTTGCTGACATTTGGGTTGGAATCCTAGTCTTCATACTTAGCCACGATCATGAATATTGAAAGTTCCTGGCACACCTGAGAGATCCCACTTTTATCAAGCGTCTGTCAAAGTGGGATTTTTCTCTCATGAAAGCTCATGCAATAAATAAATTGGTTAGTCTTTGAAAGTGCCACAAGATTCCCTCTTCAACTATAGCTGATGCTGTCAGCACCATGTAGAACAGGGGTCGGCAACCTGCTCCTAGTCCTGCAGTGACGCTCTCGCCCCTTGAGACTGTCTGCTTCGGTGGAGGCGCCCATAACCCCTTCTGGCCCTTGCAGCAGGGAGCACACATGCACCAAAGGAACCCCTGGCTGGGGCCAAAGCAGTAGCTCCGCATCTGGCGACAGCTCCTCCCCATGCCTCCTGTGAGCACAGCGGGAGGGAAGCGGCAAAGCTGCGCTGGGTGTCTGTGCGTGCGCGCGCTCTCTCTCTCTCTCTTCGTCCGTCCCCCCCCCCCCCCCCCCCGGTCCCCTTGCCTCCCGCAGTGCACCGTCCCCTGTGTTCACAGGAGGCCGGGAGAGAGAGAGGGAGAGTGCGCAGCTTCCCAGTGCAGCTTTGCCACTTCCCTCGCGCTGTGCTCACTGTAGGCGCGGGGAGGGGGAGCATGGAGGAGCAGCCACCGGGTGCAGAGCTGCTGCTTTGGCCCCAGTCAGGGGCTCCTTTGGCGGGCTGCGTGTGCTCCCTGATGTAAGGAGGTAGGGAAAGAGGCCAGCAGGGACGAGTTGTCTCTGGCCCCGCCCTGGCACCTGTTGAGGGTGTGGTGGTCAGCTCTGGCACGGGGGCCGGCAAAGGTTGCTGACCCCTGATGTAGAATAAGTGTGAAATGTAGTAAGATCACAGTATCTTTGTTTACTATTGGCTCACATTTAAAAAATGGACTCACTATATCCATTATAGGTGGGTTTGATATCACCAACTATTAAGATTGCCCGATACTTTCCATTAATATGATCCTGTTTTCAACAGCATATAACTTTGCCATAACTGTTTAGGCTGATATTTTCTATAGTGGGGGTCTGCTTCACGCTGAAGTATTTTAGAAAATTTCAGCCCAAATGGTTCAGCTGTTTCTGGGAACAAGGCTAAGGAAAAATATTTTGCTTATATTAAAATCTGCTGACCTTTTCTCACACTTTGGTGCCTTAGCAGGGGCTAGAAATTTCATCGAGAGGTGGAGGAGTACAGTAATGGACCTGGTCTGCATGTCAGGGGTGTGCTTTTTGGCCAGGTTATAAGCTTTGGGAGAGGGGGGGAAAGCATTTTGCTTATGCTCAGTATAAACAAGATTTTTTTGCAGCTCAGTTCCACAAAGATTTTGTCTACACTGGGAAGGTTCCAGCCTGGCGCTGAGCTGGACTTCCTTGTAAATTGCAGCTCTGAGTTGCTGTGAGCAGGGCTGGGTTAGGTCACTGGAACTGAGAGCAGGGAGATTCTGAAAATATTGACTTAACTGCTTGTTAAGTGTGCTCTGAAGGAGGCAAGAGTCCTGTGGAAAAACTGGTGTGTGATCGTCTATTTAATGATTGTATAACAATGCAAACACATGAGGGCTGAATTAAGATCTCATGGGCAATCTTAATGCTGGTGTTTCTGAAATTTTGAGCACTTAACTTTGCAGTCTTCATGCTCCTTCAGCATAGTTTTTCTGTTCCAAAGGGGGAGCCATGTTAATCTAGTTCAGCAAAACAAACAAGGAGTCCTGTGGCACTTGTTAGTAAGCTTTCTAGCCAACAAAAAAGATCAGATGCTAGACAAGACTATATAAATCGTAAAAAGTGGAGGGAACCCTGTAAGACTTTAAAATTTGCTTTCTATACAAATGTGATTTTTTGAATGCCAGATGTACAGTCATGCGCATATAGAATTCCTCTTCCTAATTTGAGCTCTTCTTTCCATTGTTACTAACTATTTAGAAATCAGCATTTATGCTGTAAGGTACAGGCTTAGTCTTTTCTGCAGATTAGCTCTGAAACGTTCAAGTGAAATTATTAGTTGGCCTGCAACTTAACGGAACTGGCATGTTGGAAAGTTTCTAGAGCAGTTGCATTGTTCGGAGCTACTTTGATAATTGTGCCAGTGAAATAGAGTAGCTGTGAAGGCACTAAAAGAATAAGCATTGCTTTGGAACTTGGAAAAACAGCGCAGGTTTTGTTCTTGCTTGTGTTTCTCCTTGTGGATGAATCATAGCCATATTCAGTAAACACAGTGTCCAGGTTTTCCCTGGGGGAATTTTGAGCCAGCTGGGATTAAAAATGAGCTTTTGTTTATGGGAGTGGATAAGCAAATAAACAAAATCACATTGTATTTCATAACCGAGCACCAGAGTAAAAGGTGCTCCAAGGAACCACCCCCAAAAAAACATATTGAGAGAAAAACTTAAATCGCTCCTACACAGATGGGTTTTATTCTGTTTTTCTTGTTTACAAATTTCTCAAGTCTGTTGAAATGGGAGCGTGTATAGATTTTTTTTTATTTTTTTTTTTAATTTATTCTGTCTAGGCTGATGAAACTCAGACATATTTTAAGATGCTGCTTTCCATGGATTTGATGGATGCTTACATTCTACCTTATCTAAGGCAGAGAAAGCTGAATGCTGGTTACAGGACTTCTTCCCATGGTGCTTGATACATAAGGCAGCAGGGAGAGCCTACAGTGAATGGACAGGATTAGCTAGGATCCCTTTCCGTCAATCCCAAGGGTCAGAAGAAAAGTGATGGAAGAGAAACATCTCTTCTTTTCAGCAGCCAGAAGGGGATAAAAGAGTTGGAATACCTGGGTGATTTTAAATCAATAATAGGTGTATAGTTATTAGCTGAATATGTTCCGAAAGGGTAGTGGTGTTAGTCTAGGTCAGCAAAGGAGTCCTGTGGCACTTTTAAAGACTCACTAATTTATTCATCTCATGAGCTTTCGTGGGAGAAAATCCTATTTTGTCTGACCAAGTGGGATGTTCTCCAACGAAAGCTCATGGGGTAGCTGAATATGGTCTTTCTCTTTATATAGTACTGCATAGAATATTCAGGGGAAACTTTTCAAAGGCCCATGGAGAGTTGGCCACCCAAATTGAAAATCTTTGCATTATATTTCCATAATTAGTCATTTTAAAGAGCAAGTTATCTTACCTGTGTGTATTGCTACAGGACTCAAAGGTGGCAAACCAAAAGATCATTCTCATTTCCTGTAATGTGGATGTGGATAGATGCAAAATAGCGGTGAATGTCTTGACTGTCTGATAGTGTATTGTGATGTAACTTGAAGTTAGAAGAGTTTGTGATGACATTGACTTGCAATGATGTAACATTGTGATGCCACGTCAAATTACTCATCTAATTTTGTGGTGCACAGCCTCCATGTATTCTGGCTTTTCGAGACTGAGTAGTACTGCTCCAGAGCAGTAGTGGCTGGAGTCATTTTGGTGAGCTTGGAGCAGCTTACTGAATGGTCTGTGTGTGTAGTGTCTCAATGGGATAGGGTTAGGGAAAGTGGAGCCTCAGAAGAAAGAAGCAGAATATTTTTCACAGAGTGCAAATTTGACCAATTTTAGGGGTTGTATATGAGGAGAACGTGTATTTTTAATCCAAGTCCCGCAAAAGCATACTGCCATGACACTATGTGTATCAGTTGCACTCAGTTTTGGTTTGAAATATAACTGTTTTCATTGACAGGTGCTCTTGGTGAGCAGTAGTCGCCATCCAGATAGATGGATTGTTCCCGGAGGTGGCATGGAGCCTGAGGAGGAGCCCAGTGTGGCTGCTGTGCGGGAAGTCTGTGAAGAGGTATGTACCCAATAAGAACACAACACCTGGAATCTTTTTATTGGTTGGTAGGTGGCTCTGTCTACTTACTCTTTTCCAGTCTAGTTTTTGCTTTTTCTTCTCCTGCTGCCCAAATAATCTGCGTGTTGAGAAATATTTTCAGCCCGTTTGTTTTTCAATATCCCTGCAATTTATTCCAGATATTAAACAGTGCTTACATAGTCAATGAGTGTTGGTTACTAGACTTGCTGTCTCTCTCTTCATATCTTTCAGGGTAATAATAAGTTAAAGCCTAGTGCAAAGCTAATACATGAGAGGACTGATTGCAGTTCTAGAAGGATATAATTTGTATATTGAACATGACAGAAAACCTGGGAGGAAAAAACAGAATATTCTGATGCTCACAAACAAAATTAAGATTGAAGGGGGTCTCTGTATGTATTTAAGAACATTTCAAAGATATGTTTAATGGTAATCTTTCTCCTTCCTTTAACTGTGAAAATACATAATTCTTTTTAGTAATTTGAGCATGGTATATCTCATAGTTCTTAAAATAGCTACAGAGTGCTTTAAATTTGACTGTGTTCCATGTCATTTCTTGTTGTGAAGAGACTATCTTCTCCATAGAGCCTTCACTTTAAGTAGTCTTTGGTGTTTTTGTTTGTTTTCTATTTAAGAGGTTGATAGAGTTTGGTTGCTGTTACTAGAATTAAAAATGTTTCCAAATGGTTGGCGATACTTCTGTGCCCACACCAATATAATGCCGGTATCCTTTGTTTTTTAAAGTAATGAAAGGTTGTGTTAGTGCTAATAATGTGCAAAGCTTGATTACCAACAGTCTTGCACAAAATCCACGCCATATAGTTAAAAGATCCAGATTATCAGTTAACATAGAAGAGACAAAGAACTCCACTTTATTTTTTCAACTCAAGATCTAGCTAGCCTTTTGAAACGGTACATTATAAAATGGAGGGGTGAAAAATTTACAACCTACAAAACTGATGAACAAGGTTATGTTCCATGAGGCCCTATTTTACAGTACTTAATTTTGAATAATATTCATACTGTCCTCTGCTTTCAAATTCTAAAATGAACATTAGAGTAAAATGGGAAGAATTTGAAATGAAATAAGACTATACATGAGGGAATAAAAAAAGAGGACAAGTTTTGAAAATATATGAAGACTGGAGAAGAAAGGGCACTTGCATAAGTAGCAATCTTGTTGCAAGGGCTAGAGAGAGAATGCTAGGGAAGTGTAAAGGTATAGGAGAGGTGAGGTGCTTGAGTTTGGCTGCAGCAAGTCCGCCTTTTAAAATGAGTGTAATTTTAAATTGGATATCTCCAGTAGGGATCTATAAGTATAGTAGCGAGTTGTTTGGGAGTTACAGATGAAATAATTCTGAGAAGGTGGGCAGAAGTGTTTTGGACATATTCCTAGACCTGAAAGTAGGACCTGGAAGACTTGGATTAATCAAAGTGAGAGGAAATGAAGGTGTGATATGAAGAGACAGTTTTAAAAAAACAATCGATATGAAGATATAACTTGCGGGAGGAGAAGGAAGCTGTAGGGTTCTGCATGTTGTTAAAGTTATGGACAGTGAAAGAAAATGAGGTAAAAAGAAAGGTAGTGCTGTTGTTTGAAAGTCTCTTGTGTTCAAGAGAAGCACTGCCTTTTGTCTGAGGCCTTTAACTGAAAGAAATTTAAATGAAGCTAGAATAATGTTTTAGATTGAATTTTGCATAGTAAAATATATAAAATGTTTCTTAAACAGCTGCAGAAAAGACATACTTTCTTACAGAATTGGTATAGAGTTGTTATAAAAATGGTAATGGTACCGTAGGAATCATTGAAGTGCATTTATTGGGGCACAGATTAAAATAGTGTTTTGGCCTGGTAAGCGGTTTTTAAGTCCTGTGTAGTTATCCAGAGACTGGCCATGATGATGATTGGAGGCATAGAAAGGCTTCCTATCATGTAACTTTCTTTTCATATGGGACTGTTCTTGGAGAGGTGATAGAGATGTATTAAATTATGAATTATATAGGGAAAGTAAATTGAGCACGTCTGTTGACTTTCTCAATTAGAAAAATGAAGTACATGTGCATTTTCAAGGCGTATTATTTTACACAGTATGCATGGAATCTGAGTTCCACAGATGAACTGACTCGAAGAGTTGTTCGTAGTTGTTAACTATGGAATTTTTCATTGTTCTCTGACACATCTGGAAACAGCTGCTGTCAGACAAAATGCTGAGTTAAGCGGTCCCCTGGTGTGGTCTAGTATAGCAATTCCTGTTAGTGCATGTCCTTTCAGATGTTTTCAAAATCATGTATCAAAAGCCTTATGTAAAACACCTGCTGTACATGCTAATAAGCCTCTTAATGTTAAAAACTTTCCTATTTAACTCTTCCTTCCTAACACAGATATTTATGAAACTACCAATTCTTCTATTACAACTGTTGACCTAACCTTGACTAAGAGCACAGTTGGACCCCATTCTATTATTGTAAAAGAAGATGGTTCATGTACTTCTTAAGTATTTAAAAATCAACTGAAATATTACCAGTATTTGAAGAACGCTTGAAGGCTTTTTCATAACTTTTCACTTCTGCTTCCCCTCATAATTGCGCTTTGTGCTGAAAGTCAGACCAATTTAGAACTGTCATCCTCCCCCAGTTGTGTATTGAGGATTATTGTGGGGCAGGGTATTGAACTCTGTACTTTGTTCATCTCCATTGTATAACTAAGCCTACAGCATTTGGTTTCAATTGCAGGTGGGGTTGATTGAGCTTGTGAAAAATCTTGGCTGCACCCTGCTGTCTCCCATAGCAATACATTTGCTTGTGTACCATGGAAAGAATGAATGGGTAGCTTTTAAAAAGATCTTCCAAAAGTCCACTAGTTTTTCTGTGGCTTTCTTTTGTTGGGGTGGCTTTTTATTTGTTTTGTGTGCAGGTAGTGTTGTCTATTTGCTGGTATCTTTGAAATTGGAGAAAACTAATCAGTTTTCTTGTTCCCACACTGAACACGAGTTACTGTTAATCAAGAATATAGCAAGCTAGGATACTGGCAAAAGACAAATGATATTGAATTAAACCAAGCTAGTAAAAAATGTTCTGCATGGGGGGACACCCCTGCTTTACAAACACATCACTATTAATAATAATTGAGCTATTTGATATTGAAGTCAAAGGTTCATTGAGCAGAATCAGGGCTTCACCCTTCAAATCCTAAAATAAATCTGCATTGACCCTCCCTTTGTCTGGCAGCTGAGAGCCTTGGAGAAGCTGCTCTTTCCATGACAGCTTAATGCTTGAAAGGAGTCCTTGGCATGGACTCCATTTGCAGTGAAGAAACTGGTTTGGGCTGGTTGAGATAATCCCCATTTGCTCAGCTGGTGTTCGCTTGCTCACGTGGATTGCTGCCGAATGAGATTGTAATTCAAACTATTGCAGCCTAGCAGGGTTGAGTTTCTTTGCATGAAGTACCTGCTGCTTGAATGCTGCTCAACTAACCATACACATCGGAAGTGCCCAAAGCAGCAGGGTTATTAGAAGGGCCGACGGCTGCGGCACCCGATTGTATCTCGAGTGACTTCAGATTCCATTCTGCGGTCAGTCTATCAAACGCTGTCATGATGAAGACTACTCTCAAACTGAATGTCAAAAGAGCAAGCTCTTGTGTCTAGTTAGCTGGTGACTACCTGATCACTGCAGCATCTGACTAACTTTTTAATCCTGTTAATGTAATCATTAAATGCTACTTAGCAGTGTTTGGTTAGATTGTGTGCTATACAGCTTCAGTGTGCCAGTTATGGTTAATGCATAATACTTGCACAGTGTTACAGAAAATATTAAATCTCAGTCTTATGATCACAAAATGACTTTGTACGGGGTGGAACTCTCGCCTGGGGGCTGTCATATGAAGGGCATAATCGTAATCCATCTGTTCCTGGATTTGAGAAGTGGGGTGCCCAGCTTGGAATGCTGCTTTGGCAGTGGTTCAGGATGGTGATTTATCTGTATCCGTCACCTGGAATTCAGGACTGTTTTGTGCAAGTTTTAAAGGATTTCACCCCCTTGCTTGAATTGAGAAGTTTTTGAAGGGTAGTAATTGGATTGCTGTGAGAGGGGGCCCTAGTAGGGGCTCTTTCTGATGAGAATTGATCCCCAGACATTCTTGAGACAGAAATGTCAGCCTCCTACAGATAGAGAGGTGGTAGGTTGACGGGATTGGTAGACTCAGATGAGATGCTGGGGAGTTGGCATTCCCTGGACCTGCAGTACAGGCACTTTGTCGGCCTGTTTCACAGGTTCCCCAGGATTGCAGACCCTCATCGGGCTAGCTCTCCAGCTAGTTTCCTGGGCTGCCACCCTGGCTGTGAGTCTACCAAGGAGGCTAGCTATCCAGCTCCCTTGGCGGGGCAGGGGAACTGACCGAAAATGTTTGGAAAACTCCATTCAGGCTTCCTGAAATGGAAATTCATTCCAAAGGAAAATCCTCATTTCTGACTTATTGTTCAGATCCAGAATGAAAACCTTTTCCCACATGTGAAATTTTCTGCAGGATTGAAACTTTGTCCTCACCCTCTGAATTCATCAGTTTGAGAAGCTGTTTTTCTTCCATATTTGCTGTGAATTTTAAAATGGGTTTTACATGCATGAATGGAGCATATGAAAAAAACAAAGTAATCTGCTGTCTGCACAGACGCATTTGAATTTCATGTGTCCAGTTGCATTGTAATACAATTAATCTTGATGTTTTATAATTCTCATCATAGTCAATATCCTAATATTATTTAAATGCCTTATATGCTAGATACACAAAAATGTAACTTCTCAGACTTTCTTCTGTTTTAAATATTGGGTGTTTTTCCAAGCCATTGAACTGAAGTTGTAAACATTGTGTGTGTTTATAAGAACAGATTAAAATTTGCAGGTGAGAAACATCAGTGGTAATTTAAAATGTACTTTTCATCTGCTGTAATCTTCGTTGCTAGAAAAACGAATTAATAATGAAGAGTAAGGCAGGAAGGTTAGAAACAGTAATGAAGAACTCTAAGTTTTGAACTACCCTAACTAATCCTGTGTGTTTCCAAATTGATATGTTTGTGCTTAAAAAAAATGGTGGAACCAATTTGCATAGACATAAGTAGATTGAACGCCGCTGGAGTCCAGTAGAGATTTCCCTGCTTGTGACAGTAACGTTATGTGCTACTGTGTGTGCAGTGTGTTCTGTTGTTTGTTTTTCATGCTTTGCAAAAACTTTACCACAATCAGTGTTGGTTCTAAAATAAATTGAAATGGGGCCTTGGAGCTAGGCAGAATTTGATTTTTATTTTGTTATAATTTTGATGATAATGTCAGTGTTTAGTTTTAAGTATTTTTCTCTTTTTATCAATTTAAATTTTCCCAGTTGCACAAAATTATGGGCTTTCTGTATTTTTGCCTATTTCTATAAAATTAAATTGAGAGTCGGGTGGGATGTTATGGGTGTTTCTGACAATAATTGTTTAACGATAGACATTGAGATTTAAAAAGTTAAAGCATTCTGATATTGAAAATTTGTGTTTTAATGGTTATACCTTGAAATATAAAAAGTAAATATCCTTAAATCAAAATCTTAAGTTCTCAAGCAGTTCTTACCTTGCCTGTCAGTAAATTTCAATATTTCAATGGAAATATTTTGTCAGTTTGCATGTGTATGGTTTAATTGCTGTTTACTGACATTTCCCAATAAAAATGAAATTCTTCCAAGCATACTGATATTATAGAAAGAAAGCATAGTATGCAGCCTTTGGGGTACTCTGCCATTCTACAGGATAGATTTAAGTACACCAATGGTTCCCAAACTGGGGGATGCGCCCCCTTAGGCGGGGCGTGAGGCTCTGAAATTTTCATAGCGAAAAACTTTTGCATCAAGAAAACCTATTTGTGGTTATTTTTAATTGTACAATTACGAATTGAGTTTTTGTTAAAAGAGGGTTGGATGATGGTAAAAGAGAGGTGGGGAGGCATGAGGGTTTCTCAAAAATCAGAAAGGAGGTGTGTTGCTGAAAAGTTTGGGAGCCTCTGAAATACACCTTTGGGCTCCTCCCCCCACCCCCCAGGCAAGCTGAGGAGTGGCAGAAGGTTGAACACCCTAATCATGCCCATTTTGCTGGTGCATGTATTATTATGCTGCCCATTATAGCTCATGTCATGTGCAAGTGGCAGCAGGGCTCTTTGCTTGCTGTTCCTTGTTGCCCACAGGCGTCTGGGAGGTAGAAAACATGCAGCGGAGAAGACCTGACAGCTGCCTGTAGGGCAAGTATGCTACTGAGCATCATGCTGCTACTGCTTCTGCCAGTGGAGGAACTGGCTGCAAGGACATAGGCTCTTGGAAATGCTATCTGCCCAGGACTACTGTACCAAAGGCTTTCCTTCTCCCCCCACCATGGCCTTGCTGGCTGACACCTACTGCTCACTCACAACTGTGAATATGCCTCATTTTCAGCTCTTCCTTTATCAAAATCTGAACTTAACTCACCATGAGTATTTGTGACAGAAGCTGTATTGTAGATAGGAGTCGCATGATTTTATCTGAGGTTTCTCCTCCTAAAATTTGCTAGTGTGGACCCAGCCTTTGAGTCCAAGCAGAGCAAAGAAAAATGCCTGAAATTCCAACCCACGTTTTTTTCAGCTCAAATGAAAGGAAACAGAAGCTGGTTCTAGAACAGGTGGTGTTGCTGCTCACTGCTGACAAACTTATTTTCAGCTTTGAAACCCAAGCCTGCTGACCTTGGAAATCTTCAACCTTTTTATTTTAGAAAAGTTACCAAACGGTTGATCACATCTGTGGTGAGTTTTTGACATTTGGCTACAAAGAGTGATCTCAGAACAACCTCCATGGTTTGTAGCTGCAGTCCTCTGGAAACACTCCCAGTGCAGTGACATGAAAGGAGGCCATCGTAGAAGGAAAGCTTTAGCTCAGAGTAACAATGAAATTAAACTTACCTTTGAGATCAAGATGGCTGAACACAGTTCTTAGTGGCATCCAGCATATTTATGCTCTGTAACTGAAACCCACCTTTGTTCTGTACTTGTGAAGTGAGCTGTTCTGGTGTTCTCTGGAGCCAAGCCGTCAGCACTGGATAAGGTGCCACAGGACTTTCGTTCTTCTTGTGATTGTCCTCATTTCATGTGAATAGTCTACTTACAGTCAAAGTGGAAATAAGGAAAGGAGTTGAGCTGTAGTTTAAAAACAATAAATCTGATTCTTCTCTTTGTATTTTCTGTAGGCTGGAGTGAAAGGGACATTAGGAAGATTAGTAGGAATTTTTGAGGTAAGTTGATTAAAATATCTGTTCAGGTTGTAAAGTCTTGCTGCAGAAATGTCATGGTGGTGAAACTTCTTTCCAAGCTTGAGGCAGAATGCATGATGGCCAAACTAGACGGCCAGGTTTGGAGAAAAAGCACTTATAAAACAAGTAAATGTGTGTGGGAGGTGTCCATATATGTCTATATATCTTTAAGGGGCACTGATTGCTCAGTTTTCCCTTCAGCTGGCATGACTAGTGATCAGTGGCAGTTAAAATCAGACCCCTTATTCACCAGTAATTGAAAGAGAGACTTAGTTGAATAGTGTTGGGATTATTTGTATGGCCCATTGTATGATACTTCATCCTAATGCCACTTGTTGTATTCCCCTGATTTTTATACACTCTAGCCCTTTCTGAACAGCTTTCTTGATCTTGAAATGGGAGACAGCTGATTGTAGTTCTGTAGTACAAATAAGGTCATTAAAAGGAAGGCTTGCATTATTCTACCTTCTCGAGGCTGCTTCAAGGTTTTTCCCTCCACACTCGCAGGGTTTAGGATTTTATTTAGGTGTTGACAGCTGAGCCATAATCCTGTTCATTTTGCCTTTCAGAATCGGGACAGGAAACACAGAACATACGTTTATGTACTTATTGTCACAGAAGTGTTGGAAGACTGGGAGGACTCTGTCAATATTGGTGAGATTGTCTTGCCTGTTAGCGTTACTGATGTATGTCCTTTCACCCCTCTCCCAGACAGAAGCACACCAGTTGGCCATCTTTAATGTAATTGGTTGTTCAAATAGTTGAATTGTATTAGCTTCTTCTTCTGAAAGCAAAAATGTGATCACATGGTTGATTCCTCCTTCCCTGTATGACCCCTTTAAGTTTAATAGCAGCTCAGTAGGTTTATATAGGAACTTGTGTTTAATTTTCACATCTTTTTGTCCACTTAATCCTTAAAGCTGTGTATTTAAATCCTTATCACATACCCAAATGAAAATGAGTTTATCAACATAATTACCGAAGGATGTTTGTCAACACCCTTAAATACCCGCATAAAATTAGGCTTGTCTTATAGGTACTCCTCAGGAAAGGTTCCAGTACGAAGCAACGAATGCTGTAAATACGAATTGAGGTGCCCTGGGGATGAAGCACATCCTCAAGCTAAACAAATTCCAAAGAGTATTTTTCAGGAGCATTTCATTCAAAAAGAGAAAATTGTTAGATAAGTTGAGTAAAAATGTATGAATGATCTTAAAAGTGACCATTTTTTTCCCCACCTCAGAAATCATGGAAATAACATAAAAATATTTTTAAAATCCCCCATCCCTCAGAATTCAAAACCACTGTCAACTGGATGGTGGACTTGCTATCCTAACAACATGTCTCCTGTGGCAGGTGGAGACATCGAAGTTACACTTGGTTAGGGTGGCCCTTTAGTTGCTATGAGATCAGAAGTCTTTTGGGATTTTTGAATTGGCTTAGGGCTGCCAGCCCACTTGAATGGCTGTTGGCCCTGACAGTGCTGGTCAACAGCAAAAAGTCACAGAAGGGGTAAAATGCCTCTTAGTCCTCTTGCTGCTTTTCCTAATTTATTCCTCTACCTACAGGAAGGAAAAGGGAATGGTTTAAGATAGAAGATGCTGTAAAAGTTCTGCAGTACCACAAACCAGTGCAGGCCTCGTACTTTGAAACCTTGAGACAAGGCTGTTTGGCAAACAACGGCACTCCTGTCATGACTACAACCTACTCGGACTCTAATGAGAGCTCTGTGTCTGACATCAGATGACTGAAGACATCCCTATAAAAGAGAGATTTTGGAAACTAGACTGAAACGTTGATTTTCCCTCTTCCTCCCTTCCCTTCCCACCCCCCCCTTCACATGCCTCCTCTCCAACAAGGCATGGGCAGCAGCCTGGGGCAAAGCAAGTGTTAAGAGTGTTGCAGTTTAGTGCAAGGTGGGTTTTTGGGTTTTTTTTAATATTTTTTTTGTAAAATACATTTTGTGCATGAAATTCCCCTTTCCCTTTACACTGCTACCATGGCCTGGAGAGCGACGCTGCTTGTCTCGCCTCTGCCGTCTGTTCTGAAGTGTTCCCATAGTGTCACCCAGCCATAGCCAGCTGTTTTTCCTTTTTAATTAAAGACTGCAAATGTGAGATCCGTTCTTAAAGTCTTAGTCCGTACTGTAAGGTGCTGTTCAGATCTCTGGTGGGCACTTTCAGCGCATAGGTATAAACTATTTTTTTAGATGGAGGAACTAACTTTTTAATTTTGCGGGAATTTTTTAAAGCCTGGGCTACTTCTAAAAGGAGGGTTTCATAATGAATCAATTTGCCTTGTTTTTTTAAATATAAAGCTTTTTTGTGATGTGCTAGTAGCTGGGCCGATTCACACCCTCCACCCCCTCCAATAAGCCTCCCAAATTTAGTGCAGTGACATTTTAAGATGAGGGCATAGCTTTGGTCACCTGCAGACCTCCCTGGTGCTCAGTTGCTCCTTTACAGCATCAGCCAACGTTTCTGCTTTTATAGTAGAATGCAAAACAAGGAATTGGTCTTTACCACCCAGCCAAAAGCAAACCACCTCAGAAACATTTTGATATAAACTGGGAGGAATCGGGGATTCAAAATGGGGTTAAACTCTAACCAACTGGAGTCTCAGACACCAGTGCTGCCCTGCTGTTCTGGAATTCTTTCCCCTCTTGCTGCATCTTGCTGATATCTCTTCTTGTCCACATGCCTTACACCATGCTGAAGTGGATATTGTAATTTGTGCTAAAGCATTGGATTGTATTTACTGAATGTCGTTGCACAAACCTGTGGGGATGTCCCTGAAAAGTAGTCTTGGGAGGGAAAAGTTCTGGTGTTGGATCTCTCTTGTACATGGGACAGCAGCACTTAGAATTGTACCATGGAGCATGCTCAGAACGTTTAAACTCTCGTCCCCTGAGACACAGATCCAGCTGGCTCCTAAGCAAAAATGAAAGTGTGGAGAAGTACACCATTTAATAAGATAGTTACCCTGGTGTATTGGGACGCCTTATGGTTTTGGTTTTTTTAATTGATGTAAGTTTCATACTGTTTTGATTTGCCAACAGTGTTGTCTAGTTGGGAAATAAAATGGAAAGGGTTGGGGTTGGGAGGGGGGGTGGCATAGGGAAAGGGTTGGGTGGGGAATTAGTTAATCCCTGGCTTTGGACAGGAGCTAGTTGCTACACTTGGTAACTTCTCCTTTGTCAGAGCATAGCCAAGATGTGAAATTAAATCTGCAGTACTCTTTTTTTTCTTTTATTTAACAGAAATTATTCTAATAAATACTCCTACTTTTCAAGAGCATTTTTTTTCCCATTCAACACTTGCAATATAAAATACTACTAAAGTATCCATGGAACTGGGGTAAACAGGAATTGGTATCTTTACTACTTTGGCAAATAGTTCAATTTGAGATCCTATTCTGGTCCTTCACTTGTTCTCCCTGCTTTCATCAGTATGGGATAGCAAGGCCAAAACAGTGCCAGTGATCACTGACCTGAAAAGAGACGCAAGAAAAGGCTGAGAGGCATTATTCAAGAAGTAGTTCCAAACTGGGCATCTGGACTTCAGCTGAAATTATGCCAGTTCTGTTCCCTTCAACTTAGAAACAAATGTACAGCCTGAACATAACTTGAAAAAGGGCTTGAATAGTGTATCCAAAAATAGACAAGGAAGTAGAAGAATCTGCTCTTTCCAAGCCCTAAGTGGCACCTAACAACACAGCTGACTACTGCCTTCAGTTGAGTTTTTGTCTTTTGTGTGTAGGCTAATACATTACAAATGCTTTGCAAGAAAGAAGCTGGTACTCCTGAAAGGGTGACTGCAGTTTTAATATCAATAGCATGCACATTTTTGTTTCCTTAAATCTAAAAATGTTTTTATAGGGCTGTTAAACTGACACTTTAGGGTAGAATATTGTTAATGACTTGCTAGTGGCTTCTTTGTTTGGGTCAAAAAAATAAATTGTGCCAAGAAAGTGTTTTAATGTGGGATGAATTGATGCTTTTAATGCAGTTACATTGAGTGGCTGGTGTTATGCCTTATTAACTGGAAATAGAAGATTGAGCTCCTGGGTTGAAGTGGTCTTTATTCAACAGCTGGTTACTTAAAACAAACCTTGCTCCTGACTTCCCTAATTTTCCCCCCTTAACACCACCTAGAGTTCACATCTTCCAAGTGTCGGAGGTTCTTCAGCAGTTCATGTAGGCATGGGTCTTTCAGCGCAAGTAATCTTCCCCAAAATGACACTAAATTGCTGCGGGATTAATAGTTGAGCTTCCTTTTACATGCGAAGACATGAAGACTTTAAGATGGGGCTCTGGCAGCACTCGTTGGCGTGATATCGGTTAAAACACTTCAAAGCGAGACTAACTGACGGAGTGCAGAAGTGGCTTCCCAGCTTGAGTGGGGCTTCCACAAGTACTAAGACGGATGCTTCGGACCGTGTTAGCCGGGGGGAAATGGCTACCTCCCGCAAAAGGGTGTTTCCTGACAGTAAATTTAGAGCTAGGATGTGTCTTAGAGCCTCCTTTAGCCAGGGTGGATGCTGGTTTAATGGTTCTGCCCCGTAGTTCCTTCTTGATCAGCCTGGGATAATAGCCAACGCGACGTTAGGGCCCTTGCACCAGAATAGTGGGAAAATGTCTAGATTTGGTTTCAGAAATCTTTTGAGGGTGTAGCAGTCTGGTATGTACAAAGCCCCAGCCACATCAGCAAGATTTTGGAATGTTCACTTTGGGAATCGGAGTCCTGGAATTCAGTGCAGTCCTTGGCGAGGTAGCGGAAATTCACTAACCTGGTCATATTTGCCAGCTGAACCTTTATTCCATGCTTATATAAGGAGGGGACACCCACTGGAGTCTGGGAGGCGAGGCTGCTTACAGGGGAGGAAGGAGGAGAAATTGCGGGATATTGAGATCCTGAAATAATGGTTTCCGTTTTGCACACCGTTGTAGGGATAAGGAAGAGCTAGAGGTCGACGAGGAGAGAGCAGGCGTGGAGATGTAGGACTAGTCTACGCTAGGGGAACTTGGCAAACATTTCCCAGTGTCACAAATGCTGATTCAGCTCAACTAAAGTTACCAAAGCCCTAGGGTAGATGGGTTGCAGGCTGCCCACTACGTTTTAAGCACTGTGGGCCAGATTGTGGAAAATCCCAGGAGGTACCTATCTCCCTCTTTAGGCCCCTACATTCCTTTTGACAATCTGGCTCCATGTCACTACACCTTACTCCGAGTAGTTGTAGCTAACATGGTGCTTAAAATGCTCCTGGCAGATAGAAGGTTAATAGCATAGAAGAGGCTTAGGTAGAAAATAGCCCCTTTTAGAAGGAGAAATTATGGTTCAAGCTCTTGGAATTCTCTCTCAAACCTTCTTTGGGACAGTGATTGCCGTGGATTTTTATTTTGTGCTCAGGTATCACCATTTAGAAAATTGGAGTAAAATAAATATCGTACCTTGGAGTCTTTGGAAGTAGTTAATTTTCAGTCTCTCTTGGCTTTAACCTTGAGTTAACCCAGGTCGTCTTAAAAAGAGAGAATATACTGTTCATGGCCACATTTACTTTTGAAATAAATTTACCAACCAGAATGGTGAATGCCACTGCACTGTCTCATCTCAAAAGCATTCCTGGTTATTTCAGACCTGACGCAGGGCAGGTTTAGAATGTGATCCTTAGAGAAAAGAGTTACCCTGTGTGTTTTGGGTTATTTTAAAATCAGGATGATAAGAGTAAATGGTTTCCCACATCTGTCACTTAATTTATTTTAAAAGCCTGAAAATCAACCACTGAGGCCCATGGGAAGTTAATAGCTCCTGTCCTAGTCAAAGCTCAAGGATATGGTGTAAGACGGTGGCTATGGAGTTACTGGTAATGGTAAATTTTTATGAGGCTGTGACCTCATCAGGACAGACCTCATTATGCTCTGAATGTGAAATGGGTTTTGAGCCAAGTCATTAGTTCTGAGTCTCATCTTTTCAGCACAATCCTCTGTGCTTGGTGGGGATCTGGCGTCCCCATGCTCATTAGAGATTTCACGTGGGCTGTGGAGCTTCCTAGTTCTGCGGCATTATCACTGAGCTATACAACAGACTGGGCTATTGCTGACCTGAGGAGCAAGTATCTCCACGCTCGTCTCCTGTGTGACAGTGTGGGGTAGGATAATATCCAGATAAAAGACTGCGAATTGTTTGACTGCTGGAAAACCAGTTATTCAGCACACTCGCTCTCCTAAAGGCTAAAACATGGAGGGGAAGGGGAACCTGATCTAGGTTAAAGGCAGTATAACTATACTCATTGGAGCCTCGGGGGCAGATTTAATGGGTTTCTCTATTTTTGTCTGCTCCCTTCCACAAAAACCTTTGGCGGCGGGGGGGGGGGGGGGGGGGTTAAATTTATTAAAATGACCTGCGTTTGGATGAGAAGTGCTATATGTAAATTCCTCTCCCTAAGTATATTAGTAAGCACCTGTTTAAGACGTGAATTATGATGAAACTGGACATTTTAGCATTCAAAAGCCCCAGCAGGTAGTATGTTTTACTTGGAGCCACCAGGAGGGATTTTTTGGTCTGATAATATTCTTGCAAACTGGGCTGTTGCCAAGAATAAAGCGAAATATCTTCTCATCTCCCCACAAAGGAGGATTTTTTTTTTAGTCACATGGCTTACTAACATCACTGGAAGAACTGTTTTATTCCTCCTCTTGTCGCGTTACGTGCCATCTAGCAACGGAGGCCGAAAATGCAGCCTCTGCGTTCATAATACCTGTCTTGCTTTCTTCAGTGTTGGAAAACGTAGAAAATGTGAGTGTGGCATGTGCAGCTCAAGTGTATTGTGATGCAAAACATGGACTTGGTTAAAAATTTACTTTGTAAAGTAAAAAAAAAACAAAACAAAACAAAAAACGGGAGCAAATAACTTGAAAGAATAGATTGAAAATGCCTTAATTGAGTTAGATTAATAAACAGATAGGTGCTGATATTGTGGTAATATGTGTGGAGTGCTGGAAAGATACTTGTGCTGTGGGTGCAGGAGAGGGGCCTAAATTCTGAGAGCCTGATCTCTCCCTCTCCTCCCCCTGGACTGTATTCTCCTAAGTAAGATTGGATTCTTCGTTTAGCGAAAGTATTCAACCTCAGCACACCTTCACAACTGTAAAATCCCAAGGTGAAGCTCTACAATAGGGTGGTCAAACTTCCTTCCCCACCCCCCAAATATGCCTCCTGACCAATTGACTGTGTGCATCTCACTGAACTGCTTCCTGCCTCAGTTTCCCCCTTTTGCAAAAACATTTGCAAAAATTAGAAGTGTTTGCTCACTTGTGTGAAGTACTTCGCACTTGCTATAAAACTGCAAAGTCAGGTGTTTTGAAACATGCTGGACAGAGATGAAACAGAAGAGCTTTTAGCTTCCTTAATTATTAAAGAATATGGTGTTGCCCCATCTCTTCCCAGAACATACGCATTTGTCTCACTTCCTTCTTTTAAAACTGGCTTTCAATGCATTGTTCTTCTGTCTGCAAAGTCCGTTTCATGCTCAGAAGGCAGCGGGTAATCTAAATATAGTTTTGCAAGTGCTAAGTTTGTGTGTTTCACTTTTCCTTGAGTGGAGGTCATGACTGGTAATTAAAAACAGTGCTGGGGCAGGTGACTGAAGAGAGATGATGGTTTGGGGTCCGTTGGTCCCTCTGGCCCCATCTGCACCATGAAACTGACCTGTTGCTGAAGACTGGTAGCAGCTGCTGGTTCTGAACCAGTGCGGCAAAGCAGCATGCGTAGGGCCAGGCTAATGTACAGAGGGCTAACCTATTTCCATTCCAAAAGGTGGGACGGGCCCCTCTTTCTCCTCATCTCAGTCAATTTTTCTGTAAGTGTGCTGCAAATCACAACAGCAGGTAAATGTATTCAGCACTGATTCAATGAGACCCCCAAATTGGTTTCCCAATACAAATAGGGGCGTCAGGAAACAGTTATTCTCATGGGATGGATCTGTTAGGTTTCCTGTCCGTACGGGAGCCTCTGCGATGGCTGTCAGCAATAACTTTACAATCCCAAACCCAATGTGCATATCTAGCATGTGCTCGGAAGGAGATGGAAATGCCCTTTTCTGCAGGACTCCTTGGCTTGGATTGGACGAGGAAGTAAAATGTTGGCAGTTGAGGAGCGTGAGAACTATTTTAGAACTAAACTGGTGAGCAAGTTGCAGCCTGAATCCCCCTTGCACAGAGCTTGTGTCAATTAGAGAGGAAGTTGGAAGTGATTAGTGTCCTTTCTGTGTCAGGCTATTGCCAGCCTAGACCTTTTGTTCAAGTGCGCTGTCTTCTGTCATCTTCTATCTGCGCTGCAAAGAAAACCTCATGGCACCGAGACTGAGTGCCCTTTAGTTGACGTGGGCTTGCAGGGGCTCCGCTTTGGGACTAAAAATAACAGTCAGTGTTCTGGCTTGGGCTGGAGCCCAGGCTCTGAGACCCTACCCGTTCTCTGGGTTTCAGATCCCAAGCAGGAACGCTGACACTGGTTTTTAGCCCTCTAGTATAAGTCTTGGTCAATTGACCCAAGCTCTGAAATTCTGTTCCACAGATCTGTTTTTGCCTTGTGCCTTCAGAAGGAATTTCACACTGGAGTAAACTTTGGGGCAGGCAGTGTGTTCAAACAACATTTCTGCATAAAGCTGTTTACATTAACTTTCTTCAACTCTCTTGCTGCTATTGCAGATAATACAAGTAAGAGTTATTTTCCCCTCGCAACTCAGTTGGCCCCTCCTGGTAACTAGAAGAGCTTCATCTAGTGTCTGCCGCAGAGGATTTGGGAGTCGGGAAAGCTTGCGTCTGCTTTTTGTGCCAAGGACTCACTTTGACGTGACACAACTCATTTCATGTCCCTGTTCCCTCTTTTCCGTATGTGTAAAATGGGTTTCAAAACTCATCCGTTTTTGTAGAGAGCTTTCCGATCCTCTGACAGAAGGTGGTGTATGTTCACTATGGTGCCATGATACCATACATAATCGAGGAAGAGGTGTTAGATGGGCTGGGAGTGAACACTTTGTGGCATTTGTTAGCATGTTTTTCACGTGTGTGAAAAGTCTTGTGAACCTAGCTGATCAAGTCTCCTGGGAAAGTGAGAGGATTGGAACTGTACTTGGACATGATTAGATTTCCTCTGAAATTGATGGGCAGATTCCATGTGCTTTTCACAAGCTACCTGTATGAAATAACATACTTGGTTGGTTTTTGTTTTTTAAAAAAGCCCAAAATCTTCAGGCAGTGCATCATGCATTTTCTTCCTAGTTTTGTTGCAAAAACATAGTATCAGGAAAATCTCAAAGGTGTACCCCAGCCCAGAGAACGGAATCCCAGGTAGGATCAAAAGTCTCTCTGAATAAGTATAAAAAAGTTATAGGGAGGGATCCTTTATAATAGAACAGCACATGTCTGACTTCAGTAAGTCAGATGAGCAGAAGTGTCTTGGACTTTGCTGTCGTTCCTTACCTAATCTAGGTGTCTTCAACACCAGTCTATTAGTCACTCTGACTCGACAAACATCCGTTTTATTTATTAACTTGTGGCTCTACCCGAGATGGTACGTTTGACCTCTTTATGTCCAAGAACAGACTTGGTGAGGTCAGCTGACACTTGACCTTTTCTGCTGGCTAGTTCTGCCAAACAACCCGAGACTGCCAAGAGAGCGTGTCTTTCTGGGAGCTGGATGTAGTAATGTGTTGTACAGAACTGGGAGGACAGCGTCCAAAAGCTGTAATAGCGTGTGAGAGATTGGTAATGCTGTTACAGATTGTAAGCCCCCACGTTTTCTTGCTAATGCTAGAAATGGATGTTCTTGACTGGAACTGCTGACCAGTAATTCAGTTTTCAAATGGAATTATCAGATTCATTAGTTCTATCGCTTTTCCCTCTTTCAAGCAAGCCAGTCTGTCAGAATTAAAACGAAATCTGGCATTTTTCAAAGGAGCTGAAAGGGAGCTAAGTCCCTAGTTTTGGGCCTTTTAGTAGCATTTGGGTATCTAATTCCCTTCATCTTTTTTCCTCCTACGGAATCGCTCCTAACCATTTGTGTGTTGCTTTGATCTTTGAGTAAACTTGGCGCTTCTTTTTGTAATCGTCTCTGAAATCAAAATGTTTCTTAAAAATAAGAGAACTGTGAGGGCACTTCAGAGATCTAGTATTTCTGCAGAGGTCCCTGTTTCATTCACTTGGGTTCCCTTGTCTTGGATTCTCTCATTTGTGACTTCTCTTGTTTTGTTCAAGATACAGTTTGTTGAATGGAAAACATTTTTATTTTATTTTTTTTGAGGGCCGGATCTTAGTTTAAGCCTGTGAATCACTTCAGATGCACGCTTTTTTGTTCCTGTTTGCTCTGGGCTAGGCAGGATCAGTAGATAGCTGGATAATTTTTGAACTTTCATCATTCAGTGTTTTCAGGTCAAGGCACAGAGGGTTTTGCTCTAGGTTCAGTTGTGGTACCATTAATAAATTCTCACTTTTTAAAGAAATCGGTGTATGTCAGGGCTCGACAAAACCTGGGTGCCGGGTTGCCATTTCGACTGGGATCGTAACCTGGCTCCGCTGCAGAAATGCAACTGAAGAGCACCCTGTGGCAACCAAAAATAAAACTGCTGGCGCCTGTCTGTAAGCCAATTTTGTCGAGCACTGCTATAAGTTGTCAGATCCTCATCTGTCGTAAAGCAGCACAGCTTCACTGAAGTCCAAGGCGCTCCAATGATTTACATCAGCTGATGATCTGGCCCCTTACACCTGAGAGTGCAGCTCCTTTCTCTTTTTAAAAGATCTCTCAATCTGAGTTGTGTGGGGGGGGGGCACCATTGTCTTTTAAAAATCAGTGAACTCAGGTGTAGGTTGTAATCTAGTGCCAACAAATGAACGCAACAGAATTTCACACACAACCATGCTTATTGTGTGGTATTTATTCTTCCTAATGTTGTTCCCTGGAACTGTGAACTTTAAACGTGTTCCTGGGAGGATGAAAAAGAAAAATGTGCTGGAAGGAACAAGTGGCCTCTGAATGGGTCAGGTAAATCAACAATCCAGAGAAGAATGCCGAGTTTAAGGGACTCTGTCCTCTCCAAGTCCTTCATGTTGACTAAGAGATCGTCTACATGGCGAAGCTCTTCTGGAATAAGGTAGGGTATGAATTGAAAGCACAATAGCTATTGAGGAATAGCTCCTTCTGTAGACACTTGTATTCCAGGAGGAGTGCTTTTTTCTGATGCAGCTTAATCCAGAGTTTGAAAACGGATTATGCTAAGCTGGCAAAAGGCACTCCCGTAATGGAAGAAGAGCGTCTACGTGGGAAGCTCTGTTGCAAAAGCTTTTCCAGTCAACTTTTTCTGTGTGGACAAGCCCTGGCCAGAGAGCACCATCACCGCATGCTCAGCTTCACTCCCCTCCCTTTTCTTTCCGTGCAATTGTTTGTTCTCTTGCCTCTGTGCTTTCAGATTCGCTGTTGGTGGTGTGTGTTGGTATTGTCTTAGTTCTGGACCCATTCTGGACAGGTGGACACTGCAAAATAATCTTTTTGTGGGTGGGTGGGAAGAGCATGGAAATGAGCTCCTTCCAGAGCGGCGCATGAGATGCTACCAAACGTCAGCGAGACAGGTAACTTGCTAATAAATGCATAAAGTAAACACTTGAAGAAAAAAAAATTTTTTTTCCTGCTGAAGTGAGTTTTGTCAAGTACCAAAATGGCTGGAGAAGAAGTTTGATGGTTGAAGATGATGGTGATCTCTCTTCGTGTGGCACAACTCGGACTGTTTTCAAAAGCAAAACATGTCACCCGTACGTAACGCCTGTGAGGTTCTTTACGTTTGCCTCTTTTCTGATACCCGGAACTAAACATGGAGCGTCAGCTGACTGGGCTGAGGAGAAGAGCAGTCATGTGAAAGAAGCAATAAAGATCTCTCCAATTTTCCACTTGACTTTATCTGCCGCACAACTGCAATTTCCTCGTTGTGGGAGTGGCAGTTGTTTAAAAGAGAAAAGCAACCCTTGAACATGGCAGAATGCAAAGAATATTTTGAGTCTAAACTACTGGGGAAACTTAATGACACTGAGTGATTTATTCAAACTGGAACCAAATTAGGGCGTTGGGGCCAAACTCCCCACTCCACATTTTTTTTAAAATGTCACAGTGAAATAGACAAGGTAGGTGAGGTAATACCTTCTATGGGGGCAACTTCGCGCTATAATAATCTGGGAGTAGGAGTGGTTAGGACCTCAGTTTTATTTAGGTCTCGTTTGAAATATAGGAACTCCAGCAACCTAATGCCCGCTTACATCACACAGCCTGAGACCACCTGGCTTCAGGCCTCACTGTAAATAAACTAATCACCTTTTCCAGAAAAGAAGTTGCTTGCGGATCCAAATTCCATCTTCCTCTAAAATAGAAAGCTGGCTCAGAAGTTCCGTAGAGCGATATGAGTGTTAGCAGTTGTTTTCTTCCCTCACACGCATGCTGTGTTGGGTGCATGGCAAATCCTCTACCTTCCTCTAACCAGTGGCTTCTTATTTACAGGCTTCATTGGGCTGAGAGTTAAATCCACCTTAAAGCTCACTCCAAAGGTTTAGAGGTGATCTGAAAGCAACCTTTTTGGGAAAAAGAACCCCATCTGTGCAGTACACATTTCTGGTAGCAGCACCTCTAAGTGAGGGATGACACATGTTAGAGCAGAGCGATTTATTTCACCGACTGGTGCCAACTGCTGTGTGGCTGGATAAAAATACCCATTGCACCGTCTCCAGTAGTACTCCTCGCTCGGCAAATTTGGTTCCATTTATCCTGTGCTCTTGCACTAATTTATTGTGTTTTCATTTTTGTCCCTCTTGATCAGTGGTTTCCAAACATTTTTCCTCGGGACGTAGCTGAAAAAGATCATGTATGCCTGTAATCCAACAATTACATCTTTGACTGATGCATTCCTGTTTTTCAGTGGTGGGAGTAGGGGGCATGGCGAGCCGGTACCTGAAGGTCTGCGACCCAGTACTGTGTCCCGCCCCATAGTTTGAAAACCTCTGCTTTTGATGATGCTGTAGCCAGCAAGAGGAGGGCATAAAGCTTCCTCGAGAGGGTGATTTTGATTCTGCAGGGAAATAAAAGGAAAACATGTGGAGGCAAGGCTTGAAGGCGAATTAGCTTAGAGACAAGAGCCCGAATGTCAGTGTGACTGCATGTTCCCTGTGTAAGTGGCTCTCTCTGATGCTAGGCAGGGGGAGAAGCGAGGGGTATGGCGGTCTCCTTTGGGCTAGCCCTGGCATTACATTTGAGGTAGCTTTCCCTCTCTCAGGTTGTAGCTATAGCTGGTGAGCAGGTAGAAAAAAAATGCTGCCTGCCTAACATTGCAAAGCCTAAGAGCATGATGGCATGGCGGTCCGAGCTAGCAATCCAACTCTGTACGTACAGAACACCTTTTACTGGAGGACCTCCACAGGCCCTGCTCAGAGTTAGAGTAATGCACCTGTATCCCCCCTCTGTGCTCCATCCCAGGGGTGAACAGTCTGGGCGTACACCATTACCAATCTCTGGGAAGGGGACCCTTATCCTACTTTTCTACCAAGGGAGACGGGAAGCCTTAAATCCCCGTTTTATACTGTGATATCCTCAGCAAGCCATGGGGCTGAAAGCCTTGTGCTTTGTGATTGCTTTCTCCCCAAGGGCTATGCACAGGGTATTGCCAGCAGTTACGAGTTACCACCCCATTCCTTCTAGGCAAGCTCATTTATTCTTAAGGTAAAATAATTACAGAGAAAACCCTGGGACAATAGACCATTTAAACACACACACTAAACCTACCAGGACGTTTGCAGCCCTTCCCCAAGGGCTGGGGGCCACTCGTGAACAGAAGGCCCTGTCTGCTTGCAGGATCAGGAGGAAGACACGGAACCCTTTTTCTGTCCAAAGCCCTTTCTTTGTTGGTTCCTGGAAAACCCAGTTTGCTGCTGTATACAAAGCTTCTTCAGGGTGTGGTACCTCTCTGGGGCAGTTTCCAACCTGATTGACTCACGTTAGTTGCCAGCCCCTCCTCCCCCCACTGTTCTTCGTTCCAGGTCAAGCTGTGGTATCTCTTTCCCCCCTCCCCAATGCTACACACAGTCCTTGGCCCACAATGGGAGGGAAGCTGTTCATAGACTGTACGATATGTTCTCCAAAGATACCGCTGGGAGTTGCAGTATCTCACCATGCTTTCCAAACACCAGCTATCACTAATCCAGAGATTACTCACAGGGTGGGGGTGTGTGGGTGTGTGTAAGTAAAATACAGAATATTGTATATAAGATACGGAATATTGTATATAGTTAAGCCTGATCATTGTGTTTTCTCAGGCAGTCATGATGTTTGCTGTGCCTCCATTGGGTGCTAGACAATGATAGTGGTCCAAGATTCGAGTCATTCAAGCGAGGTGTCCTCTAGATCCAGCCCCCTGCAAATCCAGCCTCACAAAATCCAAAGTTCTGCTATTCTTTGCCCATCCCTGAGACTCAAAGTGTGATTGACTCTCCCAAGCTTCTGAGTCACTTGAGACCTCAGCCAGGGCATGGCCCCAGTTACCCTTCGGAGAGGGAGAAATTTGGTCACCTTAAGAAAGGAGCAAGCCTCAAACGAGGTGAAATCTGCACCTGCAGAAAGGCTATCCTGAGACAAGGTATTGCAGGCAGCCTATTCTCACAGGACTGTGTTGGCTCAAGGCTGTGGCGGTTAAACAGCTCTGCACTGTAAAGTCAAGCCCTGTCCTTGGCAGAAATCTGGGTATGATCTGTAGGCATGTTGCACTATCCACTTCTGGCAAGAGGGCTTTAGGGCTCTTGGGAAACGGGCTGAGTCGTATAACCAGTTTAGAAGAGGCTATAATGGTTTGGAGGGACCTCCCTAGCCCCTCTCCTCATGTGAACTGGGATTTTTGAGCCTTATTGACGAATGAATATTGATTAATCTCTTGGACTACAGCGGCCAATGAAGGTTCAGCCTTCTGTCAGGAATATTACCTGTATCATTAGAATAAGAGGTTCTTGAAGCACACGAGAAACCATTGCAATTTATCACGTCCCTTTATTAACAAACCCAGTGACTGCATAGGCAGTCCCACAAACACTGGTGTGCCCTAAGAGAGTGCAGAGCCGTGAGCCCTGTGAGTGGCATGCCCGTCTGCTGCTGGTGGACTCTGGAGTGACAGTGGTCATCTTCCTCTGCTTCATCAACACCAGCATCTCTGCTGGTCATCCTGCTGACACTCCATGCCTCTTGCCTGGCTCGCCACAGTACCTGCTCCGAGGATATCGTCTGGACAACTAGTCGTGCAAGTCCTTGGGTCTGAAAGAGGTTTGTGTGGCTGAGCAAGTATCTGATCTCTGGGTGCCCTGTGTTAGGACAGTAATTAATTTCCCTCTATATCCTAAAGATACTTTATATCTTTTATTCTTGGCTACAGTTTCTGTACACCGGGCTTTGCTGGGTCACTTCGAACTTGGCACTAGCGAAGTTTTGTGGGAATTTGATCTCTTTTGCAGGTTGTAGTCGGGGGCGGTGGGGAAGGCCATCTCACACCCTTTTGAAAAGTTAGTAGCCTGCCTCGGGTGGCAGTCTTCATCCAGTATGGATTCACACACGCTATCTCCCTTCGAAAGGAGTGCAGGGGCAATGTGCACCACAGGGAAGGCTGAACACCCAACGTTAGAGACCTCTCGTCTCCCAGGGTGAGCTAGTTAGCAGGTGTAAGGGTGAGGCACTTGTTACAATATTGCATCTCCACACATGCCTAATGGCTGCAGAGCCCAAATAACCCGCAGTTTGAAAGGCAGGAGAGTAGATCCTCCACTCATGAAAACTGGTGTAGCTCCAGCCGGTGGAGCCAGGCCACTTTCCCCCCACTAGGTGATTTCGGCAGGAGACGAGCGAGCAAGCTCCCACCACAGCAGAGCTAACACAGCCCAGGGCTGGATCGTGCAGGCTCGAGCGAGAATGCAGCATTAAGGCTTGCCTGACGTATGCTCTGGGGACCGCTGAGAGGAGTGTGCTGGAGCGGTCGTCCCTTGCCCAAACTCTTCCATGGGACAAGAAGCAGCACTCAGCCATGTCACACTCCACTCCTACGTGGCTCCATCCATCAGGTAGGTGGGTCCTGTATTAATCAAGGCTTTAAATGTCAAAGGAAAAATGAAAACTTGAATTGCATGTGCAGAAAGGCAGCCACATTATTCACCCACTGCTGGTCTGGGCTCCCTTTGAAGGAGAAGGGGGGGCCCAATGCTGAGCCACTACTTTGGGGCTATAGCTAGCGGCCTTGGGATCCATCAGGTGCTTAAATGGATTCTATTTCCACCTCACATGAAGAGCAGTTGTTTTAGAGAGGGAATTTGTTGAGAACATGCTGTAGATTAGAGCCTAAGGCAGCGGTTTCTGCAGCCTGAGATGGGTGCAGCAGTAAAAACAGTTCAGTTGCTTGTACTGGCATTTTCCCAGGTTAGACAACTCCTGCCCTGAAACCTATCTCCACCATGGCTCCAAGCCACCCTCAGGTTGGTCCTAAATAGAACAGATTCTGGAAAGCTAGGCAGACTCCCCGGGGGCTTGATTGATTGTCCTTTAGGCAGCTGCAAAGATCCCTTTTCACCTCCAGAGGGTGCCCATTCTGCATGTATCTCTCTCCAAGGAAATTTCCTAGAAATTCTGGGTTTATTTTTAACTGTGGCCTGGAGATGTGTGAATGGGAGGGAACTACCCATTTTATCTCCTCCCGGCCTATTCTGCTGTCCCTGGCGCGTCTCATGCAGGAAGAAGGGACCAGTAAAGTGCAGGATGAGGCACGGCTCTCTATTTATAACTTGCTCAGCCCTGGGATGTTAGCTGGGTCCACTTTCACAGGTGGGCATGTCTCTGCCTTTTACCACAAAAGATGGACTCCAACAGGCACCAGGCACTGCTCATCTGGAGTGTGGTGGTGAGGGTACAGGTGTCAGGGGCTCAGTGAAAGGCTGGGGTTTCTGGTGCTTGATCAAAACAGGCAGGGGACAGAAATAGTGTGTTTCTCTCTGAGTCGGTCTTCCCTAGCTGGGGCTGGTAATAAAAATTAATTTTATTCTTCTTCTTCCATTGTTGCATCTGTGCACTGGCTTCTGGCTTGCTTCACTGAACTTCCCTTGGCCAGGACTTCTGTCCTCAGGGCTCTGGGTGGTGAAGTGTCTCTTCAATAGAACCTTGATAGGCCTTGATGCACGACTGGGGCGAAGATTTTTTTCCCTCCAGAAACGATGTAATGATTTTTCAGGGCCTGGCTTGAGATACTGTAAAGGGGCCTGCTTGCCGGAGGTTGAGTGGTCGGTGCTGCCTGGAAACCAGGTAGGTCCCTCTTTAAAGCATCTCCACCTGTGCAGCCAGAATCGCTAGACATGGTGGGAAAATCTTGACCTGGGTTTCCCCATAGAGAGGCAGACCTCTGATCATCTCTATGGTGGAAGCAGTCAGGGGCTAAAACACACTGAAGGGCTAGTGTGTGCTTTTTGCTTCCACCTTCAGCTCATCTCTTTATGCCCCATTAATTGCTCCACCAGGGGTTTAAAACTCAGGGGAGGATTGTTAGGGCAGCTTCTCTGGGGATGCCTGAGTGAAAGGGGCAGAGTCTTTTCTTTAGCAGCGTGGTGTTCTTCGTTCCAGCATTTGGTTACTTCTGCAAGGCCCGAGTCAAAACAGGCTTGGCTGCTCCCGTTACAGCTAACTGGTCTCTCCTTCCAGAATTATTGTGTGCTGTGGCATCCACTCGGCGTTTTTACAACAGCGCACAGCCAGATTGATATGGGTGCATTCAGGGAAAACCTTGCTCAGACTAAGATTTTAGCTGTTCATACCAGAAGGAGGATGGTGTATGGCTTTTCCCCAACGTCGTGCAATGTCCTTGAGAGATAAGAGGAGAGGCTAACCCATGACCACGAACCCCATCAGCCCCTGCTGCACAGAAGAAGCTCTGCATTCAAACCCTGACAGTTTTGCAGCCCTGCATAGAAACGTGGTGGAGGTGTAATTCCTATTTGCATGGGAGAGGGAGTGGATGATGACAGCACATTACTCATGGTGCATGTGGAATCAGTTGATTTTGGGAGTCAATGGGAACTGTGTTAAGTTCTAGAGGGGCAGCTGTGTTAGTCTATTTCAGCAAAATGAACAAGTCCTGTGGCACTTTTAAAGACTAACATTTATTTATCGCATGAGCTTTCATGGGCACAATCCCATTTCCTCAGGTGCATGAAATGGAAAATGTAGCATCTTAGCTCTAAATAGAAAGCTGGGTCATACAAGGTTAATTCAAACAGGTCCAGAGGGTTAGACTGCTAGCCTGTCTCTGTAAAGTAATCTAGCTGCTTTGACTCAAACAGTGTGGAAGAGGGACGCAAGAGTTGAGAAGTGTAATAGAGGGGAAATCACCCTAACTAATGACTTAGCCATTCAAGGTCTCTATTCAAACACAGTCTGAAGGGGAGCTGTGGGTGCTCAGCACGTCTGGAAGTTCAGGGCCGAGAAGCCAACTAAGCAGGTCACCTGAAAGCAGCGGCCTCTTCTGAAGGTATTGATCTGCCGCTCCATGCCTCAGTTTCCTTGTCTGGAAAATGGGGATAATATTGGCCTCCCTGCCAGGGTTTGAACAGTCCCAGAGTGCTAACATTTGCTAGCTGCTCACTTGCCGTGTGCCATAGAAATCCATATAAACAGCCAGAGCAGGTGAGTGTAGCTGAGGGCAGAATTATTTCCTGCTGTGTGCATTGAATAGTGAAAGGTTTCTGGACTGGGTGCACAGATATCTCACCCCCAGCTCCTCCTAGGACAGTCCCACTGTCAGTTAATTTCTTCACCTCTCCTCCCCAAAGAGATGGAGGGTCTAGCTAAGCAAATTCCTACCAGCACCCCAAAGACCAGCCAGTCCCCTTCCTCCCCTGCAACCATGGGCTTGCTGTAGCTGGGGAGATGGGGAGCGTTCTTGCAGCCATTTTCATTGCAGGGGGCTGGCTCTTCCTCACGAGCATGACTGGGGTTCTTGGCTGGACTCTCTGGTGCCCACCTCCCCCTTTGAAATGTGTGAGCTGTTCGGAGGCTTGAATGCTATCCCTTAATGTTCTTCCTCCTTCTCCTTCCCTCAAAAGCAGGATGCATGGCTCCCAGCATAGCGAGAGGGCTTTCTGAGAGTAGCTCCCCCACCCCTGCTGGCTGTCTTTTGATTTATGGGCCCCTTTCTCATTTGACCCAGTTCGCTGTGCACTCTGGTGCCTCTACACAGGAGCCCAGAGCCACAAGTGAGCAGCCAAAGAGCCTCATGCGGCCCCGGAGCCGGAGGATGCAGGCCCTTGGCCTTGTGCGTCTTCCCTGTGCAGTGCTGACAGCACCCCAAGCTCTGCCAGGCCAGCTGTACAGAAACAACCCTGGGCATCTTCCATCCGAGAGCACTTCCCACTCAGCATTCATTATCTACGCTCCACCCCCACCACCCTGGGAGTGAAGGCACTATTGGTTCCATTACCACCATGGTGCAGGGGGAAACTGAGGCACGGAGCAGCAGGTTGGTTTTTAAGATCCTGCCCCAGGTAATGGAGTCAGCGGCTGACCCAGGAATAGAAGCCCGTTCCACCTCCCTGTTCCACAGACCAGGCTTCTCAACCTTTTCTGGGTTGTGACGTGTTTGGCACCATGGCCAACCGTTCAGGGCACAGAAGCCCCTCTCCAGTGAAAGAAACTGCTGCTGCCTGCTTATTCGATGGCAGCAGAGAAAATGCAGGCGGCCCCCATCACCGAGAAAATCCCCAGAGGGAGGGACTTTCAGTGGTGCTCGAAGACCGGAGTGCCCTTCCTGCCCCTGCCAAGAAAGCCACCACCACCCCTGCTTTCGGCAGTGCTATTTAAAAGAGCCCCTGCTGCCGCAGAAACTACATGCCACCAGTGCTTTTGGCAGGGACAGTGAGCACATCCCCCTGTCTCCACGACTCACCTCACCCCCAGGAAGAGGTGTCATGCCCCTGGAAGGGCAGGGGTTCTTCTAGGGGTAGGGGGAGTCAGGGCCACACACTCAGCTGCTGTGCTGTGATACACTTTTGTGTCGCGACACAGCAGTCGAGCACCGCTGCCCCAGACAACCCTTCCTCCCTGCAGATGGCTTTATTCACTTTTTCAGCACTGCCACGGGTGTGGAAGGCAGCAGCTGTTTGACAAAGCAGAGCAACAGTGCAGGTTGGCATAGGTCCTGGGGGGGTTTCCACCTTCCTCTGTAGCACTGGGCACTTGCTGGTGGATTCTCTGGACCTCGTAGTCTTTAAATCATGATTTGAGGACTTCATGAGCTCAGTCTTAGGTCAGCGGATAGGGGCGGGGCATTCTGTGGCCTGTGTTGTGCAGGAGGTCAGACTAGGTGATCATAGACTATGAATCTATGAGTAGGGTAGCCAGTGGAGAATGCCAGAGCCAGTAAAACTGGAAGAGAATTTTAAGACGACAGACGTATTGTGTCAAGACACTTCTTGCAAACAGGGCTATTGCAACAATAATGCTCCGAGGAGCGCAGGAGAATGACTCGATGTCAGCCATGGGTGTGGGAGCTTAGCCCCTCTGGGAATCAGGTCACTGACTGATGTGCTGGGATAAGGAGCTAGGTGCATAATTTTAAGCACCCAAGTTTGAGGATGTCGGCCACCATCTTTGACTCAACGGAGCCATTCGTTGATTGCTACTAAGCATGAAAAAAAGACACCCCTGTGGCATGGCAGTCGTGGGCTCTGTAATGGCTCAATTTGCAAAGGGACGAAGAACTTCAGTGAGAGTTATGGGTGCTCAGCTTCTTTGAAAATTAGTCCAAAATCCGCCTTTGTCACCTCTGCCTCCAAGCGCTCAGGAAGAGGGGAGGCAGACTTAGCTCTTTGCCATTACAGGCTCCTGGGTCCGTGCTGTGAACATACCCCATGTTGCAGGACTGGTGATAACACGGTAGTTGCCTGAGGCAGTTAATGTAGGGGGTAGAGGGGATCAAACGTCCATGACTGAGGGACCATGGACGGGCCAAGACTGAACCATGTGTTAATTAGGCTGGGCACAGCTGTGCTCAGCTGGATCTGAGGAAGCGGGGCTTGTTTCTGTAGCAAGGAGAGCAGCTTAGAGTTGTGTGGCATGCAGAGGTGGCTTTTGGGGTAGGCGAAGCAGGTGCCCGCCTCGGGCCCCGGGCAGCAAGGGGCCCCTTCACCTTCTTCAAAAGCCGTGTCTGCTTCTCAGCCAGCAGGATATGTGGAGGGCAGCTGGGGCGGGGGGGGGGGCAGTATTGGGGCCTGGCAGGTGCCAGGACCTCAGGGGGCTGGCCAGGGGAAGCTGGGGGTTCAGGGCCCCAGGCAGGGGGCTGGGACTACAGCGGGGAGGGTGTGACCAAGAGGAGCTGGGGCCCCCACTGGGGAGCCTTTGGGGCCGCACAATGGACCTTTTGCCTAGGGCCCCAGCTAGCCTAAGGCCGCCTCTGCTAGCACGGAGCACTGTGCTCCGGGGCTTCCGAGACGTGATGTGGATCCCCCGGGGCTCTCCAGGGCTTTGGAGATTGTTTGTTGGGGGGGCACGTGGCCTCAGAGCCTGCTGGGGGACCGCACTGCCCCGTGGCCTTTGCCAGAGCCAGTCCACTTGCAGGAGCCGCCTGCCCCGTGCCCCCAGGGCGAGACCCCTGCTCCTGCCGCACCGGGGCGCTCAGCTGGCATGAGCCTGACAGCTCCTTCCCGGGGGCCGCCCCCCTGGAAACCCCCTGGGCTGCTGGGGCACCAGCCCCCTTCCCCGGCCCCGATCCCTCTGCCTCGACCCAGCTGCTGCCCCCGGCAGCCTCCCCGCTGCAACAGCAGCCGCAGCAGGCCCGCCCGCTGGCTCCTCCCCGCTCCCGGCTCTGGCCGAGGCCCCGCCCCGCCGCGGCCGGCTGTCAGTCGGCCCGTCACGCGCCGCCGGGCCCTTCCGGGTGTGGGTGGGGCCAGGAGGAGCGCGAGGGGCTGAGCGGCAGGTAAGGGGTCGGCGCGCGACCCGCAGCTGATGGCGTGCAAAGGTGGGGGCGGGGGGCAGGCGCGAGCGCGAGCGCGACCGGGGCTGCAGACAGCCTGGCAGTGAAGGGGCGGGGATGCCCTGGGGTGAAGGGGGCAGGGAGGAGGGTGGGGGATGCC